>WWET01001554.1:188284-215018 GCA_011038615.1 Limnodynastes dumerilii | reverse complement strand
CATTTCACAAACAAGTTTTTAACGTCACTTTTCTCATGTGTTAAGTGCACCAAAAAGTTTTTGTAAACATATATCTGCTTCTCCAGCCAGGAGTCAGGAAAATGATTGAAAAACAATTTCAAAATGGCTTCCATGCACTTCTTTAACACACAGCTCTCACCAACTCCCGGTAACTCTCTCAATTTGAAAGTAAAACTTAACTCCATTATATAGTGTTTGCCCACTGTGATTTCACAGGAGCTATGTTAAATGCCACGATTTTAAGGCCAAAATACAAAACCACAGTACCGCTATTATAAAAATATAAAGCGTGGCGGTTAAAACATTCATCAGCACGATTAGGACACCAAATTCGCCACGCTCTATGTCAGAATAATTGTTGTCTATCGCCGTTGATTCCTAATCACCATACAAATGTGACAGTTCAAGAAAAAAGCAACAGTAAATCGTGGTGATGGCTGTCGATTAGAGATCATGGCCAAACACACCCTTAGTAAATCTAGCTCATAGAGTTTCAAACATAGGTGGAAAAATAATATTGAATCTGTTACTTAAAATATTATAGACTTTAAAATTTAGCTCTCAATTTTAAAACATATATATATGACCCAACATTGGGACTCTCTTTGTTAGAGTAAGGACCACAATAAGCAGAAAGGCCTTGACGGTGATGGTGGCTTATCATATATTTGCACAAATATGTGTAATGGACGTTTCTTCATTTTATTTTACAGATAGACGGTATAGTCTGTTACTGGTTAATGGCAGTGTTGCTGAGGCATTTCCTTTCCCTTGTTTTGTGCTAGCAGATTACCCCTGTGTTTTTTATGTACCTGTTGGCATTTACCTATAAATTAATCTGGGCAACTTCCATTTCGTGTATTTTAAATTTTCCTGCAATTGTTTTATGTTTTGCCAGCAGAAATTGGCCTTGATTATTCCAGTCCTACCTATGCACACTATTCCACAGACCATAACATATATTCTGTAAAATGATTTTAAAGGTGCAGTTTAGAATAAAACCATAAAAAGTCACTTTGAGATTGCACTGCCAGAGCTGCTCACCACTAAAGTGCTGCATGCTCCAACAGGGAGCCCACATTCCTCCATACAGCTCTGGCAGCTGGCAAATCATCACCTGCATCTGCTGCCTGCATTCTTAAGCTAACACGAGCAGCGCAATAGTGGTGTGTCACATGACCTTTATATCAGTATTGGCTGCTCACAGCATCTAAAGACTGCAGGCAGCAAATAACCAGACTGATCTGATGAAGAGCTGGTGCTGCAGAGCCACAGAATTAAGGAAGACACAGAAGCAGAATGCAAAGTCAGGAAAGGGGGTTGAGAATACAAACATAGAGGTGGAGAGAGTGAAGATTGTAGACACACGGCGATACAGAGTGTGAGTTAGAGTAATGCAGCTGAAAAGAAAATTTGGAATGGAGCCACAAAGAGAGGGGAGGACAAGTTGGAGACTTTTAAAAAGGGAGTTTCCATATTATTACCATAAGTTAGAAAAATAATTAAAAGAAAAAAACACGCCCTTACAATTTAGATTCTGCCACACAGTAATGCCAACCACCACAGCAATATCAACTTCAGAAATAGTACATTTCCTCAGTATACATATGGCAATACTAGTTGAACAGTTTCTGTTTGTTTTGTTTAAACAAAAACAAATAGTTCAGTGTCATAAACATATACTCATTGTAGTTTGTATGGGTTTTATGCAAACATTTAAACTTTAAAATATGATCCTCTTGATCTCTACATTTATTTTAATAAAAACATTTACTTGTAAGATGTTTATGAGTTGTAAACTTATCTTAAGAGATATTATATTATATGGTATTTGCATATCACTTTTCAAACTTTCAGCAATCCTTTTTAACCTTTCAATTTCATTTTAAATTATGTGACACAATCTACAAAACTTTATGTATGGTTCTGTCTATAAATTCTGAATACAGCATTAATTATCTTCCAAGGAAATGTGTTAATGTTCTCTCAGTTAAGTAATGGAATCCATGACTCATAGCTATTGGTTTATAATGTAATTTGAAACAATAGATTTATGAAGTAAGAAAACAGCACCATGCATCTGTAAATCTGTGTTGAACTTTGCTATTGCAATTTATAGGTACACATTTTTACATTCGTGTCTATTATTTTTTGAGTTGTCTAATTTTGGGTTTGTATAATCTCCATGCTCCTGGGCTAGCACAGCTGTTGTTCCTGTATCCACAAAATAGATATAGAATCAGGGTCAATGCCTAGCACAGTGAGCAAGACAGACATCACCTGATTGGATTATGTGCTTCACAGTTCTCTCCTTTCAATGCGGCATGTGTCTGGGGGTGCCAGTGGCCAGACTGACAAAAAGAGGTACAATGGGAACTCTTGTACCAGGCCCTGACCTTCTAAATGTACCTGACACCCATTTGTAGACCTGGGTCGTAAAAACACTCCTAGCTGTGAGCTTATTCATTGAACCTCTGTGATCTGTCCTTTGGCGGTTATTATGTTGATAGACAAAATGTCAACATGCCGAATTGTAGACAGGTGAAAATGTTGACAGTTGAGTATTATGGCCTGGATCCAGACTTAAGTAAGTGCTTGAAATTAAGAGAGGAAAGTTACACCTGGGCTAAACCATGTTGATTTCAGGGGGAGTCAAGTTAATTGTATTCTTTGCATGCAGGGATATATCTACACAAATACTGACCAGCTTTACCATACCTCCCAACATTCGAAAGAGGAACAGAGCGGTCTGGTAGAGGGGGTGTGTCTTAAACCATCCAGTGGGTGTGTTTTGCAGCAGGTCTAGTGCCTTCTTCTACTATCAACCATCTATATGGCTGCCTCTTAATATTAGGCCTGCGATCCATATGTATGATGTATATATGACCCTATTTGTCCAGGATTCATATGTCCAGCCTCCATATTTACCTTTTTATTTGTCCTACCTCCATGCCTTCCCATTATTATTATTATTATTATTATTATTATTATGTACAGCCTCCATATGTCTCACCCCTGTTTATGTGTCCAGTCTTCATGTCTGCTTCTTTATTATTTGTCAAGCCTCCATGTCTGCCTCTTTATTATTATGTCCAGCCTCCATGTCTTCCCCTAATTATGTCCAGCCTCCATATCTGCCCCCTTGTAATGCCCAGCCTTCAAGTCTGCCCCTTACTATGGTCAGCCTCCATGTCTGCCCTTTGTAATGTCTAGCCATCATGTCTGCCCCTTGTAATGTCCAGCCACCATGTGTGCCCCTTGTAATGGCCGCCCACCATGTCTGCCCCTTGGAATGCCCAGCCTCCATGTCTGCCCCTTGTAATGTCCAGCCACCATATCTTCCCCTTTTAATGTCCAGCCTCAATGTCTGCCCCCTATTGCCAATGCCAGCCTCCATCTGCCCCCTTATTGCCAGTACTAGCCTCCATCTGCCCCCTTATTGCCAGTGCCAGCCTCTATCTGCCCCCATAATGCCAGCGCCTACCTCCAATGTCTGCCCCATCTGCCCCCAATGCCAGTGCCAACCTCCATCTGCCCCATAATGCCTACCGAAAGTGGATCTGCCCCCAATGCCAGTGCCAACCTCCATCTGCCCCATAATGCCTACCGAAAGTGCGACTGTCCTGATGAAATCGGAACAGTTGGGAGCTCTGCATTTATAAACTTTGTCACCTGACCCTTACCCACCCACCTTTAAACTATCCAATCAAATTCTTATCTCTATTTACATACTTTCAGAACAATTCTAACATATACTGTATATCCCTACAAACTGTAAAGGGTTATTTTTTTCACAATGTACATTTCTTTACTGATTTTTCTGGGTGATCTCACCACTATCTGCAGCTGGTGCAGTCTATTTAGCAAAACAAATGTCAAATGATTAATTATTTATTTTTCACAGAACAAACTAAAATGTAGATGTGTATCTATTTCAAGTAGCCTTTGTTTCTGGAGTTCTATGGAGCTTCCATAGTGAGCACAAAATAATGAGCTTCATGACCTTTTCATATATGTACATATTTTTAAAGGTACATTTTCTTTTTTAGGGTAGACAGTCACTTTGATGTGACCAGTGAGGAAATAGAGCATAAACAGGAAGCAGGAGAAAATACCTTCATTGCACTTACTAAGAAGTCTTTCATGTATTCGACTGGGAATGTCAATCTTAACAAAGCCGAACAAGAGGCATCTACAATGGAAATAACCAAAACAGCTTTAACCACTAAAAGCTTTAAAACTGAAAATCAAATTTGAAAGTAATTTTTTTAAATCTGATTTAATAAACTATTTAAAAGAGGCTCTGGTTCATAATAACCTCATTTCACAGTAAGAAAGAATAACCTTGCACAAAAAATGGTAACTGTGTCCTCTTTCTCTGTATGTAGGCCCCGTACTACCAAAAGGCCAGTATAGGCAACTGCCTAGGGCGCTGGTCTGGGTTATTAGGCACGGAGGTGCTCAAGAACCCTTATATTAGCTGCCAAAGTCGAGCACACAAGCCGCCTCCATTCAGCTAATTCTCTGCAGCGTGTTTGTGTGTTCAGGAGTCAAGACTCAGCTGATCCCCTGCAGTGATGGTTCCTTGTACAGCTCAGCCAGTAAACCGTCAGGGACATGACAGCAGAGCAGCTGAGCAGGTAAAGTAAGTGCTGCCACAGGATCAGCTGAGCCATCGATCCTGAATTATACTGTGCCTCTGCAGCAATGCTTAGGGTTGCTAAGAGAAGGATGGGGGTTCAGGAACTGGAGCTTTGTCTAGGGAGTTCAGAGACAAGTGTAGGTCCCCGTAGCGAGCAGCCCTATTTCAAAAGAGCCATTCGCTCCCAGCCAGTTCCGAACTTGCTGGAATATCGATTGCTTATGCCTCGATGAGTTTCCCTAACTCAGCCTAACCCTAAATCCCCCCCCCACACACACACAGCCTAATCCTAAATCCCCAGCAGCGGCGCTTCCAAAAGTGAATGGATGAGTATGCGAATCGCATACTCAACTATTCATTTAAAAAAATTCTCAGAGGGCTGGCATTCGAAATACGGACAGCCGATAAACAGCTTTTGGCTGTCCCTAATTCCTAATGCAATACTTTGCAGCGGGGAATTGCAACGTTCAGAGACCTATCACCACCCCTGTCTATAGGACATACAGTATATCCCAGACTCCTGTACTCTTGTTCTCAGTTATTTTCATGATCTCTGATTTTACTTCTGCTATTGTGCAGTTACTAACTTGATGTTTCCTGTTAAGCAGCGTTTTATTTAATATTATCTTTGATATATTTATATACAACAAGTATAATTTTTATGATGTAAAAATAGAATACTTTGCTGCTCAATTCATAGTAAAATCCATTATTTGTGGTACCAGCTGTAAATAGGAATTTTATGTTTTGTAAAAGAAGTTTTCTTTGTTGAAAATTGAAATACAGTACAATTAAAGAAATCGCAAGTTTGGTTGGAGCGTTGTGTGTAGGGCACGTCTAGGGCCAGATTTACTAAGCTGCATGTTTGGAAAAGTGGAGATGTTGCCCATAGCAACCAAGCAGATTCTAGCTGACATTCTCTAGTATGAAATAGGAAAGTGATTGCTAGAATCTGATTGGTTGCTATGGGCAACATCTCCACTTTTCCAAACCCGCAGCTTAGTAAATCTGGCCCCTGGAGAGCCACAGGTTTGCCAGGCTTGATCTAGTGATACAACTATCAGTGTCACTGCTCAGGTACGCCCTCTGGTGTTGACACATCTAGATTTGTCATCAGAGCATATGAAAAAAATGTTCCCACGCTGAGAAAAACTGGTAAAGTACTCTTATAATAACATGTTACTGTAATTCAGGGATTCAAAAAGAATTCCTTCATAAATCATATACTGTAAATACGAAAAATGGACCGATCTAAGGCAATTAGCCTCTAATTTATGTGCTAGGTCACAAAAAGTATGTGTCTGTTTTATATAACATACTTTGCGAGCAAAGATTGTCTGTAGCTGCTCAGAGCAGTCACCCGGTATCCTCGTGTGTACTGTTATTGCTGTATACACAGCAGCAGGATCTGTAAGTACAGGCTATTGGTAGAAATGTGTTCATATACGGTGGGACGCTATATTTTCTGAGTGGTCGGTGTGTAAATGGTAAGGTAACCTGTCATCGAACCACCATAGGAACTCCACTGCCACTGCGGACGAAGCTCCAGTCCGATGACCTTTCATAACACAAAAATAAAATACAGCCTGACGGCAATGCTATTTAGAGGAGAAACAGGAAGTTTATAGAGTAACTATACTTAAGTGACCACACAATGGCAAGATCAGCATATCAGAGTTTCCTGGCAAGATGTGACGTCATGTAGCTTGTTCCTTTATAAAGGAATCTGGGAAGGTAAAGATTCCATTGTTCTATACTATGAGTTTCCTGGAAGAATGGCCACTAACTAAGGGATGGAGGAAACATACTTTGTTATGTCTGTTATGCTCATACTATACATACAGCATGAGACCGTAGAACTGAAGGG
Source organism: Limnodynastes dumerilii (assembly GCA_011038615.1). Classification (NCBI taxonomy): domain Eukaryota; kingdom Metazoa; phylum Chordata; class Amphibia; order Anura; family Limnodynastidae; genus Limnodynastes; species Limnodynastes dumerilii. Next base: position 208,488 of record WWET01001554.1, on the reverse strand, counting down.
AATATGTTTAATATGATGTAAATGCAATACTATATATGACACATTCTGCTGATATAATCCCACACTTAACTGTGTATCTCAGATTACATGGTTGCCAACTACTGCAAATGAATATCAGGGAGATTGCCATAGCATTATCAAGGTGCTACACCAAAGGGACGTGTCCTGTTTAACCAAAGGGGTGTGTCCTAAATAGCTCCACCCATAGATGTGTCTAGCACTGCCAGCAAAACTATTTCTTAAGAAATACATGGAATAATTAATGTTGTGCTTGTTAATAAATGAAATGCATTGCTGTTATGGCAGGGTTGCCTACTTTTTATTTCTTCCCTTGGAAATATATCGGAGGGGAGAAAATAGATTACGGTATGGGGCGGGCTTAATGACATGATTTATGCAAATCCACGTCATTAAGCCCCATCCCCAGTCAATCAATTCTGTAATCCCTAGTGTTCAGGGGTAGACAGGGCTTGATGATGTCATCAAGTCCCACCCATCCCTAGTTTCTTTAGAGATTACAATAGAGATTGACGGGGGGTCGGGACTTGTGGGGAATTTGCCGGGATACCGGGAGACCTGTCAAAATTTTGTGAGTTGGCAACCCTGTGTTATGGGTAAGTGATATATATTTTATTAAAGATGGAAGTATCTGCTTTTATATATGTTTATTCATTTATGCTCTTCAAACCACATTTTACATTTTCTTCTTTGTTACTTTGTGTGGTCAAAGGATTAAGGCAGGTACCGACTATACCTTTATGTTGATTCATAGGTGCACGTCATTTAGATTTCTTTGTGGATGTTCTAACACAAGTAAAATAGTTTTTTATGTATATATTAATCGCAATTTACAGTTTTTTTGAAAAATCATTGCTAAGGTTGTGCTGGTTTGTATTGCTGTGATTAAGCAGTTATTCCACTGGAAAATCAACAGTCTAAGTAAAACAGTCATCTGCAGGAGCTTCATTACAAATGAGTGCATCTATTTTTTCCAGGTGAATGAATTGTACAATAAATTATGTAATATCTACAGGAATGTACAATAGCTGTATAATAAGTGTTTTATTTATTATTATTATTTGTAGAATAACAACAACAGCTGCATGTATGATGGATTTACGAAGATATCCACTGGATGAGCAAAACTGTACTCTTGAAATAGAAAGCTGTAAGTATTATGAGAATGTCTTAGATTCAAGTTATCATAAGAGGCAGAGTAATAACAAATAAAATAGCATTAAAATGACATGATTTTTTCTGATGTATCTGAGAATTGATTGATAACTAAGCACCAGATTAAGATTTATACTGCCACTGCGTCATAGCCCTGAACAGTGATCGGCGAGACAATGCTGAATCCAGCCTCCCGGGCAAGTGAGGGAAGACTCAATCTTTGCTCTCCCTACCTTACAAGACTTGACTGCTACCTTAAAATAAGAAGAGATCGGAAATCTTCATAGGGTGGTGTACGTAGGGTACACCTTTACTGTGCAATTTAAATACCCTCCTCAAACTAGTGCTTGTGCCCGCTCCTCCATCGGAATTCCTAACAGACTGAAAATTGCAACTAATAGGCCTGATCCAGAGGCCCGTTGTCTGGCGGTAATACGCCGGGCGTACGCGTAAGATCGTCTAAAAAAGACGATATGCGCATACACCGGGCAGATGTTGCCCGGCATAGCTGCGTAAACGGTCATCTGTAGCTTTAGCGTAGTCCCCCTGCGTTACTAGGCGGAAGTTATGGCAGGTAGGCGGGGGGAGGGAGGGTAATGAGGCTGGGAGGGCGGCATTAACGTACTAACGCCACCGTCCCAGCGTATTAACAGTCGCTTACGCCGGCTAAAGTTAGGGTAGCCTTCAGCTGGCGTAAGCGACTGTTTATACGCTGGGGCAAGGGGGAGTGTTGGGGGAGGGAAACGATGGTACGTTGAGCGGTAAACCATCGTAGGTCTGGATACGGCCCTATGTGCACATGCAGTCACAGAAAGTGATCCTAGCACTTGTACAACACCCCTAGAACCCAAATATGTTATGCAGCATGGAGATAAGAAGCTGTGCAGTTCCCTTGTCAGTCTGATTAGCCTTTGTCTTGTTACGTGTCATCAACACAAAATAACTAATGTATACATTTTAATCAAATTCCAATTGTATGGAGAAAACAGTGAGATGCAATTTACTTTCAATGTGTTTTAATATGCATGAGTGGCCATTTAGTTATCTCCCTTAGGGACATAGGAAAACCCTATTATTAGTGCTTATGCGAATTTGTCTTTAGATGAGCTAGTTGTTTCTGTATTTAGCCTTTTTGCAATAGAAAAGTGTACAGAGCATATTGTGCACTGGTGGAAAAAAATATATATCGCAATCAGAAATATTTACTCACCATCTGGACATTTTCTTTTTCTGGATTTATCTGTGCAGCATCCGTGTTACATATAGGTTGGACATCCTGTATGTGGGTTTGCTTGATTCAATTTCAAAAATATATTAAAAGACTGAACAGAGATCAAACTAATGAATAGTGTGCCCGTGGGCCTGATCCAGACTTTATGGGCCTGATCCAGACCTACGCCCGCGAGCGATCGTACGCCGGTCGGGAGTGTAAAACCGGGCGAAAAAATGCACTGCGCATGTGCAGTATGACAACTTACGGTCGTCCGAAGGACATGAGCGTACAGCGAGCGTATTTTGAGCGTATTTTTCGCCCAAAGGGCGTGCGTTTTGTACGATGATAGTCCGGACGCTCAAGTTACTACACAGAGGCGGGGATAGCCATTTAAATTGTACAGTATGGGCATGCTAAGCCCCGTACGACCAGCGTGTCGGTCCGAAAATTCGTACGGACGCTGGAAAAAGGGTAGGGTTCAGCCGCCGTAAGTAGGTACAATCAATGGGAGTGTCATGGGCGTGAAAGTTTATACGCCAGGGCGATCATACGCTACGCTCGCGGGCATAGGTCTGGATCAGGCCCTATGACACTAGGTTACTTATGCAAGCCACTTGTGTAAGTTAGAAGTGTGTGTGTGTGCACGCCAAATGTTGTATAGTGGATCTTCTTGCATACGGTTTTGGAATCTGGAATCCATATGACAGGTCATGCCATGCTCTCAGCATGCCCAAACCCAGCAAGGGGGGTAGCAATCGGCATACTAATTAGGCAGTGTGGGCTTTAGGCACTTCCAAATGGATCTGCAGGTTACTTTATGGCTGCGGATATTGACCAAAGTGTGCACATTAAAGGGGAGTAACATGGGAGTGCACTTCCCTCTTGCGTGTGGACTTTCAGACCTCCGTGTGTATGGACCACTTGCAGAGGTCTGGATCAGACCCCATGTTTATAAAGACTATAGTATTACATGTTAATAATGATTAAACAAAGTCAAAGGTCACACACAGTCACACAGTCATCTAACAAAAAGAAACCTTGCCAACTCTTCTGTCATAAAACATAACATAAAGTACACCCATCTCTTGGCAGCAGAACCATGGGTGCAAAATGGGCCCATAGTGTTGGGCCTACTACAGGTGCAGTTTTTAAAGGGTATTTTAAAGGTAATAGTCATATGACTACAGAACACTAATTCATTTCTATGACATGGCTGTTTTCAGTCTATACAAATCATGGTAAGTTATTATTGGCAAATGTAATAATTAAAGTGGTATAAAAATGACTTACAACAAGATGATGTAATTTCCACATTTTGTTTTGCAGATGGCTACACAACAGATGACATTGAGTTTTATTGGAGAGGGGGCAATAAAGCAGTAACTGGTGTTGAGAGGATAGAACTTCCTCAGTTTTCCATAATGGATCACAAGTTAGTGTCCAAGAATGTCGTATTTGCTACAGGTAAGATTTTCATGGCTATTTCATTTATTATTTATTACTTATTAACAGGTTTTTATATAGCGCCAGCAGATTACATAGCGCTTTACCATTTTATCAATCATTTTAACAAGACTGGGTAGTAACAAAACAGACTGGGTGGGTAAGAGGGCCCTGCTCACAAGCTTACACTCTGTAGGACAGTGGGTTTGATACATAAGGACCAGTGCTTTATATCACACAATGGACTTTATGTATTTATGTACTTTTGTGTAGAATATGATAGAAAAGAGAATCTGAGACACCACCTTTTTTCTTCTTGTAAATGATATTAGCTTCTTCTAAAACATTTTGTTGCTGATATCATATACAAAACTCAGTATTAAATCTGATATTCTCATGACTCTATGATTCATTCTAACATAACGTCCTACACAACGCATGTTTTAGTAGCCTGTAATCAGGTTTATTATTTTTAAGCTGAATTATATTAAATATATTAGGTGAAAAATTCATTCAAATAATGTCATATATATATATATATATATATATATATATATTTGTTTTTATGCTGATATTAAAATATATTAAAGATATTTAATATTATATAGTAAAGATATATATGAAAATTGATAGAATCACAGTGAACCAATACAAAGTTAATATCTCTGGGTGAGTTGGTTACATTTAGTACATGTAGCTTTAAAAAAATCATTGTGTTGCCCATTCTGTTGCCTCATAAGATCTATAGTTATAAATGTATAATAAAAATGTATAGTTTATATTGGCATTGGACAGTATTTCAGTGCCATCCTATCCCCTTACTCCCTCCATTGCTGTATGTCCCAATGACCTTATCTTACACAGAACAAAAAACAAATCTGATGTCAGTGAGATTGATTAGGAAGTACATATATGTCCGAGGGGACGTTTTTTAATAGAGCTTTTACTAGATGTAACAAACTCCTGTGTGCATCGTCATTGTTACACAGTGACACCTTGCTTTTGCTGAGTAAGCAAACTGATTTCTTTAAATATAAGCAATCAGTTTGCCTAAAAGGCACCATGTTGCACTGAAGTGATCTTTTTATGTGCAGCTTTTTAAGGCACAGGGGCCGATAGAGGATAGTGTAAGCCTGCTGACATGACTTGCTAATGTGCATGCTAAGAGAGCACACAGTCACGGCTAATTCAGATCATAGCACAACTCGAGCTCTGAGGGGCGTGTTGAGGGAGGGAAGGACTTGAGGGTCGCAGTTAATGTACAGTAAGGGCGTGCCCAAGCAAGTGCACCCAATCCAGAACTGAGCGCGGACATAAAAAAGGACTGCTGATGTCAAAACATTTGCACCAGCCCCAGGTCATGTCTTAGCCCAAGGGGCTGATCTTCCGCGACCTTCTTCAGACCCTTCCGTTAGGATGTGACACTTGGAACACATTACAGAGGGTCAGAAATCGCTGCTGATGTAGTGCAGTCTCTTCTTCCGTGCAGACTTCCAGATCTTCGTGTGTACAGAAAACAGGCCCCTTAACCCTATCCTCTGCTCTTGTTTTTAAAACTCTGCTTTTCCTACTTGGGGGACCTCTCCAATGCTTAAACACTCTTGCCTATTGCCTTTTTTCCACACTCTTCACTCCTTTGGCTGCCATAATACTGCCATGATACTGCCTACTTCTGGATTACCTCTTACCTCTCTGATCACACTTTAAATAGTTTCAGGTTTCTTTCTCTCATTACTCCTACTGTTCAAAATATAAGCTCTCATTGGTAGGGTCCTGTCCTTCTTATGTTGGTCTACCTTGTTCAACCTCCTCTACCTTCTGTAGGCCAGTTATGCTGTAATGCCTAATTGAGTTCATTTTTCTGTAATTATCTTTCCCTTTGCATAATATGTCATTCTATCAATGGTATCATGTTTCTCACATCTATAAGTTGACTGTTTGGTGATACAAAATTGATGAAACTTTATCAATAAATAAATGATGAAGATAAGCTTAATACTGAAATTTAAATTTCAGATCCCTACCATAAAAAGGGGGCAGTAAACTATGAGCTGTCCTGCAGACTATATGACTCTGTTGTTCCACCAGGGGTAGTAGCGCTCCTATATGTTACTTGATCTATTATGCCTCCATCACAACTTATGGACAACAGGATTTTTTATTTGTGTTTCTTTTTTACTTATTACTGACCCCAACCTCATTGAGAGGTTATTTAGATGACTTTGCCTCAGTAATAGTCCCTTAGAAGCTTAGCAAATGAGACATCTAGGGAGAAGCAGAGCTGTAAGCCTGATCTTTGTGAAGATGCAAGATCAGCAATTTGTAGTTTAAAATGAGGAACAATTAGACTTTGGTAGGTTGCGATTGCAATCCACAATTATTTGACAAACCACGAAATTCATTTGTAGTACTGACAACAGAATATCATTTTAAATTGCAGAACAAATAGTGGTTTTATAAATATCCCTGAAATCTAACAGTTAAACGTGGACACACTTCGTTTATAGAATAGTGAAAAATGCCTCAAATTTTTATAGTGTATATACCTTTTTTAAATGGAAAAATATGTATTTTTTTTACCAATTAATTACAAAAATTTCCTAAAAAACTACTAGCACTATAGAAAATAACTCATTCTTTTTTCTAAAATAGGAAAGAAAATATTGTCAGATCATGATAAGAATAAAATCTAATTCTTTCAAGGCAAATGCTTACCATTTATTAATGTTCTTTAAAAGATATTTCTTTAGTTCATATCCTTCAAAAAAATAGCTCCACAAATATAGAAAGAATAATCAGTGAAGTAAATTTCAATGAGACACCCAGTGGAAGGAGTATTGGCACAATCAGCCACTATCTACTGTTGGTTGGCATTATCAACAGTGCCTCTTGTTGTACCGTTCCCCGGGGCACCCATTATAGATAAGCCATTGATGGATAATGTCATGCCTGTTTTTTGTTTGTTGGTTGGAATTAGTATTTTATTTTAAAAGATTTTTGTCCAACAGAACAAGATCCCTTAAGTGTTTACAAATACAGAAAATGTATTTGTTAAAGAATATAATTTGGAAATTTGGACCTTTCTGTATAAATTCATAGCATTCTCTTTATTTTCTTTGTTAGAAAGAGAGATAAAAAAAAATAATGATTATATATGAATAAAATACTTTAGTGTTGTACAGGCAATTATATTTACATAGATTTTTTTTCACTTCTTTTTTTTTTACAATTATGCAGAACAATTTGATTTAATGTCCCTTGGTGCCAAAGAGTTTTAATAATGCATTACTTTTGAAAATGTTGCATGTAAATGACAACAGCAATGCCAGAATTGAGTGCTGCCGAACGTATAACAGACGCTACATTATTAAATATTTACCTGGCATCAATGTAAAAGAATGAATTTTATTCACGTTACATTCTAAATTTATAAATTATACATTGATATAAAGCCTACATTAACATTTCAGATTTCTGCACTCTAGTTCTGGACTTTTTAAACTATAAACACTATACAAGTATTTTTAAATATTTACTTTGCTTATGTGTAAAATTAATTTACACACCTTTAGAGGTTATTTACTTAAGAATTGTATGTTTAAAGCAAACCATGTGGATTTAAGTCTTTGATGCACAATTTGGAAAACCAAATAACAATGACTAAAAAAATAATTCTCACACCAAATTGCCTTGTTTGAAACCACAAATCCTAGTAGATACTGTATAATGAAGATAAAATTTAAGAAAATGTATACGAGACCAATTTCTTATCTTGTATATGATCAATTTTTATTACTTTTCCAATGATTTAATTTATTGAACAAACAATCTTTTATAAAGACCTAAATGATTGTGGCTTGAAGCAGATTTAGCATCGCTTATACTATTGAAAATTAATTTTTGCTAATGAGACATCAGAGTCATTTGAGTTTTCATACTGAAAAGCATACACCAATGAGAAGCATGAACAAAGGAATGTTATAAAAGGTGATTAGTGTCCGCATCGTGGGATTGCTGATGATTTTCCAGATGTATTACTATATGATCACTGGGCTAATCACTGCCTGTGTTTCACAGTTTGCTGCTGGCAGTGATTGCCTGCCAGGCAGCGAAATGAGTATCTTGCCAAAGGCAGCCTATAGCATACAATAGGAAAAATGGTACACGTGACTGTGGACAGTTTGACATTACCGCATGACTATATGATATTGGTTACATAAAAATGCATGTAGATTTTTATAGGTTTATTCCATAATTTATACAGGTATCTAAAAAACAAGTGTTTAATACGGTTATTGGAAGAATAAAAACATCCTTTTGTTCTTTCTCTTACTTTTTTTTTAACTTATGGTTCAGTCCACGCCATAACCAGAGTGAGTTTTAAAGGGCACCAATGAACACCCAGGTTCAAGTGGGCGCCATAATAACCTTTTTCCTATTTTTTTCCAAACAGTATAATAAGGGGTTGGAGTGCGTTTTTTTCCATTTGCCCTGAGCTCCATCAACCCTAGTTACGCCACTGGGCCAGTCTCATAGCTTCTGTGTACAAAATGGAAAAATGTTATTTTGTAACCTAAAACTCTTAGACGTGGAGATCCTCTGGCAAGTTAAAACGCCCGGAGACTATGTAAAGCTGACTAGTGAAAAATGAACAATGTTCCAAACGCTCTTTTCAATGGGAGAACATTTTAAGCTGGAAGCATCCGGTTGAAATATTCTAATATTTCCTTGTAAGAGGACATTGGCAGAAAATGTAATGAAATAACATATGCACTCATTTATCATATTCCTAAGTGCTGTTAACTTAAAAATGTTTTAAGATTAGTCGCTGTGACAGATACTCTATACGCATAATTAATTTGTAGCCTTGTCTTGGAATACTTGTTCACAAACATTATTAAAATACAGATTTGTGACACACTATTCTGTTTTATATTATTCCTGCAGAATTACTGACTCATACTTAATCTTGTATTTTTTTTTCAGGTTCCTATCCAAGACTTTCCTTGAGTTTCAAGTTAAAAAGAAATATTGGATACTTCATACTTCAGACCTATATGCCATCCATATTGATTACTATATTATCCTGGGTATCATTTTGGATCAACTACGATGCATCAGCAGCAAGAGTCGCTCTCGGTATGATTGCAGTCAATTTGTATATATTTTAATCTAAACAGAGGTGTTAGGAAACTATAAATCACATAATGTGTTGCCAGTTATCAGCTCTGCTTAATCTGTGCTCAGGCTTGGTGCTACCACTAGCAGGTTAAGGCAGCTGCCTAGCTCGGCAACTCAGGGAAGGGGGAAATAGGGGTGACTTGCAGGTGCTCAGGGAACCTAAAGCTGGGGGGTTGTTGTGGAACACACAAGCCACTGTGGCTCAGCTAATACTCTGCAGTGGCAAGTGTTTTTATATGTCAAGGCTCAGCTGATCCCCTGCTGCCGGGCTTGTTTGTACTGCTTATCAGTCATCTGTTTTAGACATGAAAGCTGAGCAGGTAAAGTATGCTGACACAAGAGATCATCTGATTGATAGTATTGTACTATGTAGGAGTCGTGATTCAGCTGATTTCCTGTGCATTTGAAGCAGTACAACAGCCCTGTCTGTTGGAGAATGCTGGGAGTTGTACTTTCACCACAACTGAAATGACGAAGGTTACCTATGCCTACTTTAATCATTTGCTTATTAACATATGAAAGGGCCTGCTTATCATTACATTTTTACTTACAAAATGTAGTTAGTAATGAAGAAAAGGTAGAAATAGCACAGAGATCATCCCCATTTTCGCAATTTCCTCCATCCATTGGCAACCACCAAAAGCGACCGCTTTGAGAGGAATCAGTAAAATCATAACACCATCTTGGATGGCATCTGCATTATTTACTAACTGTGGCCCAGATCCAAAGCTACGTTTCCATTACGTTTTTAGACGTAGCGTATTTCCGCTAGCGTATTTACTTTGCACTCTCCTAGACACACTTTTGCCGTTTTATGCTTGCCAAACCCTACCTTAACTTTACACAGCGTAACCACTGACGTACATACTAAGCACGCCCAGATTGTTGAATTTAAATGCCCCCCCCAGCCTCCGAAGCATAATCACGGGTGTTGTATGCCTGGCACGCCCTTTCATTCGTAGTTACGCTGATGATAGTAGACTGGTGCATACATACATAGGCGATTTTACATCAGCGCCTAGCATAAAATCACTCACGTACGTACCTGTGATCTTGTAAACCCCCCTGTAACCCTTCAGCTATGACTGTATAAACAGGAAAGGTGGAGGGGGGTGTGGGAGTTAGGGCAACACTAAAGATGTGGGAGGAGCTTTAATTGTCTTTGAGTGAGGAAGTAATATGTACGGTTTTATGCTACCTTAATTTTTTTTATTACAATGTGCTTTATAAATCAAGACTTACATTACATTAAAAATGAGTGTTCCTTTTTAGGAATAACTACTGTTCTGACTATGACCACTATCAACACACATCTCCGAGAAACATTGCCCAAGATCCCTTATGTGAAAGCTATTGACATGTATTTGATGGGATGCTTTGTGTTTGTGTTCCTGGCTTTACTGGAATATGCATTTGTCAACTATATCTTCTTTGGAAGAGGCCCACAAATGCAAAAGAAGCTTGCAGAGAAGACAGCCAAAGCAAACAATGATCGCGCCAAATTTGAAAGCAACCGGGTATTACACGTTTGATTTTTTTTGTTCAAATAGTCAACTGTATTTAAATGCCTGACATCCACTTATGTATCCACTTATATATTGATGTATACTAACTGAGGCAAGTACTTGTGGTAAGTAAGGTAATTGCAAGAGGCCTGACTAATGTGTGTTTTGGATACTTTTTATTTTTATGGTGCCCACCAAAACATGGGATGGGATCAGTTTATGACTCTGCAAATTAAACTTAAAGGGGTCAAATTCAGGCTTCCGCATCTTTAACTACTTACATGTATTTCATTCATATTGCATACACTGTTTTGGATTGCACAACATGTAGTTATGTATCCTGTTGCATTACTACTCTCAGCCTACTTGCTTATAGGTTTCAACTAAATCTTTTAAATGTGTGCGTGGGACTATGATTTGAGGGTATGCCATTTTTATGGGATGCTTATACATCTCCTCAAAACTCTGCATCTAGTGTTATATGTTTAGATATGTTATTATCTAAAAATATTAAAAAAAAGTATTATATTTAATTTTAATTTTATTTTAATGTTCAGAACCATCAAAGTTATTATTTTGAGACAAGCAGGACTTTTGTAGCATGCTAAAATAAGTCATTCTATTTTATTTTTGTGCAAAAACAGAAAGAAAAATCAAAAAGCAATTTATCTGTATGATACTACAATAATACAAAATAAACCTTGCATCTAAAGGGAGGACTACTGTTTTGTGCAAAAACAGAATCAAAAATCAAAAAGCAATTTATCTGTATGATACTACAATAATACAAAATAAACCTTGCATCTAAAGGGAGGACTACTGTTTGCCATTTTAAATAGCATGGTTGAATAAACTATATAAAACTATTATTATGACCCAAAATCACTTTCAAATAATCATGTTTCTTAATAAAGTCTAAACATGTATTTTGCAACCGTAAACAAAATCACTACTTCAGTGGAATTTCAATTTAGTCAATGCAGGCAAAGCTTTCATGCAATTTACCATTTGAGCTTGGTTCGATAATTTAATAATAATATTGTTGAACATTTATTTAATCAGTTCCGGTCTGATAAGGAGAAATATATACTATACACCTGATGCATTCAGCTCTGACACTTTTGTCAGCATTGTAAACTCAGCAGATAAGCTCAGGATCTGAAGAACAGGCTCCAGTGAGCAGAAGTAAGCCGTGAATATTAATTATCCATGCCTGTGTGACTGTCTATGGTTTCAACAAATACCTCAAACAATATTAAGCACTGGTAGGTCCATTTTCACATGGAAATCATTTTCTCAATAAACAAATAATTAAGTACTGCCATTGGAAATATTGCCCCCTCAATAAAAATAAGTTATTATATAAATATTGTATAATTAATATGGGTGCAAAGGATAAAAATGTACTGTTTGCCCATAGCAAATTGATTCTGACTGCCATTTTTGGCAGTTTTGTGTAAATAAAATGAATGAAACTACAGTTATTTAATATGATTCTTAGTTTTACAAGCATAGAATTGTTATTTATATGTTTTGCAATGTTTTTTCCATGCTTGCCCAGAGAGATTAAAACACAAATAAGCATGTAGTCTAGACATATGATTCACACTTAAGAGATAATTTGCGAACATACCTAAATAAACACACAAACTAGATCTATAAAAGTGATTCAGAGATGCTACAAAATGATGTTAACCACACCCCGGTCTCGGGACTGGCCTGTACGGACGATTTTCTAAGTGCATGGATTTAAGTGCGGATGTGTTTCCCTATTGTGAATCACACAGAGGCCATCTAGGTGCTTAAAGTTAATCAGCATTCACTTAACCGCATTCACTTAAGTCTCTAAACTATTATTTTACTATTAAAATAATAATAGTACTATTAATGATGCTACATTGTAAGTTTAACCATTAATGTGCCTGGGAGCAACGAGCTACCTATGTAATGTATGCTAATTGGTATTTAGATACTTTTTTACAGTTTTGTTTAATTTTATTTTCTCAAACAACAATTTTGAGAAATCATTTTAAGCAACTTTTTATATAAAACATTATTTTGTTTTATTTAATAACATTTTTTATACAAAATTACAAATATTTAAATTAATGAAAATAGAAATGTTTTCTAGAGAGTTAAGGGTCTAATGGCATTAAAAACATATACACAAGATGCATAAGCACCAAGCCATATGGAAATCAGCTTAAGAGTGGTAGAGGGCTACCGTATCTTTTTCCGTGGGTATGTATACTTCTGCACTTGTGAATTAGTCCTAACTTAAGAGGAACACCAGTACTATACATTAGCAGCCTGTGTGAAGCTCATTTGCATTAAGAGTCTTGCCCCTCTAGTCACTCATGCGGGACTCATTCTGTGCCAATGCCTGAATCAGTCCCTAGTCAGCCGTTTCTTGTCTGTGAATCATTCGGCCATGGTTTCTGTGGCACTGCACTTACTTAAGTATTAATCAAGGCCATGGCGCCTTGTAACTCGAAGTAGCTTTGTGCAAGATCGGCCCAAGTACAGTAGTGATGTGTTTATGGAATTTACATCCTATGATCAGTTGAAAATAGGCAATTGCTACCATTTTGGGCTTATCAAAAAGCAGCTGTCTAACACTGGTATAATAACGGAACTAGTTAAGACATTCTTAAGCTGGCCATACTCTGGGACGATTATTGATCCCAGCAAGAGGTGGCTCAATAAAAAGGAAAATTTCCCGCAAGGGAAAGGTCCCATTATCAATGCAATAACCTCTTCTGATGAGACTAATAATGCTAGCAGAAGAGGGAGCTATTTAGTGAGCTGATTTGCTCAGCTTAAATATTGGTACTAACACCCAAAATAAATTAAGCATGTAAAAAAAACAAATAATCATATGAGATTTCTGGTACATTTATTTGCTATATGAAAACTGTATCTCGCCCTCTGACAACACCTTATAATTGCATGATTGGGCCAATAATCGCTCTAGTGTTCGGCCAGCTTAAGGAACACACTGTGGAAGTTTTTCTGTATGTAAGCATTTAACCGTGCATGCAGTTATGTTTGTTTTTGTGTTGATAGTACTACAGATGAGTTTACAGATGAGTCAATTGTTTGCTTTTTGTAGGTTTCTGATTCCATGATTTCACATTCATGTAACCTATGCCATGTCAAGGAATGTCTATGCAAAAATGCTAGATTTATGAAAACTTTTATAATGTAGAATATTTTACCTTATACTATTAAATGCTAAAATAGAAGCACATGTGAACCTCAGAGCTCCTATCTTCTACATTCAGATTCTATTGATTGATTTAATTGTAGCTGATATGGGATAATTTTTCTGACTCTTCACTGCCCACAGGAAGTGGAATTTTGTGGCAGAACTCATTGTAACTTTGGTAGTTTGAGTTATCATTTTAAGACAGTTGTCAGTCTGGAACTAGTGAGTTTGTTCAAATAGCTCCATATTACTGATGTATAAATTGCATACCTCCCAACATTGGAGGTATGGGAGTCAGGACAAATTGGCATGGCTGTGTAATAAAATGTTGCAGTCTTACCTGTGAAGAGGTAGTGGCCATACCCCAGGGTGCTTTTAGCTCTCTAATAGTACTAGACAGCCCCTTAGTCACGTCTAATCTGTTTAAAATGGCCGTGTGCACTGCTGGCAGGTGGGCATACCACCAGTTTGTTGCTCTGCTTTGCGATAAACGGATGAATGAGCAAGAATCTTAGCCTCTGCCCAAATGAGGTCGAAACTGTCAGAGCCCTAAAAGTACGACTGTTGGGAACTGTGTGAGAATATACTTTTACAGAAAAAAAAGTATTGCTGTGGAGGACATATAACTATCCTAGCTCTCAACAACCTGTACAGTACAATACTGCGCTGTTTATTTCACATTTTACAATCACAGGGATAAATTGTGGGAGAGGGACAGCCAAACTGTGTGCGTCTTCTAGTTTGTGTTGCATTGATATCTTTATTTGCACATAATCAACAACAACAAACAAACAAATCGGTTTCTTTTGCATATCTATATCAGACAATTCCACTGCCTTACACCATACACCTGTCAGTAAGAATCCTATAATATACACACTGCTTAAATATGAGAATATTGTTCACATTGGACCTGATTCACAATTAAGAATCTTCTTAAAATAAGAATTTAAAGTCACTCCTGGGCAAAACCATGTTGATTGCAGGGGGAATTCATTTAATTGTATTCTTTGCATTCAGGGATATATCTTTGAATTGCTTACTGCACATAGATACTGACCAGCTTTACTATTACACTGTTATTTAGACTTGGGCTGGGAAATATCACCTCTCATCTCTAATACTGTTTGCAACAGATGAAATATGACTCCCCTGCAATCACCATGGTTTAGCCCAGGTGTGACTTTAAGTTCTTATTTTAAGAAGATTCTTAAGTGTGAATCAGGTCCATTGTTTTTAGAATCTATAAAGATATTTAAAATGATGGTACTAGTTTATGTTCTCTCTTTGAACAATAAATAGAGGAACAAGAAGTATGTATAAAATTTGGTGAATACAGTGATTTGAGGTTTACTATTGGATGTTAAACAGGTTAAAAGAAGGTTACTTAATTCTAACATTGCTATTTCTTCTAAGCCTTCTTCAGGTTTACTTAAAACACTTCCTAAATCTATCCATGTCACTCAGTTGCCCATGTGCACGCTCAGCCCTTGTTTATACATTGCTTATACATAGGGACCTTGCTCTAGTTGTTTTGGATAAGTATAGTATTTGTATCCAAAAAGGAAAAATATATTGCAAAATTATCTGATAAGACTTGTACCTGTTTTTGCTTTTACTTTGAAGCTGTTAAAATATGTGCACCTAACAAATCCAGTGCTTTTTCTGGACAGTAACAATTTATTATGTGTAGTAAATGTTGTTTATTGCGTTATGAAATGTGCCAGCAAAATTCTGTTTGCCAAGGGAGGTAATCATTTCTCTGAAACTGATATTAATAAAATTGCATCTCTATATTAAATTACCAGAAGTAAAACAGACTTCTGTTATTGGACAGTACAAATTATAGACTATTTAAAAGCCTTTTTTTCAAAGCCGAGCACGTTTTCAAGGCATGAATAATTTTATATCATTGTATTTTGTTTATATTCTTCTAAGGTGGATGCTCATGGAAACATATTGCTCACAACACTTGAAATCCATAATGAAGTCGCTGGGAATGAAATTACCACAAGTGTAACCGACACTAGAAATTCTACAACATCCTTTGACAACTCAGGAATTCAGTACAGAAAACAAAGTGTAACTCGAGATGGGTTTGGGCGCCGCCCCATGGACAGAACTGCTCCCCATGGCAAGAAAAACCATTTGAGGAGAAGATCCTCACAGTTAAAAATTAAAATCCCGGACCTAACAGATGTGAATGCTATAGACAGATGGTCAAGAATGATTTTTCCTATCACTTTTTCTCTGTTCAACCTAATTTATTGGCTATACTATGTTAACTGACAAACTATACAACTGATTATAGTCAAGGAATATGTAGCCTGTTAACTGTGTGCAGTGAAAGAGGGAAGCATTTACCTGCATACAGTACACTGATATGAATGTATGTGGATGTGGATCTCACTGCTCACATATGTTCATATGAGTCAAACAAACATATTCTGCAACTAAGGACAATTTTCCAAGAAAAAGACACAAGGACAATTTTTAAGCTTTGAACAATGCAGATCTTTCGTGAACGAAGGACATGCCTTTGGGACTTTAAAAGTACTGCTTGAGATACATATTTAATAATTTCTGATATTTCAAGAATGGGATATTAACCATCATATATTTTTGTTTTCTATGTACAAGTCAAATCTACCACCATCATCATTAATAAGCTGCAATGTGCTTCATTTAATAATCTTGCATATCATTATGAGCACATTTTCTTTGAGGGTCTTCTTTCTCTTTCTTTCATGCTTACAGATGCTCCATGTTCATTGGTCATTTCCATCTGATCACACCTGGTACTACAAACTATGTTACGCTATTGTGTGAAAGTACAGAGCAGGTGAACGAGAGTATGAGAGTAAGGGGCATAGCAGAGAAAGTAGACCGGAGTAAAACCACGTTACACTGCAAGGGAAGGCAAACTTAAACTGTAAAACAGAATTAAAATTGAGAGATGAAGTTTCTTATTTTAATTCTAGTTTACAGATTAAATAAAAAAGCTATGCAGTAAAATTAAAATTCATTTGAACATGGTTCTGCTCAGTTCTACACTTGCATGTTTTGCCCTTACTCTCTTACTCTGGATTAGCCCAGAATCTAATGTGTTCTCATTTATATGTCATACAAATTTTTCCACTTAGACGGGTTGTAATTATCACTTGACATATCTCTTTTAGTTACAATTTATGGAGTTCGGTGGAGATCATTTATGAAACAAAAACAATATTGCTGTGAAAAAGAAACAAATATATTGTGGCACCGATATATCTAGTTCTATTAATTGGACCGCAACACTATCTTGTACAAAACACAATAAATACTACATATTCATTACTCAGGGGAATTTTGAAGCAAATGTGCACTTTAGAGGTATCAGTGGCTTATTAACCTCTATCATTAGTCACAACTAATCCATACAATACAAGAGATGTGCATTTTAGAAAACAATGCACTGACATATTAGACATAACCTAATAACACAAGATACATTTTCCCAATATTTTATGCCCCAAAGACTATAGTCGTGAACTTAGATGCTATTGTGTGATACTTGCACTAGTGGTTTGTGAAAGAAAAAGTAATTTTATTTTGCCTATCTTTCCTAAATACCAACGTTCTTCTCATTTGGCCTTAAATTAGGTTTTTATTATGTTGCCTGTGGTATATATAATACACTGGGATGTTGTGGAGTATGTAGTATGCAGTGCTTAAGATGCTAATTCATAACTCTTCATTTCAGATATTGTAAAACAAGAAAAAAAAATGATATTATTAAGTAGCTGAATCAGATGCATACGTTTAAGTATTTCGCTTTGTAAGCCATAGCTCAAGAGGGACACCTAACAGGGCATAGGTTATTTTAGAGATTGACTAGGATGCTTTAGTCGAAGAGTCCAAGGGTGATGGGGTGGAAATAAAGGTGCTCAATGTCTTAAACAGATTTTGCAATACTGTGCACTGTTTTGTTGTTTCATAAATGATCCCATTGATGTAGCAGTTATCAGTCACTGTCTTCGGTGTATTAATCTTGCAACAGAGTAAAAAACACGTGCAATCTAGACATTAGACTAAAATTATGCCACAGTTATGTTGACATGAGCAGTAAGTGCCAATATGGGCACAAACTGATTTCTGCCCAATGTGTTTTAGAACAGATTTTAGTCAGTTAATAAAACTGGAAACAGAAGCATCTCAGGATATTTGCTATATGAGAGCAATGCATTTTATTACAAATACAGTCACCTCTTCAAGCATTCTTATTATACTGCATGTAAGGTTAAGATATATTTACATAGAATGCACATATACATATAATTTATCTGTATGTCTCTTTTGATTTGTGCTTGCTATTGTGACAGCATGCATTGTCAGATTTCCTTTAGATCTAAATTTCCAATTACAGTGCTAGCACATTTAGTCACTTATATACATTTTCTTTATACATTAGTATCGATGGAGCCCTCTTATATGTAGCATGTTGAAATCACAAATGATACTTTAGAGCACAATATCTCTACTTTTAGTATGACCAATTTGTTTATTATGCAAACCCATCTAACTGAAAAACATTTTCAATTATTTGAAGCATTTCTACATTCCCTCACAAAAAAAATGCATTTTTTTAAGGCTAGTGATAAAGCTGCATCAATTTCTGAAATGTTAATATTATTTACTTTTTATCTAATCTTGCTATTTCTAAAAGAAGATAAAATATATATATATATTTTTTCTAAGCCACGTTTATATCACTTACATCTAATGAAATTAGTGTTCTCTGTTGTAAAAGTGAGAAGAGGAATTATGTTTCGTTATTTTAGATTTGGTTAATTGTTTTCACTGACTGTTTCTGTTGTTCTTTTTGTATTTAAAGGTGTGCTCCAACATGGCAGAGCTTACTACTTTACATATACTGCAAATATGACTTTTTGTGCTCTTTTACTCAGAAAAATATGCGGACAACTGGTTAAAAATTTATAAATTAATCATATCTATATCAAATTAACATATGATTCTCATCTCTGGGCCCCTGTGTAATTAATTTTGTTGTTTCAATAACAGTGGGCTGGATTCAGACTCACAACTTGCGAAGTGCGTCAGAGGGGTAATACTGTAAATTGTTCAGTAGGGGTGGGTTTTGATATTTATGAGCCGATCAGCGATTGGACAGGCGGCTGGTCTGCCCTATGGCAGCATAAGACACACAGATATACGCATGGGAGAAGGAAGTGACAGGGGGAGTTTACTCCAACCTCTCGTGCGTACTGACAGACACCCGCATGTATAGAAATCGTGCTGGGGTCTGGATTAGGTCCAGTGTATCAATTTTTTATTTTTTTGCACTAAGAATATTGCATTCTTATTTTTTATTTTTTATATATTTATTTTGTAAACATTTCTGCTTTCTGTCTTTCTTTTGATTGGCCTAAATAATCATAACACTTAAAGGATATGGCTAAAAATTGCAATAAAAAGCTTTAGGAACACGTAGGTTGATAATCAAGTCATTATTGTAGAGCAGTAATCACGAATATGGTGGTAGCAATAAACTTTATTTTTATTCATCTCATCAGATACCATAATTGACAGATTTAGTGCAATGCGCCTTGATTTCTGTATACACGCTTAAGTTAATATCCTCCATAAAGTAACAGACAAATATTCTAAATAATCTGTACCATAGTTGCCAACTCTCCAGGAATTTCCTAGCCAGCACATCTCCCGAATCTGTGCTTGAGGCCTTGATTTAAAGTAAAATACTGCCTCAATCCCAGAGCGCTACTAGGAATGACTTGACCTCATAAAGCCCCGTCCATCCTTAGCAACCCTACAAATGGCAGTTTTGAGTAGGCAGAAAACGGTGCTTAAGACATGATTTGCATAAGCCACTCCCATAAGCCCCACCTTCATACTGCCAAGTAGAAGTCGGCATCTAAGATCTGTACAGACATAAGTAATAAAAAACATAAATCTGCAATAACTTTTTAGTTTATGTTTTTCATTATCATTTTGTGCCTCAAGCACAACAAAGTGTGACTAGGAATAAAAACATTGTTTCATTGAGATTTCATAATATATTATTAAATATTATTAAAAAACACATTATTCAAATTTAAAAAAAAAAAAACGCAGTCGCAAACCAAATGAAAACTTTTCATAAACATAATTTATAAAAATATATATTTTTTAAAGCACAAAAAAAACCTTTAAAAATGTAAATATATAGTAATAATGTCTGCACAAAATATGCAGCAATGTGATGCTATATTATCATAAAAATGACTTATATTCAGTTTTGTATAGTGTGCAGTGTATTTTAAAACTTGTTTTCATTTCTAATTAGACTGTTTAATGATGGGTTTGTAGGGCTGAGTTATACCTGTAAATAGGGACTTTTATTGAAGAAAAAAATCTCCAACAGGCAGTTACACCATGAGCTGCTGCAGGATTTCAGAAGGAAGCGTAGCTGTGGATGTACTGG
>WWET01001554.1:172043-188173 GCA_011038615.1 Limnodynastes dumerilii | reverse complement strand
TATAGTGGAACATCCCTTTCCAATAGAGCACAGCGCAACGATGCTGTCACAAGCAGAACAGACACTTTGCAGTTGCTTTTTTTTCTGCTTTCTCCTGTGTTGCAAACGAGGTGTGCCAGTGCCACCGCGGGTGGAAGGAGGTATAGTAAGGGAGCAGGGTGGGCGTAGCAAGGGAACATACACACAGTTATTTAAGGTAGCCCTTCGCACTCTTAAGTGCCATTAAGCACCTAAAAACAGAGGCGAGTTGTGGGGCTGGACGGGTGACTTAGGTGCGGATCCGGCGTCACCTAACTCAATCTTAATTGTGAATCTGGTACAAAGTGTTAGCCACAACTCAGGTCAGGTCTAAAGAATTTATGGCTTTTTACTTGCTTCAGCAGTCTGAGGGATGCCAGGGGTCGTTTCTAAATATAATCTGACTGACATGGGGAATTACACCAAGTATTCCATAACTGCAAACCACATATAGACAACTGATAGGTCCCCGTAGTATGATAGCACTTCATTTAGTGGCTTCTTATTGTAGATAAGCAATAAGGGACAACTGATAAATGGAGTATACAATTTTTTAAAATTGCTAAATAATTTACTAAATCATTTGTTTTCTATTAAGCAATGCTAACTAACCAAAATAACTCTAAACATTTGCCGTGGATTTCTTTGGCATTGCCAAGCCATGTTGGAGCACACTCTATATAAATATGTAGTGTTCTTTCATTTATTACTATGATAGACTTGAATAATATGTTTGAGGTTGTGCTGAAGACAGAGAAGTTGTCAGTTATGGATGCAGAGTTGTCTTTCATTTTGCAGGATAACATTCTGTTTTCTTTAAACCATGAGGCTATTTATTTCATTGTAATTGCATTATAAAATATCCATTTTAGCATATATATATATTTTTTTCAGTATCTTTTGGCTTTTGGAAAGAAAATCTGATAAATATTAAACAGTTGAATGATTTCCTTTTTTTTTTATTAAATGACATGTATATAATATTTTTGCTGGTGTCTCATATTTTTGGAACAAAACGAGTTGCTGATCACAGGAAAAAAGAATGCAGTTATAGGGGATACTGCGTGCCAATATATAATGAACATTATCCTCACACAATATGATGAGCTCTTGATTGGGGTAATAAATTGTAAATCACACCAAAAGTGTGGTAGTTGATCTCACTCAGCTATTGGGGGTGTGCTCAATCCACAAAAGAAACAATGAAATAACAAGTTCAGCGGCGCTCTCAAAATAGATCAACAAGAGTGTAAAAATATGAATGCAACTGAATTATGAATTATAACAGTATACTAAAAGTTTAATAAAGATAATAATCATAACATGCTAAAAACAACAATGAAAAAACAAATAAATATAAGCACCTGATTAAATTAGTGCAACCAAATGATATATATTCAGCAAAAATGCACTGTATGGCCATACAATCTAAGAATTTTGTATTCAAAGACCTCAAAAAAGGAATTTAATATAGAATATTCTATTCACTGGAATCTTATGTTTTTGACCCAAAAAATGTTAAAACAAATTGCCACTAAACAAAGAGAGTTCATAATGATCCTTGTATATATGTTGAATTTACAACAGTAATAGGTTCCACAGAATATAAGTGATCTCACAAGAGCTCTATAGGTGCCACAGAGATCAGGAACAAATTGCACTGTGTATATCCACACTATTAAGTGTCTCCTGAGGAGTGACAAAGCTGCAGGGAAATCTATACTTGTCATTTGCTGACACACACACACTATATCAGTCTGTAGCAATTTGCATAGGGTTCTCCTGGTTTATTATTTTTCCTGTAATTCTATAATAGAGCAGTAGACAAAACAGGAGCACCCCAGTACTTGTGCTGCAACTCACAGTCATATTTCTTTTTTAATATGTAATAATAACAATAGTCCATGGATAACTCAGCATGATACTGTAACCATCAATAGAATGGTGGAGAATTACATGAACAATAATGTGAAAATGAACACCTCAGACAGTCCCTTGCCATACTAAGAGATAAGAGAGGCAACTTGGAGCCCCTCGTATAAATTAGCAATCCAGTCCTTAGGCTGCCCATCTTCTAGTGCGGTGGGAGTCTCTGCATAGAAGGATGGTATCAAGAAATAGGGACAGCCAAAAGTTCCTTTTCGGATGTCCCTATTTCCAATACCCATCCATTTTACAATTTTTTTTTCACATTGGGTGAGTATGCCGATGCATTCTCACCCATTCATTTTCGGAAATGCTTCTGCCGCTGACGCAGGACCCGACGCTTCACTGGACCATCGGAAATGTGAGTAACCTCTCTGGGGAATTTTAACCTGTTGGGAGAGATAGGGTTAGGGTCAGGCTGTGGGGAAGAGAGGGTTAGGATCAGGCTGCAGGGAAGGGAGGGTTAGGGTCAGGGCCATGGAAGGGGTGGTTAGGGTTGGGATCAGGCTGCGGGCAAAAGAGGGTTAAGGTCAGGCTGCCGGGAAGGGAGGGTCAGGGTCATGCTGCTGGGAATGGTGGGTTAGGGTCAGGCTGTGGGGAATGGTTGATTAGGATCAGGCTGCAGGGAAGGGCGAGTTAGGGTCAGGCTGCGTGGAAGGGAGGGTTAGGGTATTAGAAGGGGAGGGTTAGGGTAAGAATTAGAGGAAGGGTTGGGGTAAGTTTAACACTTACCTTTCAGAGCACCGTGTTTGGGGATCGATTGCTATGCCTCATCGGTATCCCAGACAGTTCGAAACTGGCTGCGAGAAAACGGCCCTAATGCTTACCGGCAGGGCCACCATCAGAAATTGTGGGGCCTGGGACTGACAATATATGCAGAGCCCCCGGATGTATGTATATATTATGTAAGTATGTATGTATATACACACATAGATATATCAAATATTTAGATATATAACTACACACATAAATATAGTTGCATGCATATATTATATTCATACACACATGCATAATATCACACAAACACGCATAATAGAACACACACACACTACATACATGCATTATATCACCCACACACACAATGCATGCTTATTACACACACCATGCATGCATAACATCACACACACACACACACACATTTACACCATGCATGCATAATATCACACACCATGCATGCATAATATCACACAATGCATAATATCACACACCATGCATGCATAACACACTTTTTAGCAGAGCTGTACACACGAACACACACACACACACACTTTTTAGCAGAGCTGTGCAGACTGCAGACGCTGAAGTGGACTGGAAGGAGGAAATGGTGGAAGTGGGGGCGGTGCATAGCTGCAGCAACCAATGAGGGAGTAGCACAATGATCTCAGCTACTCCCTGATTGGTCAACCTGTCAGGCACTGTGGAAATGTTTGAGAATCTCTCTGCGGAGCAGCAGGAGATTCATCAGCTGATAGTGTCAGCTGCGTTCACCCTCTCCTCGCACTCTGGGCAGTGGCACCGCTTGCACCACCCTAGTTACGGCCCTGGTGTCCTGGGCAGGACAGAGAGAGGAGGCCTGGGGCTATCCCGGGCCCCCTCTCTGTCCGGGCCCAGGACACTAGGCCCGGCTGTCCTCCCCTGATGGCGGCCCTGCTTACAAGAGACCCACACCCCCTCTAGTGTGTCCTTTAAAAAAGTGTTTTGCACAGCCAAAAAAACGTGTGAGCGATCAGTGTAGGAGGATAATCATCAAAAACATTGAGAAATTGATGTTCATTAATATTAACTACTTTATGATTAACATGTGACAGTCTCTGATTGCTGCAAATCGCAATCAGAGACTGTCACGTTGGATTCCAGTGAAGATGAGCTAATATTGTGTGGTGATAACAGTGAAGAGGGTAATGATGAGAACAATGAACCTTAAACCTTGATGATGATTAATCTCATTGCTGTAGACAAATAACCCAAAATGTATTCTTTTTATTTATTTATGTACTATTTTTTCCCCAAATATTTATTCTTATATAGGGGCCTGATCAAATCAAGCACTTCAGCCACAAAACTCAGTCCCCCTCAGTCAATCCCTGTCGTTGAACTGCTTGGTTTGTTAAACGGTGAATGTCCTTTATGATATACAATGTAAGGGTGGGAGGAAGGGCTCAAGAACAAATCCATCTTAAACCACTTGTCATTATGGACTTTACCCACCTTGTTGTATTGGTGTAAGTGCTACTAGCCTGTTACTTGCAGGGCCATCTTTTCCAATGGGCAGTTTGGGCTAGTGTCCATGGCCCCAACACATCAGGGGGCTCTTCAAACATTAAAAGCCCAGTAGTCCAACTGTCACTGTCTCAACCCCAAAGGTATTTTTTAGCCTCTGCTGCAGCCCACGCAGAATTACATTAAAAAAAAGCCATTTCCTGAATGTAATTCTGCGTGGACTGCAGCGGAGGCTGAAAATACCTTTTCCAGGCTGCAGGGCTGCTACTCCCCCCACACAGGCGTTTGTGCCATGAGGTGATCTTCACGTCAGCACTGACGGTACAGAAGGCGCGCCGCCACGGGGGAGACAAAAGGACAGAGGAGTCGAGGTCAGGAGTCAGGACAGTCACAGGACAGGTAAGAGCATCGTGTTTTTTGATTTGGCATATTTGGCAGACCTGGACAATAACATAGAGGGAGCATAAAGAAATGATGGGCACAGGAGGAGGGGCAGATGGCAGACCTGGACAATAACACAGAGGGGGCATAAGGAAATGATGGGCACAGGAGGGGGGATGGCAACTTGGACAATAACACAGAGGGGGCATAAAGAAATTATGGTCACAGAAGGGGGGTAGATGGCAGACCTGGACAATAAAACAGAGGGGGCACAAAGAAAGTATGGGCACAGGAGGGGGGAGATGGCAACCTGGAAAATAACACAAAGGGGGCACAAAGAAATGATAGGCACAGGAGGGGGCAGATGGCAAACATTTTATAGGGTCATATAATTTATTAACCCTCCACCCTCCCTGCCACTGCTGTGCCACTGTTTCATAAATGTACTTTGTTCTTTTACATTGCCCGTTGTTTGTGCTGCTGCTCTGTTGCCTAGCTTTTCCACTGGTAAAAACACTGGGCCTGATTCAGACTTAGGAAGGTGCTTAAAATAAGAAAGGAAAGTCACTCCTGGGCTAAATCATGCAGATTTCAGGGGGAGTCAAGTTAATTGCTTTCTTTGCATGCAGAGATATATCTTTGAACTGCTTACTGCACACAGATACTGACCAGCTTTACTATCACACTGTTATTTAGACTTGGGCTGGGAAACGCCACCTCTCAACTCCAATACTGTTTGCAACAGGTGAAATATGACTCCCCTGCAATCACCATGGTTTAGCCCCAGGAGTGACTTTCCTCTCTTATTTTAAGCACCTTCTTAAGTATGAATCAGGCCCCATATTTCAGCTGTGACATGGTCTAATTTCATTGGAAATATCTATCTATCTATCTATCTATCTATCTATCTATCTATCTATCTATCTATCTATCTAGGGGGTGTTTTTAGAAATTAAGGGGCCCATGTGCTGACCCCCCAGATGAGCCCTCCCTTCCCAGACGGTACCCCCCCCTTCTCCCTCTCAACCCCATCTATATCTAGACACGGTGACGGTCCCCAGCAGCCTACCGTTCCCAACAGTGCGCTGCAATCGGGCGTCACATGGGGATGTCAGGCGTGCGTGTACTGCGCAGCCTCATGTTCTGCAAACAGAAGAGGAGCATGAGGCTGCGCAGTGCACGCACGCCAGACATCCCCATGTGACGCCCGCACGCAGTGCACTGTTGGGAACGGTAGGCTGGTGGGGACCGTCACCGTGTGTATAGATATAGGTCGGACTGGGAGCCTCCATTGGGAGGTTGCAGGGTGAGTCCCTTGTCTGTAGGGGCCTGTGTGCACTGCACACTCTGCACCCATTGTAGATACGCCACTGTATCTAACCCCTGCAGAAGCCTCTAACCACAGAAAAGGGTCCCAATGCTTAAAAAGCAATACACAAAAAATAGGCAGACAGGGAAAGCTCTGGGGATGTGTGAAAGATAAAACCAATCTAACAATGATAATATACTATAAATGGCAGCGGCATATAGGTGATGAAATTGTCCAAGGTAGTCCTAATATTGAAGCAATGCAGTGCCAACTTAAATCAGTTTAAATGAGGTTGATATAGCCCTCAAAGGAATCAATATCGTAAAACATGAAATAAAGAAATAGGAATTAGACATGAATTCAAATATAAAATATATCTCTCATATACAATAAACGATGACACTCAAGTTAATATTAAAAATATATTTTACTTAGAGTTGCATAATACAAATGCATAAAAAATCAAGGCACAGAGCCCGATAAGAAACGTCCATACCCCAATGGCATTAGAGGTAAGAGAGTGAGTCCATTAGAAGCCCTGCTGGGACGTCCAATGCAGCAGAGAGCGGTCCGGAACACGAGATGGAAGCCTTAAAGCACTGGGGAGGAGAGATGTCAATCGGGACACATGGCAATGTGGATCATTTGATGCATTTCAGGAGCACCGCCCTTTCTCAAAAGTCTTTCTTAAAAAACTTTTGAGAAAGGACAGTGCTCCCGAAACGCATCAAGTGATCCACATAGTGATCCACAAGTCGGCACTGTATTGCTTCAATATTAGGACTACCTTGGACAATTTCATTACCTGTATGCCGCTGCCATTTATAGTGCGTTATCATTGTTAGGTTTAATCTTTCACACATCCCCAGCGCTTTCCTTGTCTGCCTATTTTTATATGTGTACCCCAATAGGAAGCTGTTGGAAGTGTTAAACCCTGGAAGTCTGGGTCAAGTAGATTTGTTTTCCGATCAGTGGACCAGATCCAGATTTAACAGTCTATTTTGTTGCAGAGGATAACGTACAGAATTTGCTATCTCATCTTCTGCATGCAGGAGAACAGGGCACTCCCCCAACAAGCCTGCATGTAGTGGGGATTCTGTGTCCTGATTTTTAATATTACTTATACAAGTAAGTTGTTAAGTAGTTTTAAAACTATGTATTATAATAACTTTTATGCTAACATTATTTTGTGATATTTGAAATAATTTCAACCCATTTCCTCACATTTTATTAAATCAAATACAAAGTTTTACTTAAAAAAAAATAAACTTTTTTAAAAAATAATGAAATCTATTATTTTTTTCCTAAACTGCAAAAAATAAAAATAAAAAAAATAGACAAATAAATAAACGAATAAATATATAAATAGAAACCTTGGGCCGTAACCAGATCTATGGGCGTTTTTAAGGGGAAGCCCCTTTTTTGTAAGAGCGGTGATGTAAGAAGGTTGTGCACATGCGCACAACCTTCAAACAAGGGGAATTACACACAAGCAGCATGTAATTCCCCTCCCGGACGTAGCCGTGGATCAGGACCCTTATGTGGCCATGCACGGGAAATGTACTGATTTTTGTAATTATCATAAGCCATTACCTATAAAGCAGTATGAAATTTCTAAATAGTCAATATAATATAGCATAGTGTAGCATGGCGTAAAACTTTTATTGCACTGTTTAACATGTCTTCTCTGTAATTGGTCTCTATGATTAAGTACTTTGTAATGACAGCTATGGTTTGCAAAGTGGTCTTTGGCAGGAAAAGAGCTATGAAGCGCGGTGGCTCAGTGAGTAGCACTTGTGTCTCACAGCGCTGAGGTCATGAGTTCCATTTTTGGAATGGCACTTATCTGTGTGGAGTTTGTATGTTCTCCCAGTGTCTATGTGGGGATACACCGGTTTCCTCCCACACTCCAAAAACATGTTGGTAGGTTAATTAGCTGCTTAATTAGCGTGTCTGTGTTGGTGAACTTAGTATGTGGTGGTGACTGATGTAAATGTGAAATATTCTCTGTAAAGCGCTAAGTAATCTGATTGGGCTATATAAAAATCTGTCAATAATTAAATAAACTAGTGTTTATGTTTTAATTTACATAATGCCCCATAGAAAAATGTGCACACCTACTCTGCTCTTAAAAGAACCTGCAACATATATTATATAAGCATCTGCTTCTAATCTTTTGAAGCCTTGGTAGTTGCGTCAATGTTCTACCATAATTGGTTCATTTTCTTGGAGCTTGAAAAGGTGGGAAACTCTGTGTTTGCAGTATAAGTTACTAGCAAGTTTTATTCTTTATTGTTACTAGGTTTTTACTGGGATTGCTATACCATAACCTCCAACATGACCCATTCCATTAGGTACAAAATACTCTGCTCCTCAGTTTCCAACTGTCAGTTACTATGGCAAAAAACCATGGTTATTTTAATATCAGTTAAGTCATTTAAACCAGGTTAGTGACAGTTGGAAGCTGAGGTGTGCAGTATATTGTACCTAATGGAAGGGGTCACATTGGTGGCATGCAATACCTATAGGGCAGGATCCAGACCTCAGACTGACAGGTGATTTACACAAGCTTCCAAGTCCCCTGTCATTCATTAATGCGGGTGGGCTGGCCTTCCTATGCAAATTGTACAGTAAGGGCCAGGTTTAACGATTATCTTGTCTGCACCTTATGTCCTCTCATGTGCAGACTTTCAGACTTCCGTGTGTGAATGAATACACCAACAGTCTGTATCTGGTCCATAGCTTGTAATATTAGGAACGCATTTATATGATGAGAGCATAAAAGTGAAATGATAAAATGAAAGTTATTTTACAATATATATTTTTACATTGTTGCATTATATTATACAAGAAGACAATAATACCATTTAAAATCATAAAATATCTTTTTTTTGGTGGGGAAGCATAAGAGGAAATGAGATATAATGCAAATCATATAGAAATTGCATTATATTGTAGCATTAACACCAGCTAATGCATTCCTTGGCAACAATATAAAAGTATATTGAGGATGTGCTAATACCAGAAAAAAAAATCTTTAAAGAGAAAGCAACCTTTAAAAGCTAATATGTAAAATGCTCTGGATTACTACAATGAATGCTACAATTAAAAAACAAAGTGTAATACTGAATTAAATATGTCAACCATGCTCTCTATCCCTCCACAGTAACAGGTTGACACATTAGTGGGTAACTGGTATGTACAGAAATTCCAAATATGTATGCAATTCTCGGCTCTAGGTCAAGCATAGACAAACAGTAGTTCCCCAGATGTTGGGAATAGCTGACAGAGCATGATGGAACTTGTAGTCTGTCCACATTCTTTATCTTTCTGGTAAAATAACAGAACAAGGGATATAGGACCAAATCCAGAGTTTCATAAATAGTCAAGGATCGAGAAAGGCCCGCATAATGGCGCATAAGCTAGCGCTGGGCTTTTTGTATGGATCTGCACTAGTAGGAAGGGGACTTATTTCTAAGTGCTCTCTGCCCTAGAGTTCAGATCCCCATTTTAAGTGAGGACAGATGGGAAAAGTTAAGACTCAGAGATTGGAAGGCCATGTGAGCGATTTGGCCTCCTCTCACCTGCTGGAAAGGCTGGTTGCTGATGCTGCATTTTGAACCACAACTTTATATATGAATAATGCAGCTGCATCTGTAAAGGTAAGAAGGTAAGTAAAGAATAGAATAATAGAAGAATAGAATGGTTTATTAAAGAGAAAAGTTGGGGTTATACAATGGGCAGAAGCGGAGACTGAACACACATAAAAGAGGCAGAAATGGAGGCAGGACATAGAGTTAAGAGAGCAGAAATGAAGGCTGGACAAACATTAAAGGGGCAGAAGTGGATGGTTGAGCACATATACAAGGGGCAGAAGTGGATGGCTGGGCATATATACAAGGGGCAGAAGTGGATGGCTGAGCATATATACAAGGGGCAGAAGTGGATGGCTGAGCATATATACAGGAAGACAAGAAAGGATAAGTGGAGGCATATAGGTGAAGGAAAGGATGACTTGTTGGCATACAGGGGTAGGAGAGAATGACTGTGTTACATGTCATAGGAACAGCATGCAAACTGCCTTACCATCCAGTGTGAGCCTCCCTGGCATTCTCCAACATGCGTGACTTGACGCTCACTTGACATCATGCAAATTAGCCATGTGGGGCCGCATACAGACATCCATGTGTTTTTCGTATGCACAGAGGTCTGTTAATTCCCTTATGCAGAGTTGACAGCACTTACACTGCCATAACCCTACCTTAAGTGTCCGTATGACCTCTGATCCGCAGGGAAAACCCAGCCCAGACGATAAAATTTACAATTCTTCTCCCCCTTTTGTCCACCTTATGGTGTTTACTAGGTGAAAGTTCTGTATGCCTGGAGATCCATACCATAATATCCAGCACACACATGTGCACTGCCAGAAATACATCTGACTTCCGCAAGCAGTGTGAGTTAGTCAGGCCTCAGACGTAAGTCTGAATTAAGCCTGTAGAGAACATTGTCTGTTTACTGGCAGGCTCACTCTTTTTCCTTTTTACTGTGACCTGGCTATTTTCATAGTAAGCAGGACACCAGCCTCTACCATACAGTGAAGGTGGCTACTGGCCAATCAGTGGAAGCGCTGCCGGTTATAGCGTCAGGCTTGTCTGCCTTTGTCTTCTGTTCTTCTTTCACTGTGCCTCGTTCATTGCTAAATCTGAGTGTACTTCCTTGCCTCCTGGTCTCTTTTCCTCTACCTGCTCCAGGGGCCAGATTTACTAAGCTGCGGGAAAGGAAAAGTGGAGATGTTGCCCATAGCAATCAGCATATAGGAGCTCTGCATACGGCCCAGAGGAATAAGAGAACTCTCCCATAATAATCAGAGATGTTAGATTCTCCTACCTGTTCTTGCACTTGGTTCTACATTCTGCAGCTGGTGTCTCTAGTCTGAATGGCTCCTGGTCTGAATACTAAAATGATTGGGAAAAAAATATATATAAAATATAGAAAGTTCCAGCTTTAAACCAATACTTTTACTACAAACTTTTCTACATTAATAGAAAATTCACATTTAAAACAGACAAACAAGGAAAAATATGCACATACAATATAATCTTTATTCCAAAACAACTTTGGAAGTAAACTAAGAACATTTGCATTTGTTTGTTGTTATAATTATTATATTCTGTAAAAAAGTATTTACAGGAAACATTTATATGTTTAACTATTACACATTGTTAAAATGAATAATGTTATATATTACTTCAAACATATTTTGTTGTTGTATGCAAGGTGCGTAATTGGGCTAAATAGACTGGAGGGTGCAAGCGCCCTCCAGATGTTACATTAGTGTTACCAATGTATGAACTTGGTTCCATACAATGGCATTTCCGTGGAAGAGGCTGTGCTTCAACTCTGCCCACTTCTACTAAACTAAAACATAAAAAACAACAACTAACAATTAAAAGAAATAACGTAAATAGCATAAATAGGAAAATACTTGAGAAAGGGCTCCCCGCCCAAAACGCGTAGTGGTAATTCCAGACTGTCTCGCTGACCCCATCACTCGTACCGCTGCTGACAGGACTGAGGCTGTGTACATAGTTGATGCTTCCCGGGACTTTTACACCACCTCGGGACCTCACAATCAGCCACAGCGCTATTGGGACTCAGTTGAGGGAAATAGACAATTGTTTCTTTGGGGTATATTTACTAAAGTCAATTTTTTAAAGTGATTTTAAATCGATCTATCTTGCAGCGATTTTCCTGTGAATCACGGTATTTACTAACCGATGCTTTTTAAAAGCGCTTTTAAATCCTCGTCGATATGCATCGATTTTTTCAAGGGCTAAATCGCCCTTAAAAAATCGTTGTCGCTTTATGTTGAAAAAAACAAACAAAAAAAACAAGCATGTTTGGAATGCTTAGCATGGCTGTGCTGATAGAACTACAAGGCTCAGCATTGCTGAGCCTTGTAGTAATACCAGCGTCAGCATGTTAAGCCTTCTCAGCATGTTGCGCTGTATCCGGTGGCAAAAAAAAATACAGTTTACAAAAAACATACAGTAATACATTAAAATACATGTGTGCACAAAATAAACATTTACAATGCAATATATTGCCCCCTGCTATGTAAAATTACCACAGGTGGCCACACTGTTTTTTAATAAATGTCTTGTAACCTATTATGTGTTTTGCAAAAAGTAAATAAAAATATTTCAGACTCACCCTTTAGCTTTCATCATTCTTGGGAAGAGTTGCTTGTAGTTTCTTCTTTCTTTGCAGTTAATCTTTTCCATTTGCTTGAAGAATCTTGTCCGCTTGCTTGAAGAGGATGTTCCAGATCTTCGGCCTCTTCTGGCACTTGCCCCGATGACAGGCTCCTTCCTCTTCTTCGGTGCCGCTACTAATGACCATTCGGTCAGTAGTGGGCACCCTTTTATAGAAAATATTATGTAATTTACATTAGGGGGCTCTAGTGAGTGCTCTAGTGTTTATGATGTCACAATTTCTATAAAAGGGTGCCCTCAGCAATGCTGAGCCTTGTTGTTCTATCAGTGCAGCCATGCTAAGCATTCCAAACATGCTGCGCTTGCCTTTGGGACATAGAAAAACACATCAAATATATTGACATGTGGTTTTCTGGTACAGTGTGGGGCGCTTTCAATGAAAGCTCCCCACACAAAAGGTGCTTTAATTTTCAGCGCTTTGCCGACGAATTAAAGGCGATTTAGTCAAATCGCCTTTAGTGAATATGGCGAATTGTATTTTTTATATGGCAAACATCTGGATGATTTCTATCCAGCAATGTTTGCCTGGTGGATTTTGCTAATGCCTTTAGTGAATACAGTGATTAAATAATCGCCAGCAAAGTCCCGGGACTTTGGTCTTTTTTGGCAAAATAGACTTTAGTAGATATACCCCTTTGTATCATATTTTTATTGTTACTGGTGATTGATTTTAATTATGTAGCATTAAAGTATTTTTCCTATCATTTCTGTTTCCTTTTAAGGAGCTAGTAATCGTTTATGGATCTTTGACCTACTCAAGTGGTCTCGCTATACATATATTTATTCACCATCTTCTGACATTTGAGCCGTTGTGTTTATACATTTTTAGTTATTAAGATATCTGTTTCATGTATTGACTGCAATAAATTTTATTATGACTATCTATATGTATTTTGATAAATTTTTATTATTTATCAGTTTTTCAACATATATTTAACCCCAACATAGCAGTATTCTTTTAGGTATTTAGTCACCAGCGCCAATACACACACCCTGTTTTTGAATTGAAAACTAAAAGAAATCTATGTGCAAAAGTTAAGTCTTTCCGCAGCATGCAAAATTACATACTGCACAGCCTTATGTTTAATCTGTAAATTAAAGTTAAGGTAGAAAACTTCGCCCTTTAATTCTAATTTAGTTTTTACTGTTTAAATTTTCAAAATGGTTTTGTTCAGGTTTGTTCAAGTTTTAAACTTGCACCTGTTTTGTAGGTTTAAGTGTAGCTTTGGATCATCCCCACTGGGCTGATTTAGAGCTGCGCTTCCGTCTGTTTTTCTGATGGGAGCGCAGTGGTAATTCACCCGTCTGTCTTATCTGTGCTAGTTGAACAAGAGGTTTTTTTTATCATTTAAATAGGTGCAGTAGCAGTGTATGTTCTGTGAAAAGCTGCCACCATCTCAGTGGTTGGTGTAAGTAGTAGGCTCAGGTCATTTTCAATAGGAAAATTATCCATGTTCTAAAGCGGGTGTAAGTCGCTGTCTCAAACAACCCTTTTTTCGAAAAGGGATGTTTTCTACCAAGCCTGGGAAATCGATTGCTTTTGCCTTGCTGAGGAGAAGCAACTGATGATTCCCAGGATAAAGACGCAGCGGCAAATGTTAAGTATCCCTAATTCTTACCCTAACCCTAACCCTCCCCTTCCATTACTCTAACCCTAACCCTCCCCTTCCA
The DNA here is from genome assembly GCA_011038615.1 of Limnodynastes dumerilii. Taxonomy (NCBI): domain Eukaryota; kingdom Metazoa; phylum Chordata; class Amphibia; order Anura; family Limnodynastidae; genus Limnodynastes; species Limnodynastes dumerilii. The sequence continues at coordinate 174,373 of WWET01001554.1, read as the reverse complement.
TTACTCTAACCCTAACCCTCCCCTTACATTAGCCTAATCCTAACCCTCATCTCTCTGCAGCCTGACCCTAGGGTCTAGATTTACTAAAATGTGGATAAGGAAAAGTGGAAATGTTGCCCATAGCAACCAATCAGATCTACCCTCCCAGTCTCGACTTTTCTAATGTAAAAGATACAACACGGTGGATTCACTAAAGGCGATTTGACTAAATTGCCTCTAGTGTGATCTGTGAGGGCTTAAAAAAAAATTGCCTCTGTGTGTGGCGCTTTCATAGAAAGCGACACACACATTAATAGAAAAACTCATAGAAAGCGACACACACTTTAATACAAAAACTCATAGAAAGCGACACACACTTTAATACAAAAACTCATAGAAAGCGACACACACTTTAACAGAAAAACACATGTCAACTATGTTGACATGTGTTTTTCACACAGTAATAAACTTGTGGCCATGCTAATCCTTATAGTAGTGTAAGCAGCAGCCTGATAAGTGATAGAATTCTACCATCAAATGTGTAATATGTCCCTAATAAATGTTAAAAATTCCCCAAATAAACATTTCATCATTACATGACCTAACTATACATTGCTAACCTAGAATAAAATCTTAAAGAAATGTCCCTTACTATGTAAATAAAATTGCATGGTGGCCATCGTTTACAAATGTACACTGAAGTGTATTTTTCTTAAAAAGTGTGTAATAAAATAATAAAGTAAAGTAGCGACTAACCGTTTAGCAGTCATCTGTCTTGAGATGACTTGCTTGGATTTTCTTCTTTCTGTGAAGATCTTCTTGTAATGTTGATTGAAGATGCTTGTCAGCTTGCTTGAAGAGGGTGGTCCGGTGTGCTTGCAGCTGGTCTTAGGCCTCTTCTGGCACTTGCCAGGATGTCCTCCTTCTTCCTCCTCTTTGTCTCCACTACTAATGACCAGTCTGTCCCTAGAGGGCACCCTTTTATATGACGTTATAAACACTAAAGCGTTCACTAGAGCCCCATAATGTAGATAACGTCATATTTTCTATAAAAGGGTGCCCTCTGGCGACAGACCGGTCATTAGTAGCGGGAACACAGAAGAGGAAGAAGGAGTGGGCTTTTAATAGAAAAATGCTCTGATGCTTATAGCTTAATTGCAATGAACTATGTTAACGTTCTCACTGAGTCTCATATCAATAGTTTTCTGCTGAAGTTGAGTTTGCATTGCTGAACACATCGTTCATCATCATATCCACATCTTTGAGAAAGTAACTTCTTCCACTGTTTATATTGCTCCTATTCCATAGAGACTTAAAATTGATAAGCTTAACTTTACAGTTTTTTAATTACAAGTTAAATTTTAATATGCATTACATGATAATGTACAATCATTTTTCAGTTCAGCCAAATGAATTTTGCGCAGTCAGTTTTATTTGCCTTTGCTATAGATTGACAGCAGGGTTCTGTTTCCTTAAGCTGCCTTGGGCGATATTAGATGATCTGACTTTAAAAGCGTAACTTCACAGTTATAAGATTTACAATCATTTTCCTTGGATCAACAGGCAACTAGCGCATAAAAGCAAAAAAATAGAATAGAAAATAAAAAACAGTGTATTTTTTTGCACACCGTTTTTAAGTAGAGTGGTCTGACTATAAAACACATTGTTGACTGATACCATGGTGAAGTTTTCAATAGTCACTTTTCCTTCATAAACTACAGAGTTGATACAGAGTTTTACAAAAGATCAATAATATTTCTATACTATGGTTTTGAACCAGGTATAAATTATATATGACATGTTTTTAAAGTGTAAAGTGAGATTCTGTCTATGAGAACAGGTGATGGGGTAGATCTACGTTCCCATTCCGTTTCAACTCGTAGTGTATTTACGTTCCCTCGGTCAGACGTACTTTTGCCATTTTACGCTTTACAAACTGTACCTTAACTTTGCCAAGCGTAACTCCTGTCGGCCGCAACGGCGGAACGTACTTACGCACCTAAGCACGCCCGTACTGTAAGATTTAAATGCCTCACCTTCCCTCCGAAGCGTAACTAAGGGTGTCGTAGTTACGCTGCTGATAGTAGTCTGGTATGTACGTTTAGAGTTACGCGCTGAAACATCTGCTGCATGCATGCGCAGTACATACAAAGAAGCATTTTTACGTCTCCGTCAGGCGCATGAGAACGCTGTTCTGTATCTGGGCCGTTGTCTGTAAGATTATAGCAGGATTATAGCTAACGGTCTGAAGTCATATAGTATGACAGGCAACAGGGCAAACTCTCCTGTTAGAGAAATCTTCTACAGTTCAGCAGAGAAGAGTAATGGTGCTCAGTGGCACACCCAGGTTG
>WWET01001554.1:160419-172002 GCA_011038615.1 Limnodynastes dumerilii | reverse complement strand
GGCTTCTGGTTGCCTAGAAACCCCTAACAGAGAATTTTTAAAAAGTTAAGACTTTATGGTGGCCGGTAAAAAGGGCGTGACTTTGTGGGGGCCGGTAAAAAGGGCGTGACTTTGTGGGGACCGGTAAAAAGGGCGTGACTACACTATATTAAAGTGTACTTTTTGTCGCGAACCTCAAAGAAAGGAATGCCCAATCGCAAGTTGTGTTCCAACGCACAAAAAGATTTTACTAAAAGAAGAACAACAATAGTAACATCAATAATACAGCCAAAATACAGTATGGGCTGGATCCAGACCTTGTTAAGTGCATGAACTTAGTTACACCTGGGCTAAACCATGTTGATTTCAGGGGAGTCATATTTCATCTGCTGCAAACAGTGTTAGAGTTGAGAGGTGATGTTTCCTATCCCAAGTCTAAATAACAGTGTGATAGTAACGCTGGTCAGTATCTGTGTGCAGTAAGCAATTTAAAGATATATCCCTGCATGCAAAGTATACTATTAACTTGACTCCCCCTGAATTCAACATGGTTTAGCCCAGGTGTAACTAAGTTCATGCACTTAACAAGGTCTAGATCCAGCCCTATGTCTCACCAATCAGCGCAGGTACAGTCTGTATCCAAGATTTCAATCCAAAAATCTTTTAACTATACATTGCATAGACACTGCCTTTTATTTACAATCAGAACAAAAGAATCATGATGTCTCAGGTGTTACTCTGCTATACCTCTGATTGGTGGGTCTTCCAATTCTTGCACTGATTGGCCCTTTTTCAATCCCACTGTAGCACGTCCTGAGGTTCAGCTAGTGACAATTTCATAACATACATCATAATTTACATAACGTCATAATAAGCTATAAAATGAACCTAAATACAATACTTTTATCATGTTCTATTGTTGATCGGCAAATATTTGTAGTTTGAAGCCTCCTAGGGACATAAAACATATCCTTTAATACGTTGGAACACTTATTATTTTATAAGTATACAGGCTACATACACAAAACACAATTGTACAATGACAAAACAGTAATATGACTTAAAATGAGAAAGCCTATGAAAATACACTCGTGTGTGCGTACTGTCAAAGTGCGATCAATATATTAAATAATAAATATATTTCGTTCATGGGTTTATGGAAGAGCAATGTATGATATGACAAAAACAGTGACCCTCAGGATTTACCAGGCATCTATTATCCATCATTCGGTGCTGGAGTACATTGTTATTATCATGTTTGGACTCATTCTGTAGCTTATAATATTATGATGATAATGTTATACTTTAATAGGGAATCGCAATAAGCAGTTTCAAGTTATGAATGATGATGGAGTTCTAATATTGAGTGTGGATGCCTGTACAGGCCAGTCAACATACAATATAGGACAATGGATCCTGTTTAAAAATGCAAATGACCATGGGCCTGATCCAGAGCTACGACCGCAAGCGAGCGTACGCTCATTGTAAGCAAAAAAAACGCACTACGCATGTGCAGTATGACAACTTCCGGTCGACCGAAGGACATGAGCGTACAGCGAGCGAATTTTCAACGTATTTTTCGCTCAAGGGGCGTGCGTTTTTTACGACGATAGGCTGGACGCTGGAGTTACTACACAGAGGCGGGGATAGCCATTTAAATTGTACAGTATGGGCGTGCTAAGCGTATTGGTACGAAAATTCGCACATACGCTGGAAAATCTTAGGGTAGGGTTCAGCCGCCGTAAGCTGTTACAATCAATGGGAGTGTTATGGGCGTGAAAGTTTTTACGCCCGGGCGTACGTTCGCTACGCTCGCGGGCGATTGCGGTCACAGCTCTGGATCAGGCCCCATATCCTGGTATGAATCAAAGGAGAATTCACACAACCCTGCCATATCCTGAGAATCTGCTAAAACTGGAGACACAGATGTTAATCAAATGATCTCTCCTAGGACATCACGGCCTTTGAACTAAAGTGTGTTTGTTATGTCAGCCTATTCCCTGTCTATTAAATGTTATTTCTTTTCTCTGAAAACAATTACGTTCTGATTGGACCTATAATATTATTTTACTGGTATTTATGAAATACACTTCAACAGTACACCTGAATGGGCGCATGCGTATTTTCACACTCTTTTTCGTTATTCCCTTTGTCTATGCAATATTTACTATATATATATTTATTTATATTAATTTTACAGTCACATTTAATCTAACTTTATTTTATGACCTTACATTTATTTAGACTCTGACAACTGGTAGACAGGCAGACCAACATAGAAGATACCACAGGAGTAATCCCACCACAGAGGAGGAAACTCTGTGCCACACAAAAAATATAAATGGGATTTATTATGGGTCTGGGAATTCCATTACCAAAACCTAATATAAACCACCTATATTATAGTATGTGCTTTAACTCAGGGTTGCCGACTTTTTAAAGCATCCCTCCAGGAGATTCCGGAGGGAAGCCATACATGCCTGAAAGGGGCGGGGCTTAATGATGGGTTTGGCGGCTTAGGGGGCCTGCCAGTCCAGCAACCGCCCACTGCACCACCACCTGTCCTGTACTTTACAGTTACTCATCATCAGCCTGATCAGCTTATTCTTAGCAGCGATGTGGAATCTGTCTCCCTACCGCTGCAATAGAAGGTCCTCCCGCCCTGCATTATGTACCATGTGACTCCTGAAGTCACATGGTACACAGTGCAGGGTGGGATGATTGAAACTCCGGGTGGTTTTTATCATGAGCCGCGGATAATGTTTGAGCTGGGGAGATATGATGGGGAATACTGGGAGCTGGAGAGATAGGATGGGGGACACTGAGTTTGAGACATATGATGTGGAATATTGGGAGCTGGAAAGACATGATGGGGAATACTGGGAGGCTGGAGAAACATGATGGGGAATACTGGGAGGCTGGAGACACAAGATGGGGAATACTGGGAGGCTGGAGACACATGATGAGGAATACTGGGAGGCTGGAGACACATGATGGGGAATACCGGGAGGCTGGAGAGACATGAATGGGGAATATTTTTTCCCATCATTTTGACAGGCCTTTGATTAGTATGTCATAATTGGAACAAATGCTATTAGAATTCACTTTTCTTCAAGGGATCATTGTTAATTATTATCACTTTGTGTGTATACACATGCACATGGTAGAGCAGTTTGGAAAAGTAACATAACATAATGTAGTAATATCTGCTCTCCTCTGCGTGTGTCATTGCGTGTGTCCGAACAAATATATAAATAAAAGAGACATTTCTGTGAAAATCTGCAAAGTGGTAAACAAAATTAAAGTATAGCCAATAACAATAAAGTGAAAAAAATTGAGGTTTTCTGGTGTGTGGGTATTTTTGTGGGTATTTTTGCGTATATGCGGTCTTTAAGACTGCATATATGCAATCTATGTAACGAAAAAATACGTAGATTACATAAGAGATACTACGCATGCGCAGTATCAAATATCGGTAAACTCCAGACGTATATTCAATATGTCCGGTGGCGTGAATCCGGCCCAGTATGCTTAAGAGGAGGATGTCAGTTAATGACATCTACCCTCTTAGCAGCTGCAGGAGCCCTGAAGATCGCGTGTTTGTGGGGGCGACTGCCCTGGTCGCCCCATGATTAATTCGGTCCTACCTAAGTTACAGACACATTCATATCAAAGGCACGGACAATTATTTCTAACTACAAACTTTTTTGAATAATTTGTACATTGGTGTATAAGATAAATTAAGTGTAAATTAAGTGTATTTTGTTTTCTGAAAATCAATGTTTTTAAAGCATTGTGAGAAATAGGTATGCACATAATCCCCAGTCACTGTGCTTTTTAATGAGCTACTTTTTGATGGTCTGTGAAAGGTCAGTGAAGCAACATTACCTTTTTAATCATTGTCAGTGCAGTCATTTATCAAACTAAAACTAGTGACAGAAATGCTAAATGAATCTTATATTTGTAAAACTGTCAAATGTAGCAATCTAAGCACTTATAATGGATGCCGTTAGGGGATTAACAGAGGGATGACATTTTTGCACAGCAGATATTACAGGAATGCATAAACAGGCATCCCTAATTTCTGGAAAAAGCCTGGCATTTCTCCACATCACTGTCATTCATTTGTACTGGCAGAGGTAACTGGCTATAACAGAATCCATGGTAGACGTCCACAAATGGATCATCTGAACAGAGGCAGGAAAGAGAAAAATCCACTGTAAGCATATACTTTAACACCTCCTACCAACGACTTCTTTAAGCCTCTAACCAGCTGCTTTCTAGCAAATTAGATATTTTGGGTCAGAATATTGGTGCTGACATAGAGTCTTAAGGAAAACATTCTCATACATAATTTGCCAATATCATTTTCAGACTCTCGCACACACCTTACCTATAGCCAGGGCCGGACTGGGACTAAAAATCAGCCCTTGCATTCAACTCACACAGGCCCACCTTCTGTGGTTCAGACTACTTGAACGACTGCATCGGTTGCTAAGTCACAAGTAATGACACGGCCACTGAAACAAACATTCAGCAAGGGGCTGTGTAAGTTGTACATACCCTTGCAGCCACACCAAGTGTAGCGTTCATATTACCATGAAAAAAACATACCCAGTCAAGAGTAGAGGCGCACCAAGTAATCTGAATAAGTACATACATTTTTTTTAATAATGTGTCAATAATTAATTCTTTGAAAAGTTTGATGTGCAGTCTCTATTCCTGATATTGTGCAATCTTGAATCTTGCAATATATATATATATATATATATATATATATATATATATAGTCCAAATACCGGCACTCCGGGCCATTTTCATTTAACAAAATTACATAAGATGAGATTCATGTTCAACGTTTCAATCACCTATAGGTGATTTTCGGCAGGGAAATTATAGCCAGAAAAACGTTTACCAATACCTACCAAGCACACATATAAATAGATAAATAGAAAAAGAAGAGATGTGCTTACCTGTCATACACTCACCAATACACACTGAGAGATGTAACGCACAGTGGTAATCATACACTCACCAATACACACTGAGAGATGGAAAACACAGTGGTATGGCACAAGAAGGTGAGGAGTACACACAGGTGAGATGGTAAAGCACCGAATGGTAAATGTAAACAGAAGGAATATAACAGGCGGACTCCAGCACACTGCAAGATGGCAATCGCAGTGTGCATGCACAGGAAAGGAGCAGATGGAATCACTCAGCCGGCAGGAACGGAAAGTGTGGGGTAACAACACACACGCCCACCACTCAAATGTGGGAGGCTGGCCGGAACCTGGCCGGGGCTGAAGCCACCAACGCGTTAACCAAGCTACTCACGCCTCGCACTTCATACAGGACAGGGGGCAGACAAACAAAAGGAACCGAGGGCAAAAGGAAGGCAAGGGGGTAACACCAGGAGAAACAAAGGGATCAAGGCACAATCGACAGCAGAGCACGATCAGATGGCAGGCAAACATAGGTAAATCACACGCTATAACTGACAATCAAATTTCCTGGCAAGAGGCTATTTAAGAAACACTCCTCCAATCAGCTGCAGTAATTAGACACACCTCCAGAGATTATACCCGTAGCTGGGAGAAACCAGGCACATAGAACCCAGAAGGCAACTTTATACTCTGCTAGGTTTATACCTGCAGAGTGTAACACACTTAATAAATGCTCTGATTCAGGACTTCTCCCAGGCTGCACCCACTCTCTGGAATAGATTTGTCCATTAAGACTATCCTTTACCCTCCAAAATTTCAAGTGCTACTTTAAAACTCACCTCTTTAGACAAGCTTATGAAATTATTCAACCTTCTCAAGCTTTATTTACCATATTAAAAACCCCTTTTTCTTTCCACTTTGAATTTCTATCATATAAGTTACACAAACCCGCACTCTCTCTTTCAATTATAAAATTCCATCATCTGTTACTAACACTGCTGTGTGACTGGATCATACAGAGCACTGAGCACTTTTACCATACAATGTTGCTGGTCCATTGTGTGATATATAGCACTTTTTCTTATGTATCAAATCCACTGTCCTATAGAATGTAAGCTTGTGAGCAGGGCCCTCCTACCCACCAGGTCTATTTGTTATTACCCAGTCTTGTTTATACTGATTGTTAAAATTGTAAAGCGCTACGTAATCTGTTGACGCTATATAAAAACCTGTAAATAAATAAATAAATATATGTACTGTGGTTTCCTTCTCTTTAACTGTTGCACTATTTTTTCTGGAAAACTATGAATATAGTTAATGTTTAGAAGTAAAGAAAATTTGCTTGGTACTCACATAGGGCCTGATCCAGACCTATGCTTGCTTGCGTATTTACGTTCGGTGTAGTCGTAAAAATGCTGCTTTCCATGTTCAGCGCATGCGCGCGGTAGATGTCACGACCAGAAACTCTGAGCGTACTTATGAGACTACGATCAACAGCGTAACTACGGACGAAGGGGCGTGCCAGACATACGACACCCGTAATTACGCAGGGTAAGGCATGTATATCATACAGTATGGGTACGCGTCGTAACTACGCATGCAGACTACGGACGCCCGCAGTTACGCTCAGAAAAGTTAGGGTAGGGTTTGGTCAACGTAAGACGGCATAAATACGGACAACCGAGGGGAGTGCCTAGGGTAGTGCTTCGTAAGTACGCTGGTGTAAATATGCTACACACAAGGGCGTATTATTAGCGTGGGTCTGGCTCAGGCCCATAATCACTTTTTTTTTTATCTTATCCGTTATTTGCCTTTCTTCTTTCATAATTTTTTGGTTTATACTAACACATTTTTTTTATGATTTTTTTTTGTTATTGTAGTTATACTGCATAATTATGGATAAACTATAAAAATGTCTGAAACCATACGATATTTCCTGTTCTATAAGGTAATTGTTCTTAATTGATCTACTGGTTCTATTGTTTTCTTAACAATTAGTCTTTTTTTCTTTTATACAGTATTAGCAGCGCATTGGACAAAGAGGTGGATCAAACCGAGGACCTCACTGAGACCTATAGGGCACACTCTTGCAGACAAAAAGTAACAATAAGTTCATTAGGCAGAAGAGGCAAAGGGCTCTAGAGGAACTGGTGAAGGTCTGTCTTCCCCATTATCCATAAACAACAGCTGAGGAGGCCAGAGAGAGGAAAAGCACCATGCAGTCTATGTTTTTGAAGCAACTCAATGAAGTGGTGGCATCTAAGAAGTCTGACGCTGGCTACATGAGTGGTGAAATCAATGCCAGTGGTTCACATTATAAATGACACCAACATATGGCAATTGTAATACCGCTAAAACCGCTTTCACATCACCAACTCTGAAAATCCTAGTTCTAAAAACCCAGGTTTTTCCGGGAAAGAAATGCCGGGTCAAAAAAAAAAACCCCCTTTAAACACCAAAAACTCAGGAAATTCCCGGGTCTGACCCTTTCACATAACCAATGAATTTCTCGGGTCTGCCCTGTCTAACAACTGTCAATCATTGTGGAAATGAGCTATTATTGTCTGCTTGAAATTATGTAATTTAAAGGGGACTTTACTGTTGGATACAATGATGATGTCAGTACATGCTGGGCATTTTAGCTGCATTATTTTGACGATGGCTGATGAACTAGTAGTTACTAACTCTAAAACCATGGCTTTGTTGATCATTTTGATGTTTGAGACAGCAAATGACACCCTGTTGCAGCTAATTACATTGTGTCATATGGCTCATTATTGCATGGTGAGGAAACGGATGCAATTTATGGTTGATTTGCAGAAGAAATGACAGCGATATTTGTGAAGGAGAAGTGCATACATTAAGGCCACTCAGATGTCCATTCTGTGTTACAGCACCCTCAGTAACCACAGTTTGTGGGCCCGAAATCGCAACCACGCTGAAGCTTTCTGGGTTACAGTGGAAGCCTTTGAGGAGGATCAGTGGATTGCGCACTTCAGGATGTCCCATGGGACCTTTCAGTATGTGCTTGATGCCATCTCTCCAGTGCTGACCAGAGAGACCACAGCTTTCCGGATCCCCATTCCACCCTGGAGGAGGATAGCCATTGTCTTGCCCCTGTGCAGAATCCAGCGGATTACCATAACAGGAAAGGCTGGCATTCCATTGTTCTCCAGGCTGTTGTTAACCACAAGTATTGGTAAGCATAAGTTCCAATAATACCTCTAATTATATGTAGTGTACTGGAATGCTAAAGTTATGCTATGTTCAGCTTCACAGATGTTTTTGTTGGGTGGCCTGGATGTTCGCATGACACCCGTGTCTTGGCAAATTCGGAACTCTACAACCTGGCAGAGGAGGCTAGAGGAGGATACTTGTTCCCCAGAGAGGTAAATAAATAACTTAACCACTGTTCATCTTGTAACTACTTAAACCTGTTTTTATACCCCCTGTCACTCCTATACTTGCTTATATCACCTGCTATAATGCCTAACCCCTGTCCCTCCTGTACCTGCTTATATCACCAGCTTATTATACCCTATTATACCACCCTTGCTCTTTATTTTATTTTTTTAGTATTAAGATATGAGACTGAGCATGCATGTATTTCTTTGCAGAAGTCAAAGGCTATGAATGGAGTGGAGATCTCCGTGCACATAATCGGGGATGCTGCATACCCTTTGCGGCATTGGCTGATGAAAGGATTCACCCAGCATCATCATCTTTCTGTGGAGCAAGTGCGCTATACTCAGTTCGGCTCGTATGGTGGTGGAAAACGCCTTTGGCCGCTTAAAGGGAAGGTGGTGACGATTCTTAAAGCACGCGGACATAGAATTACAACTTGTGCCGCATGTGGTTGCAGCTTGCTGCATTTTACATAACATCTGTGAAATGCACAATGAGCGCTTTTTACCAGAATGGACCTTTGTGGACTCCGAACTAACTCAGCCACCTTCTTATTCTGAGCCAAGTGAGGGTGTGCATCGTACCTCCAGTGCGGAAAACATCTGCACAGCCCTAACCAACAACTTTTCCTCTTTCTATTAATAAAAACAAACTATTTGAAAACATGACCTGTTTATAACAAGTGTTATTATTATTGGAACTATAGCATATTAGAAATCATATGATTATATATTATATGCTATAAGAAAACCATCACAACAAATCACAGTTGCTGATAGTGTGGGTAGTGGTCTTGAGAATACTGCTGGTCTTGAGGAGGAGCAGGTGTGTTTTGGCATGAAGGTGTATTTGGAAGTGGTGGTGGGTAAATGTGGGGAGGGTAGGGAGGAAAAGGTTGTCTGCTTGTCTGGTAAGGTTGGCACGGGGAAGGGTGTGGGGGGGTGGTTGTGTTTGGTGAAACCTCATGCCTTGCACGATTCTTTCTATGAAGTTTATATTGGATTTTCACAGGTAATGGTGGTTATTCTATTAAGAAAGTTTTCTTGGAGCTGCCTCTTATGCTGGAAGAACCTTTCCATTCTGTCATCCTCGTTCTTCTACATTGCTTTATCTATGCTGGCCAATTGTTTCAACATGGTTGCAGTCATCGCTTTCGTTGCTATTTCACCCTTGCTCATGCGCTTCTTTCTTTTAGGAACGTTAAAAACTATGGAGAGGGAAAAAAAACTACTTTAGAAACATTGTCAGAGTTTTGATTTTTGCTAAATTAAACAGCTGTTTAGTAAGCCATGTGGTTGAGGCCTCATCCCTCCTGCACTTCTTGCAAGCAGCAACAAATAGTTAAACATGAAAATAACTTACTACTTTCACGTAATCCTGTTGAAGTTGAGGGCTCATCTGCAGTGTTTGACAGTGTGGCAATGGCTATAGTATAACAAAAAAAACATTAATATAACTGTTGTCATGCATTTTTTTTATTGTTATTTGAAACCTGTTCTTTACTTCATTTTTTTTATTGTTATTTGAAACCTGTTCTTTACTTGTATAAATTGTTTAAATTGTTTACATCGTTGGGTTACTGTTATATAGGGGCAGATCCTGAACTACGCATTTCCGCGAATTTACGCGTGGCGGACACGTAAATTCGCAGATTTGTACGCACTGCGCATGCGCACCGCAGAAGATACGCACATTCACGTAGCGTATTTTCAAACGTATGGATAATTCACGTATTGCTAACGTAAATACTTACGTGTGGGCGTGCCAAATTTACGTTAGTGACCAATACGTGCGTTTTACGTGAAGTAGGTTGGGGGTGGTATTTAAAGTGTACAGTATGGGCGTGCTAAGCTGCGTACGTTCGCGTAGTCTGTACGCCCGTTAGCGGACGTATTCTGTTACGTTAGGAAAAGTTAAGGTAGGGTTTGGGTCGCGTAATTTGAGAAAATACGTCCGTGCAAAGGGTGTGCCGTGGGGAGTGTATTGACCTTACGTGTACGAAAATACGCACCGCTAAAATACGTACGCACACACGTAGTTCAGGATCTACCCCATAGTTAGTTTTTATAGTTATAGTTAGAATTACATAGTTGGAGCAGTTTAGATTGTTATATTTTGGTTTAGCTAGTTATTGTTTATATAGTTGTGGTTATGGTTATAGTTATTTATTAAGATTGTTGTAGTTATTGTTAAGTTTTTTTTAGTTAATTTGGACATATTTTAGGTAATAGTTAAATTTATTAAGTTTATTTAAGTTTATTGTTTATTACTGCACCACTTTAATTATTAAAATGGGCATCTTTGACAGTCCCAGATATTTGAGCCCTTATCTCCTCATCAGCCCTTATGCTGTGCAGCTCCTGCACCTCATTTTCACGCTTGTGTGCACCCACCCAAAAAAAAAGATACTTACTGGTTCGAATTAAACTTTGCACGGGACTAGTCTCATACATCACATCGTCTGAAATATCACTTAAAAACAAATAACCAGCACATCAACATAGATGCCTAATAAAACTGTTGCCCTCTTTACATTAACTGTGCTTCAACTTACTATGATGTGGCTCCAAGTGCTTATGGACTGGCTCTTCTTGGACACATGTTCTAGATTGATGACCTATAAATAATAATAAAACCATTACATCTGTTTTTGAGAAATAGACATTCTGGAAGATGGATACTCATTTATTATACAAAACATGATGCTTATCTTTTTTGTGCACACTTTTAGAAGACACAGGCTCGTCAACGGAAGTTTGAGACCGGCGAGCTGTAAAGACAAAAAAACCAAAACATACTGTAAAAAAACCAGACAAACTACTGAAAATACAACCAGAAAACATAATTATGAACTTCCAAGTTGCCTGCAAACAAAATTCTGGACTTTTCTATTCACAGCAATGACTTTTCTGGACTTTTATATTCTGGACTTACAAATTGCATGAAAAGACTATTCTGGACTTTTATATTCCAAACAAAGAGCTTTCTGGACTTACAAATTGCATGAAAATACTTTTCTGGATTTTTATATTCCAAACAAAGATCTTTATGGACTTACAAATTACATGCAAATAATTATATTGACTGTTACTCACTTTGGGCCTGATCCAGATCTACGCCGATGCGCTGTGCTTACTAAAGCACAGCGTATCGGCGTTCACTTACCCTGGCACTCTCCATGTGCGGGCATATGGCCCCTTCCTTACGCCAGCTAAAGGCTACCCTAACTTCAGCCGGCGTAAGGAAGGGGCCA
>WWET01001554.1:139168-149626 GCA_011038615.1 Limnodynastes dumerilii | reverse complement strand
CTTTGTTGTCTATCCTGTAACCAAGATTGTATCCATGCAACTAGCTTTAAGTCCAACCCTAAAGTTTCCAGCTTATTTAACAGTCTTCGATGTGGCACAGTTTCAAAAGCCTTGCTAAAATCTAGATAAGCTATGTCTACAGCTCCCCCTTTATCTAATACTTTACTGACCCAGTCAAAAAATTCAATAAGATTTGTTTGACATGATCTTCCCCCATAGACATAGTTAAAAAAAACCATGACCAAAATCATCATCAGACTATAGATGGAAAGGACATAGAGTGGTAAAAGTGGAAAACGATATATGTGTAGCTATTCTACTTGGTTGCCATGGTGATTAAAACAACAAAGGTTCGCCGATATGGGATAACAATTAATATGGTGAACCATATACAGCCTCCAATTACAAACACAGTATAAAGTGATTTTAAATGGAATATTACATGATAATAATAAAACAACAATATAAACAACATATAATGGTAAACATGGTGAACCATATATAGTCTCCAACTATAAACTTAATATAAAGTAGTTTAAATGGAAATAAACCAACATTATATAAAGTGCCTGTGCTATATAGAAATAATATTTCCAATGCCAGATAAAATTGTCATGACAGCATAAGCATGACATCTGTCCGGCGCATGCGATCGGCTTTTTAGCCTTTTTAGCCGATCTTACGCTTACGCTCACCATAGTTAGTATGGCGGGCGTAGGTCTGGATCAGGCCCAAAGTCACTAACTACAAACTACATACTGAACCACACAGCTAATGAAATGTGAGCAGATGCAGGTACGTAGTGGCCTTGGACGTGGAGGACCTATATTAACAGGACCTAAAAGCATTAGATAAACAATAATCGTTTGGATGAATCAAAATTACAAGAGCATAACAATCATAACATATAGAAAATAGCTTATTCTATGTAAGTTCAGATTAGAGTGGAGGAAATAGGGAAACCGCTTGGGAAATAATTGAGAGTCCATTTCCAGGTCTTTAAATCCTTAGAAGGATTTCTGTCACTAGTTCACCTATTGTTTATGAAAACTACTCAATGTGTTTCCATGTATGACTTAATGTAGTTTTATGTATTTTCTTAGAATTAAATTTCCTTCTGGTCCTCCACTGTATTTTGATTCACCAGTTTCATTCTCCAATTATTCCGTTTTATATCGTATTTACTCATTATTGTTTGTTTTCATGCACGTATCGTCATCACATTGAATGTTCACTGGTTTCAATTGAGGCTAGGACCGATCCTGTGGACAACGTTGGGGATTTCACAGGACTTCTATCACCACCTCCAGTTTCGCATTGACTGCAGCATTCTTTAGGACGAGGGAAGTGGTCAATTATTTATTTATTTTGTATCTTTTGTAGTTATTGTTGATCGGTTTAATATGTACTAAAAGACATCCTTTGATTTTGGTTTTTGTTTTGTCTCCTTCTAAGGATTTAAGGATTTAAAGACCTGGAGATGGACTCTCAATTATTTCCACAGCGGTCTCCCTATTTCCTCCACTATAATCTGAATTTACATAGAATAAGCTATTTCCTATATGTTATGATTGTTATGCTGTTGTAATTTTGATTCGTCCAAACAATTATTGTTTATCTAATTCTTTTAGGTCCTGGTAATATAGGTCCTGTTAATATAGACATTTAGATTAGTTTGTCAGTGCCGGTACACCCACTTTTATATTTGTTTTGTCATTTTAGAGTTGGGTACTCTTTTGTGAGTGTGTTGTGCAGCAGGCATTGTAGCGCTTTTAAATGTTTTTTTCTATAAATGTTTAAGAGTGTCTTAGTTATTTTATCAAGAATTACACAGTCCTTTTTTATTTGAGTAACAATATGTAAATGCCCCATTTAAAAATTTCAAATTTTTATTAAGTAACTAACATAGTGCCCAGGGAACCCCATATATTTAGGTGAATTCTTTCTATCCAGTTTAGCAGAATTTTTAGAATAATAGTCATTGTGGTTATGTTTCTGTGCCTCTGTGTTCTGGTTTCAGTTACACATCAATAGAGATTGAAGATGCTGATGAAACCCTCTGGAAACATTTCATCCAAGTTTGTCTCTTAGAGGGAAATAAATTCCTCCTTGACTCTATATCTGGCAATTGATTATACTCCTGCATCACATGTATATAACTGCTTATTGCTTTGCCTCATTATAAGAAAACATAGAGGGGGCATGTGGCATAAAGTTATATAATAAACCCAAGTAATTATAAATTCAATTGTTATAAAAAAAAATCTTTAAATGATACAGATTTATTTAAAAAGAAATGTGCAACAAAAAACTTTTGTCTGTAAAAACAATATAAATTTTTAATCTTTAATCAGCCACAATTAGTGTTAGATGTGGAATAGTAATTTATTTATGCATAGTAAAGGGACTTGTATCTCTGGTACTTTTATCATAATAAAGAAGTCTTTTTCCATTATAAAGCCCCACTCATCAGATATTAGGAACCATTCTATAAAGAGACCATTTAGCAATATATAATTAATTCAACACAAGTGCTGCTATACTGCAGTATAGTCCTATTTATAACCTCCTACATTGGTAAGGGTGTGGTGTATAAATTCTATAGTCATTTCTATAGTCATTCACTACTCATATAACTGATAACATTAGGTTAACAGTGTATGAATGTGTAAAAAATGTAACACAACAGGGCTCTTATTTTGACAACACTAAGGTGGACAGTATTATGTTACCGACCTTAGTATTGTCAGTAGTTAAATATCTGTCACTATTAACTCTAACCGTACCCTCTCCACAGCCTAACCTTAACATGCTATATTTGCAGCCTAATCCTAACTGTTGCATCTCTGCAGCCTAACCATAATTGTCGCCTCTCAGCAGTCTAATCATAACAGTCCCCTAACAGCATCCTAATCCGAGACCCAACCCTACTGCAACCCTAATCATAAAACTAATATCTAACCCTAAACATAAAACTAACATTAAAGTTAATACTCTGCAGGACAATGTCGATTTGATTGCGGAAGTGCACAATAGGTGTCCCAGTCAAGTACTGAGAACTCAATCAGACATCTGTAGATTGCTGCAGCCCGATATATGGGCATTTCCTGATAGTGGGCCATATTCAGAGAACCGTTTTCACGGGGACTTCCGTGCATATTTTAAGGATCGACGCAGGCATAGTAATTTTATTTACATAAGTTATGTTGAATATACGCTCGGATGTGCTTTAGGAACGGGCATGTGAATCACACTTGGGGACATACGTGCGGATTGGCGGCATAGAAATCCATACTTGAATATTTACATAAAAGTGGGTGGGGGTTGCATTTAATTGAACGCATGGAGGCGCAGTTATAAAGAATCGCACGGACGGAGCACATATGCGCACGTAAGTCCACACGGAAAGAACAAAGTGGTCTAGGCACTCGGAAGTCCCCGACCGCACATCTGGGAGAGAGGAGTGTCGTGGGTGTTTCCTTGCTCCGGCCGTGCTTTTAATTGCGTACATAAAAAAAATGGTTCTCTGAATACGGCCCAGTATTACAAACAGGAAACCATTCACACACCATTAAATGCGTTCTCAGGGACAACACAGATTTTAGAAATATGTCACTAGCAACTTAATGCTGTTCATCTGTATATATGGCTTTGTTGTTTTCTTTTACTCTTGGCTTCTTAAGTCAATATTTTATGAAGCAGAGTATTTAAAACATAAAGAAATAGAACTTACTGTATCACTGCCACTGTGGTAAACAAAGGTTAATATAGGCAATATTTTGCATGATGTAACTAGATTCCCTGCTTAGCAGCACAGTGGCCTTGGACATATTTTATTAATTATATTTATTAATAAATAATATCTTTTTATTTATTTAAACGGTTGGTAACTATGTGTTTAGTGTCGACAATATGTTTAACAAAGCAGACAGATTAGCATTTAGCAATATATTAAGTACATTCACATATACTCTTAAAACATTTTTTTTTATAAATGTGTACAGGGGATTACTGTGGTTTTCCTTTTATTTAAAATATGTCTATATAGCTAGTACATTATATAGTAAATAGTCTGAAGATTATATAAATGATGTATTGCATTGATTGAGCACCATTGTAAGAACCTTTAGTTATTCTTATTCTTAATTGGACGAGGGGGGGTGTTACAACCCAGTAATGCAATTTTGACTTCTCTGTACTTGGTCTGTGATTTTATTATACTCTCACTCCAGATGGGATGTGTCTAGGAAGTGTTAGTTCAGAGTATGTTTTATTTAATTAGATTTTTTATTTGCTGGGATGTGCTTTTATTTGTGTGTGTTTTTTCCTTTCCTTTCCTTTCCCAGAATCAGAATCTCGGGTGTAAGTGAGAGTGAGACAGAAGCTGATCTTGCAGTAGCTGCTGAGTTCTATATATCAGTGTCTAGTATCTGCTTTCTTTTGTTCTTGTTGAATTTTTCTGTACCAAAACTCTAAACTGAATGAGCTGATCGTTGATGAACCACCATACAGTAGACATTGCTGAGGCTTAAGATGGGTACACATTTTTACAATTATCATGGCAATCATACAATTGCATCTATTAGATCTGATACTGTGAAAGTTTGTATGCAGAGTTTAGATTTGTAAATCTAAAAATGTCTTTCAATCAACTGCGTATCAATATATAAGATGTCTGTTTGCCTCTTTGCAGTGCACTGCTCTGCGAAATGGGTCTCCTAAAATAGGTATCAAGCTTTTCTATGTGTGGACTGACCAGATGCTGCAGCACCTGTAAAGTAATGTCATCCATTTGAAGGAAGCTTTTAAAATCATAAGGATCCGGATGCACAGTGACGTAGTTTTCGTCTTACGTACGTTGTTTTAAGAATTGAGCTACTACGCATGCGCAGTAGCTTATTTACGCTATCTACGTACCATATCTGTATGTAACGTGGTCTAAAGAGGTGAGATACTGCTATAGAAGGAATTGGAGACATTGGGCGAATTTACGCGTGGCAGAGACGTAAAATTGCCTTTTGGTAAGTACTGCGCATGCGCACCATAAATCAAAAAATGTCTTTCAATCAACTGCGTATCAATATATAAGATGTCTGTTTGCCTCTTTGCAGTGCACTGCTCTGCAAAATGGGTCTCCTAAAATAGGTCTCAAGCTTTTCTATGTGTGGACTGACCAGATGCTGCAGCACATGTAAAGTAATGTCATCCATTTGAAGGAAGTTTTTAAAATCATAAGGATCTGGATGCACAGTGACGTAGTTTTCGTCTTACGTATATACGCAATCTACATATCGAAATGATACGCAGATTACGTACAATAGCTACTACGCATGCGCAGTAGCTATTGTTCATTGAATTACATCCGTCTATGGAAGACGGACGTAGTTCTGGATCCGGCCCATTGTAGTTATTGTATAGATGAAAGATGGTTGATATTAATAGAGTTACAATTTCTACAGGTATGAGAAGGTTTGATAGAGTTAGGTGATTGATCACATGCAGAGAGAAAGACCTGAAAATGTGTTGTACTCTACTTCAAAGCATGTGTAAGTAAGTTAAGGGACGTTGGGCCTGATCCAGACCTACGCAAATAATACACCCTTGTGCATAGCGTATTTACGCCAGCGTGCCTACGAAGCCCCAAGGCACTCCTCTTGCTCGTACTTACTTTTGCCGTTTTACGCCAACCAAACCTTACCCTAACTTTTCAGAGCGTATCTGCTGGCGTCTGTAGTCTCCATGCGTAGTTACGACGCTAAGCACACCCATAATGTACGATTTAAATGCCTCACCCCATCCCCAAAGCGGAATTACGGGTGTTGTATGGCTGGCACGCCCCTTCGTGCGTTATTACGAAGCTGTTACGCTTAAGTCCCATATGCTCAGAGTTACTTTGCATAACATCTGCCGCGTGCATGCGCAGTAAGCACTTATGGGCGCATTTACATTTATGGCAAGCATAAAATCACGGGCGGCCGTAGGTCTGGATCTGCCCCATTGAGTAGAACTGTGAATGTGCAATTTGGAGAAAGAAGGGATTTGGCTCATTCCATTATTCAGAGTAATGAAATTGTGTGCAGATATTTGTACAGTGTGTGCTGAGGCACATGTTTGAACAGATCACAATCTCAGATCTGCTGTTCAATTAATCGATTGTCTATGCGTGACTCAGCAGGATCCTTGTGACTAGCATTTGTCAGTATAATGTTAAGTTATTACATCTCAAGTTCAATTGTGTATACAAGGGTGTACCCAGCATTACTCTTACTTTTGTGTTATTTGTTCCCACTTGATTTCCTCTTTTATACCACTTAAACTTTATGGACCAGATGCAGACTTTGGAGCTCTGAGCTCGGCAGCATCAGATATCTGAAGCCGGATCTCCGCAGTATCCTGAGTCCCATGTGAGTACTCCCCTTGCACATTCAGGCTTATGATAGAAGGACCCAACCTTTAGATTTTTATGGTACCCTCATGTAAAATGTGGATGGCTCAGTAATCTGGATAAACACATCCCTACATTAAAATTTACATAGATCCCCTCCCACCTAGCGCAGGCATTGTATGCTTTCCAACCTGTCCCACCCCACCTTCAAAAAACACTTCCAGCCTAGCCTCCATCCCTCAAATCGCCCACCCTACTATTTGGGCCTGATCCAGCGCTACGAAAATTCGCACGACGGGCGAATGCGAACGTACGCTCGTCGTATCAACCTACACGCCCCTAGCACTCCCATAGTAAAGTCCCTGCTCACGGCGGCTATACCCTACACTGGGTACGACCGTCGGCCGTACGAAAATTCGCTGAAAATACGCTGAGAAAATACGCTTAGCACGCCCATACTGTACAATTTAAATAGCTATCCCCGCCTCCCTGTAGTAAAACGGGCGCCCAGCCGACCATCGTAAAAAAAATACGCCCAGCGAGCGAAAAATACGCTAACGATACGCCCGCTATTCGCTCATGACGCTCGGGCGACCGGAACCTGTCATACTGGGCATGCGCATTGCGAATTTTTGGCCGAAAATTCGCATACGATGAGCGTACGCTCGCTTGCGAGCGTTGCTCTGGATCAGGCCCTTTGTCCCACATTTCATTGTAGGAGTACTCCCCACTCACTCCCTTCATCAAAAATCCGGAATTCCTACTAGGCATCCATTGCTCCTAAAATTCACACAAGCAGGGCATACAAAGGTCGGTCAGCTGGTGCAAGACAGGCTAATGCCTACTTTTCAGACTAATTTCTGGCGAGCACCTACGCCCTTCTAGAAGTTTTGCTTAACAGCAGAAACAACCCAACACATATTCTCAGTACTCTAAAGAGTACTCTTAGACAGCCTTTTCCTTCACCTCCAAAATACGTAGAAACTTGGAACAAAGACCTCCCGCAACTCCTGACAAAGAATGGTCAAAAGTCTTATTGACCACCTCAGCCTGTTCGTGGAGTCTATCTGTGGTCGAGGCCCAGTATAAGGTATTAACCCAATGAAATAGGGTCAATTCCCTTATACACAAGCAACTCCCCTCCTACCTGCAGCAGTGTTGGCGCTGCCACTCCTATATTCACATATGGTGGGAGTGCCCGGGAATATGCGGGAAGTGTCAGAAACTATACTGAAGGATACAGCTCCACAAGGTCCAGCATTTTGGCTCCTCTCTTTATCCTCCATACCCTTTGCTATAAGAAATATTTGCTAAATCACCAAAAGTCCCTCCCACTCTGAAGGACTAGCTTCAATGGATTGATGGTACATGTTGATGGACAATATACTTATGTCCTCTTTGGATAGGTACCAAGAATATGCCTCAACCTGGTTCTACTGACTGGAATTTAACCAAACCTCAATGTATGCATCCATGATTAGACTCCGTCACTCGCATGATAGAATTTAATGCAAGCTTGAATTGGTTAGGTCTATGAACACTGCTTATCATGCACTTCTGAAAAACCAGTGGTTCAACACCCCAAACCCATTTGGATAAATCATTCAGTCCCATATCTAAATTATGTTATGTCTGCCTGGTCTCCTTCCTGCCCTTTTCCTCCTCCTTTCCCACAACATTAAAAAAGTCTGGATCCTGAGAAGAGAATCAAGATCTGAGCTGGAATCCTGCTGTAAAGTGTGGTTGTCAGATAAGTGTAGGTCTGGATCTGGTCCTATATCCATATTCTCTCACTTTCCCAGTATACAGAATTGTTGAATAACATGACTATGTTTTTGAAACATCTTGCTCAGAAGAGGATAAAAGTTCTATTACATTGCATGAAGCACACATTACTTACAAAACTAACACTATAAAGTCAATGAGTAAGTTTAGTTACAAGGGGCTGGATCCAGACTTAAGTAAGTTCTTGAAATTAGTTACTTCTGGGATAAACCAGGTTGATTGCAGGGGGAGTCAAGTTAATTGTATTCTTTGCATGCAGGGATATATCTTTGAATTGCTTACTGCACACAGATACTGACCAGCTTTACTATCACACTGTTATTTAGACTTGGTATAGGAAACACCACCTCTCAACTCTAATACTGATTGTAACAGATGAAATATGACTCCCCCTGCAATCAACATGGTTTAGCCCAGGAGTAACTAATTTCAAGCACTTACTTAAATCTGGATCCAGCCCAAGAAATCTTTGTAAGCTTGGTCTTTATGCTTATAAATTTTATTTTACTATGGAAATTATTTTAGGACAGTGAGAAAGGGTTTTGGCGTAAGTACGCTGTTTGGGTCACTCATATGATATGAACCTGTCTGATGCTGTTATATCATACTTTATTTCATTTTTGAGATATGTATGGATTTAAACAAGTCATAGAATTTCGAATGTCAGCAATGTATTTCAGTAGTAAAATATTTTTATTGTTTACCTCTTCTTCTTGGAAAATGCAGCTGAGGCATTGTGCTACTAGCACATCTTGATTCATTATGTATTACTATGTATATGCTCTGCGCATGGATTCTGTCAAATATTATGTTTTTTTGCTCTGTAACTTGCAGAAGCAAAAGAGCGTGCAAAAACCATTTAGTTGTAACAAAGGCCAACAAAGGCTGTGTTTGGCAAGCAAAGCTTCCAAGGACTGTTAGTAGATGTGCACTCATGTATTCACAAATGTAATTGGTAGACCTTAGCAGGTTATACCATGTGTACTGGACAAAAAATATATAATATGCATGACCAAGGAGAATAGATTCTGTAGCCCCAAAGGACCATGTGAAACCTAAAACTGCCAAATAAAGCTTTGACTGGGCAGTAAAATTAAATTAGCAGAGTTTAAAAAGCTGCATGATGTGTATTAGCAGCGAGAATGGCTCGTCTTCCGTGGCTTCATTTTATCTTGCATAATCACTCATATGTATGCAAGGCATTTCTGGATCAGTGAAGTAATGCAGTAATAATCAGCATAGCAATAAGTAGAGAAGATGACAGAAGATCAAATAAGGTTAACAGATGACTCCAGGTCAATTGGGACTACTAGTACATTTTAATCTGCCAACTGCAACTTGAATTTTCTTTGAAAATAATAAAAAATGAAAACTACATTCATTCTGCAGAGTCTAACATTTCACCGTGATATAGAACAGTAGTGACAGGTGCCAGTGTTGAAACTTATAGAAAATCTATACAACAATCAATATTACATTAACTATCAATACCCAAGGAAGTTGTTTAAAATCAATTAAATATGGGATTTTTAATTTTTAACCTTCATGGCTCAATTTTATTGCAGGCACTAATTCATGTATACACATACTCTTTTTGTAATACCATTTTGCTTCAGTTTGTGATTTTAATATTATTCATCATATGGTATCTAGGGTTTAAGTATAAATACCACACAGGTACCAAACACTTGTCAGGTTTTTTTTTTTTCATTTTTATTTTAGTATGCATTTATTTCTAAGAACTTTATTTATGTTTTATATACCATATTAACAATAACAGTTGGCAGTGTTTGAGGTAACAACAGATGTACAAGTATGAATTTTTAACCCTGCTATTAGGACTGAATATGAGGAAAGAGACATTGATTGATGATCATGGCACAACATTTGGGGAATATAATTCAGTCTGGACTACTGTGACTCCCTACTAATTGGCCTCTTTCCTCCTTGTTCCCTTCCATCAACTTCTAAACTATCATTACAGTTTCTGATTGGATAATTTTAGTCATTAATTACTTCCCTAGTATTATCCCACCATGGTGGCCTACACAAAACCACCTTACATCTCCAAAATAAGATAAACATTTGCATAGCCTGCAATAATAAATGAAACTACAGTATAATATTCTAGTAAGGCCAAGGACTAATCTTATCCATCTCTAGGGCATGTGAACATTTGTACAATAGGTGGTTGCCTGATAAGGATGTTGCATTATAGTCTTACAAAAATTTGAATACAGTAATTTGTGGATTTATGGCGGGTTAGTTGAGTGGTGTCCGTGCAGCTT
>WWET01001554.1:109083-123556 GCA_011038615.1 Limnodynastes dumerilii | reverse complement strand
GGCGTAAGGAAGGGGCCATACGCCCGCACAGGGGGAGTGCCAGGGGGAGTCAGCGATGTAACGCTGAGCGTTAGCACGCGCTACGCTACATCGTTGATCTGGATCAGGCCCTAAGACATGTATAAAGGAGAGAAAGGAGCTGTCCCCTTTTCTCATCTGTGAGACAGCTTCTCTAGTGCCAGGGGGAGTCAGCGATGTAACGCTGAGCGTTAGCACGCTCAGCGCTACATCGTTGATCTGGATCAGGCCCTAAGACATGTATAAAGGAGAGAAAGGAGCTGTCCCCTTTTCTCATCTGTGAGAAGTGACAGCTTCTCCTGCGCTTGTCAGTTTTACAGATGAGAAGAGCAGAGTGTTCCTGTTCTCATCTGTACACAGTGGGCATTAAGGGCCAGATTTACTAAGCTGCGGGAAAGGAAAAGTGGAGATGTTGCCCATAGCAACCAATCAGATTCTGCTAACCATCTGCAGATACATGATAAGCCACCAGCCACTTACAAGGCTTCTGCTTTGTGCACCTGCTGTATAATTACCTTATAGATTGATTTGAGCAACCTCCATCTTGGAAGTATATATATATATATTAATCATGAGGCACCATTTTCCTTATATTTTAATATAACTTTCCCTCTTCTACTTTGCATGCTAATTTTTTTTATGTATTTAAACATTTTCTTTTATTATTACAATTAATATAATTTATATTACAGTTCAGTTATATGAGGCTGGGAGGGCGGCGTTAACGTACTAACGCCGCCGTCCCAGCGTATCAACTCTCCCTTACGCCGGCTGAAGTTAGGGTAGCCTTCAGCCGGCGTAAGGGAGAGTTAATACGCTCCTACAAGGGGGAGTGTCAAGCCAGAGCAGCAAAGTTACGCTGAGCGCTACAGCGCTCAGTGTAACATCGTAGCTCTGGATCAGGCCCATTGTGTATATGTCATGTTGATCATGATTTCTACACTGAACGCTTCATGTTTAATTAAATGATCTGGTTACCGTTAGGAAAAATTTCTAGGGCCATTTCTAGGGGCAGACGAGTCCAACCAACCTTATAGCCCCTCCTTTTGTGTGTCCAACCAGCCTTATTGCACTATCCTTCTTTGTGGCCAGCCAGTCTTATTCCCCCCTCTTTGTCCAGCCAGTCTTATAGCCCCCTCTTTATGAATATCCACCAAGCCTTATTGCCCCTCCTTCTGTGTTCAGCCAGCCTTATTGCCCCCTCTTTACTTGTGTCCAGTCAGCCTTATTGTCCCTTCCTTCTATTTGTCCAACCAGCATTATTGCCCCTCCTTTTGTTTGCCCAGCCAGCCTTATTGCCCCATCCTTCTGTGTCCAGCCAGTCTTCTTGCTCCCTCTTTATTTGTGTCCAGTGAACCTTGTTGTCCTCACCTTTTGTTTGTCTTAACAGTCTTATTGTCCCCTCATTGAGTCCAGCCATTCTTATAGCCCCTTCTTTATGTGTGTCCACCCAGCCGTATTGACCCCTCTTTATTTCTGTCCAGTCAGCATTATTGTCCCCTCCTAGTTTGTCCAAACAGTCTTATTGCCCTCTCTCTATGGTCCGCCAGTGTTATAGCCCCTCTTTATGAGTGACCAGCCAGCCTTATTGTCCTAACTTTATTTGTGTGCAATCTTATTGTCCCCTCCTTCAGTTTTCCCAGCCTTATTGCCACTCCTGTGTCCAAACAGCCTTATTACCTCCCCCACACACTTTTTATTTGTGTGCAGTCAGCCTTATCGCCCCTTCCTTCAGTTTACCCAGTCTTATTGTCCCCTTTTTTGCCCAGCCAGTCTCATAGCCCCCTCTTTATGAGTGTCCTGTCAGCCTTATTGCCCCTCTTGTGTCCAGCCAGCCTTATTGCCCCAACTTTGTGTGCAGCCTAGCCTTATTACCCCCCCTTTTTATTTGTGTTTTTATTTGTGTGCAGCCTTATTGCCCCCCTTATTACCCAGTCTTATTGCCCAGCCAGTCTTATAGCCCCCTCTTTATGAGTGTCCAGTCAGCCTTATTGCCCCTCTTGTGTCCAGCCAGCCTTATTGCCCCAACTTTGTGTGAAGCCAGCCTTATTGTCCTTCAGTTTGCCCAACCTTATTGCCCCTCCTGTGTCCAGTCAGCCTTATTAATCCACACTTTAATTTGTGTCCACCCAGCCTTATTTCCCCCTCCTTCTGTCTCCATATAGAATTATTGCCCCTCTATGTGTCCATTCTTATTTGCCCATGTTCAGCTTCCCACTACCCCATGCCATATCCTCATTCCCCATCTACTAAAAGATAAAAAGTAATAAACTTACCTTTCCTGTGTCTTCCAGGCTCTCTCCTCTGCGGTGCGCGCTCTGCAGTCTGACGCTCACGTGACCTTAGGTCACACTTGCGTCCTGTGCTCAGAGCTGCAGCTGTGCATAGCACAGCCAGCTCTGTAAGAAGGAAAGCTCCCGGCGGTAGCAAGAAGTGAGCAGGTATGCCATACGGCGGTATATACCATCACTTCTATGAGCCCGCTCTGAGTAAATATACAGCTGCTCATAGAATCTTAAAAGCCGGCTCACAGAAGTGGCGGTATACCATACCGCTTTATACCGGCCCACTTTGAGCACTGATTTAGATTACTTTATATCAAAATGATAAATTAAGCAGCTATGTGTGCTTATCTCCTCCGCATTCCCCAATGGTGCAGGATACTAGTACTTATGTGTCTACAATGTATTAAAGTTACCTGATGACACCAAGTACATAGTGCTGTCCTGCATAGTTGCTGGCTTATTGTAAACATGGACACCAATTGAGTAATAACATGAATCCAAACAATAAGATATACAACTGAACCTTGGATAAACTTAGACACAGTTTCCGAAAAAGCAGTATTTTATTTCACTCATATATTTTTTTACTGTTAGTGCAGTAAACTTACAATGACTGTTGCAGTCTAAGCCTTTGTTCCTATAAATCTGTGGCAAGGTTAAGAAGAAGGTTAATATATTTTATATACTAAAGCAAAATTACAATAGTGTTTGCAGTAAACTTCAATGATTCCAATGCACTTAGGGCAGATATACAATCAAAAATCACATAAGCACTTAGACTGAGATATATTGAAGGCTGAAGTCAATGCACTTTATTAGTTATCATGTTATGTGACTGTATGTAGGCTCAATTTATAGCAAGCCAGCCATGTTAGCTATGCAGGAAAATAAAGAGTAGTTTTTATCTGTTTTTTCCTGTTTGACAGAAATATAAAATACTAACTATATATATAATATGTGCGATAAACCAAATAACTGTTTAATTTCCAGGGCTGGATTAACTTTTGTGAAGTGCACGGGAAACTAACTTGTTGTGGCCCTTACTGTGCACTGCATTAATTCTTGGTAAAAAGTTTAAGCAATATATGTAAGTTGGCTCTCAATTTAAAAACATATATATATGACCCAACATTGGGACTCTCGTTGTTAGAGTTAGGACCACCATATGCAGAAAGGCCTTGGTGGTGGCTGGTGGCTTATCATATATTTGCGCAAATACGTGTAACGGACATTTCTGTGTTTTATTTTACAGATAGATGGTATAGTCTATTAGGCCTCAATTTATCATACGCATACTGGAGTCCAGAAAAATATTTATTTGTGATTTTTATTTTTTTAAATAAAGAATGAAAAGCAAAACTAGGAAAAAGGACACGCACTATACTCTATGTCAGGGTTGCCGACTCTCCCGGAATGTCCGGGAGACTCCCGAAATTCGGGCAGCACTCCCGGTATCCCGGGAGAGCCAGCAAATCTCCAGCAAGTGACTTGAGGCCCGTGGTTTCACTGAAACCACGGCCTCAAGTCCTTTAAAGGACTCACTTCATTCCACCTTTTGAATATATGTTTTGCCTATGTTATATCTAGGAAATCATTATCAGTTTAATTAAAGCCAAGTAATGATATCTGTGTAGTGATATTAAATGATTCTTTATTTTCATATTTAGTGTATTATACACATTGGTTTAGACAATGATTTACAAAAGTAGTCTACAAAATTACCATATTATTTAGCAAATGAGGGTCTTTGCAGACCATTTTGGGCTTTCTTATTTGCCCCACTTTTACATACTGGAAACATACCTTGGAATAGGGAGGTGTGGGGGCCAATGTTGCATGTTTCTGCCCTGAGCACCACTGGCTTATAGCTGCAAATCTAACTCAGGGTTGCCGCCTCTCCCGGAATGTCCGGGAGACTCCCGAAATTCGGGCAGTACTCCCGGTATCCCGGGAGAGTCAGCAAATCTCCCGCAAGTGACTTGAGGTCGGTAGTTTCACTGAAACCACAGCCTCAAGTCCTGCCCCCTAGTATGCTAGTGTTGCTAGGCACAGGAAGGGACTTAATGACGCAATTTGCGGCAGCAAGCCCCGTCCCGACCCCTAATTTAAGTAAAAACGGGGCCGTATGAGCCATGGGGCGGAGCCTAATGACGCGATTTGCATAAATCGCGTCATTAAGCTCCGCCCCCCGTATGCGGCGCAAGCTTCTCTCTGGGATCTCCCGGAGAGAAGCTGCCAAAAGTCGGCAACCATGCTCTATGTATAAGTGACCCAATAACATACCAATGAAATAAAGGAGCTCTCCCATGTATTTGTATTTGAGCTCTATAATGTATTGTTTGTAATTGAATCGGAACTATCCATTTTGGGCCAGATCCACAGATGAGAACGATAGTCCACTTATAGATGCATACAAAGTGCTTAAATGCGCATAGGACGCATAGTTTCGTATAATGGAATTTAGCAGAAAAAGGCTGTGCTACCCCTCCGCGCACTAAGGTGGGCGGGGGGGAAGCATTTAAATTGTACAGTGTGGTATGGGTATCCCATTTACGAGCTCATCAACAGTCGAAAGGCCGCTGATCCGCAAGTGTGACTTAAAGCTGCCTTATGGTAGCGATAGCCACACATTTTATGCATGAGAGAGGGGAGTGACAGGGGGAGTTCTCTCCCATCTCTCGTGCAGAATAAACACCACTGCAAGTACATAAAATGTGCAGGAGTGTGGATCAGGTCCTTTATCTTGTATATGGTATAGGCTCCTTTATTATATTATGTATGTTATGTAGATTGTTATTGCGAATATTTTGGATAAATACAAATTAGTGTTTTTAAAGCTATCAAAGTATATTGTACTTCACAAAATACATTACAAAAATGTGCTGCAAATAATGATAACAAAGTAATTATATATTTAGATTTTTTTTAAACCCTTCTTTATCAGAGTTGGCCACAGGTCTGCTAATAACTGTGTCCCTACCCTTTCACCCAACAACTTTTTAAAATGGTAATTGTGTTTTAATTATCCTCATAATATCCTCATAATAGACCTCCATATGGCCCCATAATAAAGTTTTTTATTATTCCCTAATTGTTCTTAATTGTTCTTAATTCTATTCCTCTTACTTATTTTTATTTTATCCTTTTATGTTATCTTTTTTTATATAAGCTCTCTAAGAATCTTTTTGTTATATTTGCATATTATTCATCACTACAGAGGACTTATTAGTTTCCCATGCTCCTGTCACTGCGACCTGCACAATGTGGGGGCACATTGACTCCTTTGATACATCTGCATGCTACCAGCCTGCACAGCGATGAAAGACGTACATTTTTCCTGTGCTCCTATTGTCAGAACCTGGACTCATTCAATACTTGTGTATGCTATCATCTGTTACACTCTGGACTGCCATTTCTGGTTATGCCTCTAGGGGCAGTGGTCATTGTTTCCATGTTGACTTGTTTGTACATTTTGCTGATTTCTACTATGGACTTTTTTGGCATTAACACCCATCTTGGACACTGTGCTTCTGACTTTTGCCTGCTTTCACAGTTATCTGCATTCCCGGTCGGTCCCGGGGCCCCGCACCGCCTGCTTTTTAAGTAAAAAAAAATTAAAAAAAATGTAATTTTTTTTGCAAGCACTTGTGCAGTAAAGGCCCCGCGCGGGGCCGCGGCAGCAAGTACAGTGCCGCCTGGCTCATCATCCTGGCTGCACTGTACTGGTTGCAGGCGGCCCTGAACGGGCCCTTCACTTCCCTGTGTAATCACATACACAGTGCCTCGACTCCTGCGTGCAGGCACTGTGTATGTGTTGCTATGGCAACACAGCGCCGTTCAATGGCGCTTTTTTTTGCGGAGCGGGGGTGGGGTCAGGGGGGGCCTCACCTAGGGCCCGCAAACCCTAGGGCCGCCCCTGCTTGCATTAAAGCCCATACCAAAGATCAGGGTCCCATGAGAACAACCTTGGTGTGTTAAGCTGGCCATACACTAGAGCGATTATCACTCCCAGCATGTAGCTGCCGATAAACGGGACGATTTTCCCCTGGGGAAAAGTCCTGATATTTAGCCCCATACACACAGCAGAGGCTGGGGGCGATAATCTCTGCTGAAGAGCCTGCAGCTAGCCTATTGGCTGTCTGCAGTCTCTCTGATTGGCTGGGTCTCCTGTCAATTTTGACAGGAGACCCATGCAGCCAGCTTATTGGTTGGCTGCAAAAAAAAATTATCAATGGAAAAAACTCACACTGACAGGCTGCTGTGTGGTGTCCTCTCTCCCTCTGTCTGAGAGGATGGAGAAAGGACAGTGCTGCAGCCTGTCAGTGTGGGGGGTTCTGCAGCGCTCTGCCCTCTCTCCCTCTGTGTTAAACGTCTGTCCAGCAGATATTTTACACAGAGGGAGCGAGGGCAGAGCACTGCAGAACACTAGGCACGTCCAAAAATCGCAGCTAGGGTCTGATTATCAATCAGGA
This sequence comes from Limnodynastes dumerilii, assembly GCA_011038615.1. Lineage (NCBI taxonomy): Eukaryota > Metazoa > Chordata > Amphibia > Anura > Limnodynastidae > Limnodynastes > Limnodynastes dumerilii. Next base: position 116,781 of record WWET01001554.1, on the reverse strand, counting down.
ATTCCGTTCAGTGAGATAATCGGACCCTAGCGTTTTTGGAGCGTTTTTAAAAAATATCTTTCCCGCACACTAGAGTGATATTTGGCCCAATCCACGATAATTATGTGTTTGGGCCGATAATCGCTCTAGTGTATGGCCAGCTTGTGCCAATAAGAGCACGTATAGTTTAGTTTGATAAAAAAACAAACTCTTAGGGATCTAAGGATATAGCGGCATACTGTTTTACCAAACAGGCTTAACAAAGTCATGAATTATTTTTACTTTCTTATGAACATCTGTTTAATACTTAATATGTAAATAATGTGAGTGCAGTGTGAATCTCCCAGTCAGTCTTGTAAGTCAGTCCGGTTTGCTTTCCCTAGTTCGTCTGTTCAGTGTTACCTGTTGTTCGTCAAGTACAGTTCCTTCTGTTACTGCTTCGCCCACTTACCTGCTTCCTGTCGTCCATTCCCTCTTGGTCCCATTTCCTCCTCCGGGTTATTTCTAAGGTGTGTATCCTGAAGAAGTCCTACCAGCTCCAGTCCATCCCCACCTTCAGGGGCCCTGGCGAATACTCAGACGGACGCAGGCTCTACATATTGGTGAGTAACCCGATTCCTCTCTCTCTCTTGTCTCAGGTCACCTCGGTACTTGCCAAGGTAATCCCGGGGTACCATACTTGCCCTGACACCCGGTGGTGTCCTAACAGGGTCATTATTTCCTGCTCCCTGTTGCTGTGTGTTAGCTTGCTGGTCTCTGCCGTTTTCCTGTAATTTGCCTCCACTTGTCTGCGTTCCTGCTTGTTCTCTAAGGTTCTTTGTCTGTATTTATGTTATTGATCTTTGCCCTTTTTACCAGTGTGTATACCTGTATACCTTGTGTGACACCTCTTTTCTCATCCCTGTTACCTTATACCTATATACCCTGTGTGATACCTGTTATCTCTCACCTGTGTATTTTCCTGGAATCTGTTACCTTGTACTTATGTATACTCACTTTTTGTTACTTCTGTACAGTGTATCTGTTTTGTTATTCTGCTACCTGTAGAAAATCTCTACTTCTTATAGTCCTTGCATCAAACCCCAGGTATTCATAACAGTTACATGGTAGAACAGCACTTTTAGATTGATACTCCTTGATTCTTTTCTTTTTCTGCACCTTTTTTCTTTTGAAGGGACACAGTATTTACAAATGCTTTAACCCCTCATATTAACTCTCAAATCCTGAGTATAGGATAAACCCAATGAACTATCAATTTACTTTTTATCTCCACACTGTCAGTAACATTCCCAGAAGCTATCTAATTGCCGAGACATCACCACCAAAATACAGGTACTGTTAAAAATAGAAAAAAACAAGAAAAATTGGTGCACCGTGGTAGATTAATGGAATCAGTCTTATATGCTATTTTTACTGAAATTTAAATTTCCTATAACAGGCTCATGATTTTTTCATTAAGTTAGGCCTCAGGAGAAAAACAAGTAAGGTGGGTGTCTGGACACCGGGAACAATTCAGTAAAGGGTTACTAATAAAGGGGTGTTGAACACAGAGTATCTAACACTCCCTCGTCTAGGAGTACTGTGTCTGAATCAGAAATGTCTGACTCTAACATTCACAAAAAGTACCAGTGAGAAAACAATTAGAATGTGTGGGGGTGGGGGGGAACTGCAAAAATACCAAATGATTGTGTACAATAAAATACCAATATCAAAAAACTTGAAAAAATAACAATGAAATCTCTCTCTGTCTCTCTCTCCCTCCCTCTCTTCCTCTCTCTCTCTCTCTCTCTCTCTCTCTCTCTCTACCTCTATGGAGAAGCAGTTCCGCATGCATCTGCGCCCATGCGGACATAGATTGGTGCGGTGAAGTTAAGGCAGGGTTCTGGACAAGTGTCCAGGACTCTGTAAAAAGGAGGGGAATGACAGGAGTGTGCATTCCCCTCCTCTATGCTTTATTACAGAGCTCTGCGCCTACGTAAGACCTCCAGAGATCTGAATCATAATAAGATACCTATAATAAAAAAATATAGTGGGACAAACTAAATACATTTATATACATTAAAGGGAAAGAAAGATAACAGGAAACATTTACTGTATGTGAACTTAAAAAGACCTTGCATTGTAAGGATAAACAACAACAAAAACAGAAAATGTGTGCGTGCACACCTACAAACACCCACCTTCTAGACCTAGTTATGGGCAGGGTAAGTGCGTGAAAAAAGTCAGAAGCGATGGTAGGTTCAAATGCAGCTGTGCACAGATAGGTTTGGGAACGCCCCAATTACTATTTACATATGGTGATGCCCATTTTTCACCCTCACCCTTGTGTGTTTGGAGGAGGTAGTGGTGTTGTTTGCAGTGTACATTAGATTGTACGAGGAATATCATCCTCTATTTAATAATTAACAGTTACTGTTTTAAAGCAGAATTTTTATGCGTGCTAATAGTGAGTCACGCACGCATACACTATATCTGTCTATAGCAATCTGCATAGGTTTTTCCTGTTTGTAAAAAAAATTACATCCATATTTTAGCAATATACAGAACAGGAAGTTTCCATGTACTAATAAAAAAAAGTCTAGGGATTAGAAGAAAGGATAAAAAAAACAACACTCTTAATGCAATATGTTACACACACTAAAATCCTCAGTGCAAAAGCTATTTAAAAACACAGGCATGTAGACATGTGTGTGAGTCAAACATTTCTGATTCAGACACAGTACTCCTAGACAAGTCAGATACTTCTGATACAGAAACTGTACTCCTAGACAAGTCAGATACTTCTGATATACAGAAACTGTACTCCTAGACAAGTCAGATACTTCTGATATACAGAAACTGTACTCCTAGACGAGTCAGACATTTCTGATTTAGACACAGTACTCCTAGACAAGTCAGACATTTCTGATTCAGACACAGTACTCCTAGACAAGTCAGATACTTCTGATATACAGAAACTACTCCTAGACGAGTCAGACATTTCTGATTTAGACACAGTGGGCCTGATTCAGAGATGCGATTTTATCGATACTTAGGTGCGTATATTTAGGATCTTAGAAAATTCGCATCAATGCGCATGCGTAGTAATAGTGCAACGCCGTCTACGTAGAGGTTAGGATCTTAAATTCGCTAAGTGCGGACCTGTGAATCGATCGCAAGCACTTAAGATCTTAAGTGCTGCGGAAGTTTAAGATCTGAAGGATTTGCATGGAAATGGGCGGGGGGAGGCAGGGAGATGAGGGAAAGTGGGCGCGGGCAGACACTTAGGATCTCAAATAACCGCAACTACTTCCCTTAAGATCTCAAATGACAGCGCAGAGTTAGGGTTGCTCAATGGTGGTCTAACTTTAAGATCCGCCGCTGTTTGCAAGGGGAGTGACTATTTAAACAGTGGGCTGTAACCTGCTAAGATCTGAACTTAGTTGCGTATATTTGCGATCTTTTCGCAGTCGCATCTCTGAATCACCCCCAGTACTCCTAGACGAGTCAGACATTTCTGATTTAGACACAGTACTCCTAGACGAGTCAGACATTTCTGATTCAGAAACAGTACTTCTAAATTAGCCTTCTTCCCACAATCTTCTTCAAATGTGAGGATAAGCAGTAATTAAAATAATGAGGTTGACGATGTAGAGGATGCCATTGTGGAATTTGGAAATATGCAACAGGATGAGGGAGATCTGTTAGCAATCAGGGTCTGCACATGTCAGTATTACTATTTATTAGCTAAGTGTAGGCTGCACGGCCGTTTGGCTGCTTTAGTGTCTAAATTTAAAGTGGATTAATTTTAAGTGGAGGTTAATTTCGGAGTTACAACGGAATTAAAAAGGAGAAAAACAGAGGAAACAGAACAATACTCTGCCCATAAACGACTTTAACAACAACAAATATTGAGGTATTTTCACTCTGAAACACCTGCATGGACACTCAATCTGGAAAACCACTCATGGACATTTCACAAAGAAACCACTTCAATGCTGCTTCTGGATACTGCTTGGATCATCCATTATCCTTGCACTAAATTTCTCCGCCACCATATGTTATTTTTTTATTTTTTTTATTTATGTTTTATTCAGGTTACAACAGAGTATATACATACAAAGATACATGAAGGCATACAATGTTAAGATAAAACAATTACGCTTTCACAGGTGTAAGGTGTAGATTTAGTATTATGCAGACAGGTGTATGTTTTGTCTTTCTCTTTCGCTTCTACTTCCCCGGGCATAGTCAAGTCATCTACATGTATACTTGTCCCTTATCATTCAGCCCCTACAGTAGGTGGTTCCATGTGAATTGGGGGATCTAGCATGAATACTCTTGTTTCATACCATGCTGTGGTGCCAAAACATTTGTAAATATTTTGTTTAGTCCTAATCGGCAGTGTGTCAATGTATTTTCCCCAGATGTTAAACAGTACCTCTGTGCGCTTTTCCTTATGTAGTGAGGCTTCCAGCCATTCCATACGAAATACATAATGTAGTTTCGTACGGAAGAGTGTTAAGGTCGGGGTTTCTTTATAAATCCACATATGTAAAATACATTTACGAGCCACTGCTGACAATATCAAGAAGAATCGTCTAACTCCCTTTGCACATTGGGTAGTGGGGTCAATTCTACCTAGAATGGCCCATTGCGGGTTGAGAGGCACATAATTAACTAAATTACCCGTAAGATATAGTTGTATTTGCCTCCAGAACCTTTTGATCTTTGGGCATTCCCAAAGGCAATGATAGAGAGAGGCATCTGGACTGGAACACTTGACACATTGACTAGTTGCCGTTATGCCGGCTGCCTGGCATCTGTTTGGAGAGAAATATCCCCTGTGAAAAATATTTAGGAACATTTCTCTGTATGTGCTGGCTTTAATACTGTCCCACGAGAATTTAAGTGTTGAAAGCATTTGTTCAATGGTTAATTCAGGGAAGAATTGCAGCCAGCGGCTTAGCCCTATGCGGCTATTTGAGTATTCGTAATCTAGTTTTAGTATTTTATAATGCCTCGAGATTACCCCACTAGTTTCCAAGGGATTAACAAGCAGTCTGTCGAGATCATTCACCCAGTCAGCGCTTGAGAAGTCTCTAGTTACTGTGGTGACATAATGGACAGCTTGGTGAACCGCAAATTCATGTGTCCGCGGTAGTTCAAATTGTGAGTAAATTTGTGCCGGGGACATCACTGATTTCCTCTGGGGATATGTTAGACCTCTAATATTAGTGATACCCTTTGTCTTCCACCTTGTAAATGGGAACGAGGCTCCCCCATCTTGAAAAGCAGGGTTTTTTAATAGGGGCAGAAATAATGTTTTGTGGCTATTAAGATTACTTCTCGATCTTATCTTATGCCAAGTGGTCAAAGCTGTCATTAACAGGGGATTATCCAAAACTTCTTGTGTCAGTTCAGCCCTATGCGTATGCAAAAATGTGGGAAGTGAAATGTCAGTGAGAAAAGTCTGGTCTATCTTAGGGTTGGTGTAATGATCAGTGGAATGTAGCCAATCCCGGATATGTCTGAATTGACTGGCTTGGTTGTATAATTGTAAGTTTGGGAAGTTAATTCCACCTCCTGCCTGGCTCTGCTGCAGCCTGGGAAGACCAATCCTAGGCCTTTTGTTATGCCAAATAAATTTCCTGAATTCGGTATTTAAAAGTTTCTCATCTGATTGAGTTAGTAGGATTGGCAGCATTTGCATGGGATACAAAAGCTTTGGGAACGACACCATCTTGATTAGATTGGCTCTGCCTAAGTAAGATAATGGGAGGTTAGTCCAGCTATGGATTTCCGACACTATCTCTTTTATTAATTTGCACATATTGGTTGAGTACAGCGCGTGAATATTACGTGGGATTTGGACTCCCAGGTAAGAGAACGAGGATTTTGCCCATGTAATCTCGGAGCCCACTACCCACCTTGGTCTCACCTCTGATCCTAAGGACATGGCTATGGACTTGGTTGGGTTGACCGTAAACCCTGAGACCTCCCCAAAGTTAGCAATTTTGTGAAGTATAGGATTTAAAGACAGCTGGGGGTTTGCGATGTATAGTAATAAATCGTCTGCAAATGCTGTGATTTTAATTTCAAAATCACCTATCCGGATGCCCTGAAAGGTGTCCAAGACTGCAACAGACGTAACAGAGGGTCCAAGGCCAGATTGAAAAGGAGAGGCTATAGAGGACAGCCCTGGCGTGTCCCTCTAGACATTGAGACTTTGTGGGTGTTTGATTCATTGATGAGGAGCGTTGTGCATTGATCCCTGTATAAGAAACGCACCATATGTTATTTTGATGGTCAGAATTTAGATTATTTAACACAGGTTTCACTTCTTGCAAAAATCTCTCCTATTTTCCTAACCTTTACCACTACTCTCTGCCGCCTTCTAACTGTCATGGCCCTTGTCTCTCCATCCACCTCCCTCCTCTCTCACACCTTCTACCTCCCCACCCAGCCTACTCACCCCATACCCTCTCCCTTTCCTCCTTCAAGGTCTCCTTCCCTTCCCATACCCACCCTTACCACCTGTCCATGTCCCACTCCCCTCCTTCATGCCTTACCTCCCTCCAATCTAATCCACATCACTCCTGTTCCCTCTCTCCCATTCTCCTGCACTCTCTGGAATGCCAGATCCATCAGCAATAAGCTCCCTGCCATCCATGACTTTTTCATCTCCAACACCTACAACCTTCTCACCATCACTGAAACATGGCTCTCAACCTCTGATACTACTTCCCCTGCTGCCCTCTCCTATGGTGGTCTTTGTTCTCCCACACCCCTAGATCTGGCAAACTCCCTGGTGGTGTTGTGGGCATCCTCTTCTCCCCTTCTTGCACATTTAGTGTCATACCCCCTGAGCCCTTTTACTTTCACCTCCTTTGAGGTACACTGCATTCGCATCTACCACCCTATCCATCTCCGTGTTGCTGTTGTCCCCCCTCCAAATTCATTGAAAACTTTGAAGCCTGACTCCCTCACTTTTGTCTTCTGACCTCCCCACCCTTATCCTAGGTGACTTCAACATCCCCATTAACAACCCCTCAGACCCCAGCACCACAAAACTTCTTTCCCTCGCCTCCTCCCTTGGCCTATCACAGTGGACTTCAGCAGCCACCCACAACCTGGGCCACTCCCTTGATCTCGTATTCTCACACTCATGCTCCCTGTCTGACTTCTCCATCTCTCCCTTCCCCCTCTCTGATCATCATCTTATCTCCTTCTCCCTCTCTTTCTTTACCTCTCCATCCCCGTCACCCAAACGTATTCTTTCCCAAAAAAAACCTCAGTTCCCTTGATGTTGCGGCTTTCACCTCATCCCTTGATCCCCTCCTCGCACCCATTTCCACCAAATCCTGCCCCAATCTAGCCACCTCTCTCTATAATAATGCCTTCTCCTCTGCTCTTGATGCTACATGCCCTCCCTCCTCCCGTGCTGCGGAGTGCCTCTGGAGGAAGTCCCGTTCCCTTGCAGACTTTCTCCACTTCAAGTTCATACTCTCCTCTTTTAGCTCTGACCTCGCAATCGCCAAGCAATCCTTCTTCAAGTCCCTCATCCTCTCCCAATCATCTAACCCCCGCTGCCTCTTTGCCACCTTCAACTCTCTTCTCTCCTCCCCCCTCCCTCTCTTCATTTCTGCTACTGACTTTACCACCTTCTTTACTTTCAAGATTGACTCCATCAGGAGCTCCATTTCCTCTACCATCACCTCTCCTGCATCTCAATCTCCA
>WWET01001554.1:83070-100296 GCA_011038615.1 Limnodynastes dumerilii | reverse complement strand
AAAGACACTTGTTTTGGGCTAAGGCCAGGGACGGTTGCCTGTAACCAGTGTAAAAAAAAGGCAGTGTCCACCTAATATTCTATCTTCAGATCTAATACTTTTTTTTAGAGCTATCCTGCATAGATCTAACAGGACATATATTGTATTGAAACCCGGATAGACTGGTGCATATTTTCTCAGACATACAGGTTGCTGCATTTGAGACAGAATTTTGAGACATATGTAAAATAATTTTGTATTGTCACATCAATCTCTGAATATCAATCATTTATTATTAATAAACAGCATTGTATAACAAACTATTTTTTTTATGAACTTTTTTCTATACATGTGGAATACTATGAATTATTTTATATATAAACATGAGACAAAAAAAACCTCATACACATAAAAATAATTATTTAGGATTTTTCATGTTATTCAGGGGACAATAACATGACAGATGCTATAAATAATGGAAAATATGCAGATTAATTAGATAAACAAATATATCATCATAACAGGCCACTATTCCCCAGTTACATTGTTGTCATAATTGAAGTGCCCCATCTGTGCTTCCCTTTCCACTTTGATACAGTATATTTAAGCATATAATGCTATTATGTGTATCAAATGAATTTATAAGCACAATGCATATATAAGACTACATACATTATATTACTGACCATTTCACAACCATACTTGAATCTTGCAAAAAGTTAACATTTCCCCACCATTTTCTAATTCTTTCTAAAAGCTTAACTTGCAGATCATAGATTACAGTATTAAGCCTTGCCGCAATGCATTGTGGTACTGGTCATGCATGAGCATAAGATCCTCATGATGCTGGCTTCACCATACGCATTACGTATGGGGCCCATTTTCCATGGGGTCCTGTGTTAGGAAGTGCTGTATGTTTGAGAGGAGTGTTCTCCCCTCACACATACGGAACTTAGGATCTGACTATAGGAAGTGCGCTACTGCTGTGGAGGTGTTTCTGAGTCCAGCCCTTAGTTATTAATGTCTTTTGTTGCCAGTTTAAGTTTTATGACTTCTATGCATTTACACATCACCAACAGCTTCTCTGTAGATAGCTTAGATGAGGCATGATCAACTTTGCTTTAAAAGCATAAGCATAGACGATTACCAGCAAAGCATGATGGACATTGTAAATTCACATCACTTTCATATCATTATACTGATAAAAGCAGGGTTGCAGACTCTCCCGGAATGTCCAGGAGCCTACCAAAATTCATGCAGTTTTCCCGGTATCCCGGGAGAGCCTGCAAATCTCCCACAGAGGGCTTAAGGTCAGTGGTTTCATGAAAACCACAGCTTCAAGTCCTACCCCCCTGCCTGGCAACATTAGCATCCTAAGGCTGGATCCAGACCTTGTTAAGTGCATGAACTTAGTTACTCAAGGGCTAAACCATGTTGATTGCAGGGGAGTCATATTTCATCTGTTGCAAACAGTATTAGTGTTGAGAGGTGATGTTTCCTATCTCAGGTCTAAATAACAGTGTGACAGTAAAGATGGTCAGTATCTGTGTACAGTAAGCAATTCAAAGATATATCCCTGCATGCAAAGAATACAATTAACTTTGCTCCCCCTGAAATCAACTATGAGTAACTAAGTTCATGCACTTAACAAGGTCTGGATCCAGCCCCTAGTGTTGCTAGGGACAGGGAGAGACTTGATGATGCAAATTTAGTCATCAAGCCCCGCCCTCATTCCTAATAAACCTAAAGGGGGGTAATTAATAGTCAAGGGGTGGGGATAATGATGCAATTTGCATAAACTGCTTAATTAAACCTCTCCCGGAGGGAAGCTTTTAAAAGTCAGCAACCCTGGATAAAAGGCATATAAAAAATATAAACCTTTCTTACCATACTCCTAGTTATACAATGGACTTTATTAGACATCATATTTATAAACATAAAAAATAGCATACACATCTAATTTTATTACAGTATGACTTAAAGCAGACACAGATATCCAAAAATTATTATATTACATTCATATTACTGATAAATTAAGCAGCCTAAACCTATCCTTAATACGCTAAAACAGTGTTAAAGAAAGTCATGTACACTGTAGTTCAGTGTTCCCCAACCTCAGTCCTCAGAGACCACTAACAGTGCATGTTTTCCAGGTCTCACTGCTGGAGCACAGGTGTGTTCATTACTAACTGTCACATTTTAAAAGCTCCACAGGTGCTGCTCATTATATCACTTGTGATTCTTTAAGGAAACCTAGAAAATATGGACTGCTAGTGGTCCCTGAGGACTGAGGTTGGGGAACACTGCTGTAGTTAACAACCGTCATATCACACTTTAAAGACAAGCATCCCTGCATACTGCTGTGTTATAACAAAAAAGCAAAAGCAAAGCAAAGAATAACAATTGATTTACCATCAATAATATAGACTTGTATGTTAATGTACTGGTATGCATTCACAAAATAAAAACTGACACACCGGCCTGTATAAGGCTGCATACGGAGGTAAGGCTTTGCTAATATATAAATGTTTGTCTGCTCCCTTCATCTCCCTTGCTTTTACTTTAGTTTGCTCTGCTTGTACACCATGTTGCATATGGACACAAAGGGCACTACGGCCGTCAGGTACGAACGGCCGTAAGATGGTGATTGTTAGCAACTGCACATGCGTAGTAACTATTTACGTAATCTACGTACTTTAAGACTGCATATACGCAATCTACGTACCGAAACGATACATAGATTACGTACATAGTTACTACGCATGCGCAGTTTTGGATCCGGCCCAAACTAACTACAGTGCAGGGATGTCTGCATTTACACAGTGATCCAGACAGTTTGGTCAGTACATAAGGGATGAAACACACTATTATTTAAATACCTCCTATCTCATACCTCCATACCACCTCTTTTGCTGGCACTGGATTCGATCACTGTCTACAACAAGGATCTGGTATCTATAACTGTGGCAGCTTCCACAGTTATAGAACACGAAAATATCATAGAACCAAACCAACCAACGGTTTTAGCTCCAATAACACTCCCCAAACATTCAGATCAAAAATACACTAACATTCCATACCAGAAATATAATTTACCTACTGGGATACCAAATCAATCTTCAGTATTTAGCCAGAATCAGAAGATATTCAGAACACATCAGGAACATTATTAAGGGATTCAAACCCCATAGTGTATAACATTATTTCAAAATAGAGCACAGAAAATACCCCAAAAAAGTTTCTCAGGAATTAAATAAGTTACCATGGACTTGAGGGGAGGATAAACTACAACAAACAAATAGGAATGAACTCTTTTGTGTGAACCCCCTCCAATTTTCCTTCCTTTAATGCAAGTCAGTCAATTGGGAATCCCCAAATACATGAACTATATAAGATCCCTCACCACACACTCAAAGTTACTATGGTGTTGCAACACATTTCGATGATAAACTACTAAACTCAGATACAGTGGGCCTGTTTCACAGTTAAGAATTCTTGTGTTTTTAGGTGCGTATTTTTAGGAAGGGTTATACTGCGCATGCGTAGTAACTTTTATACGCTCTTTACATTGGACTTGGGAACGCAAATGTTGTGATTCAACAGCACGTACCTAAAGTCTCTAGGTTCTCAGTAAGTTACCCTGAAAGGGGCGTGCCATGAATAATTAACACAGCAGAAACAAAGATTGGGTGGAGGGAGGAATTTAAATGACCAAAAGGAGGTGCGGTTATGCAGACACGTTCGTAATGAGACGCCCTACACACACAAATGCGAACCTACAGTTAAGGGAGCCCTATGGCACTGCCGAGGGAGATGCCTTGCTACTAGTTGTGTATATTTAAGAACCTAACGCGTTATGAAGTGTGAATCAGGTTCAGAGACTGCATCTATATATTTTTTTTCTTTTGTTTTAAATTGTAAAAGCTACCATGTTACACTATATCCAACCTTTTCTTTTAATAATAATAAATACAAGTTAACAATTACCAGCAGTGGTGCACCAATACTCTACATTCCATTTGCTACACTGTCTGATGCAGGAGACGTAGGGACGTGCATAATCAGCGATAAAATGACACTGGATCCCCAGACAGCAAGGGACGCCTGCAAAGCAGGAAGCAATGCCAATGACACACTGTCCAGCAGAAGAGCTCCAGCGAAGTGGCGATCATAGTGGCCATCAAACCACCACAGCAGAAAAACAGAGAAGGGAATCAAGGAGTAGTCATCCAGCAACACTGTGAGTGTAGGACCACACCAGACAACCCACCACAACAAGCAGACCAGCAAGACACAGTAAACATGACCACTATTTGGGGGCACTCTCAGTAACAGCGGGCCTGATCCAGAACTAAGGATTTCTGTTGATTTACATATGTTCCATATAGCTGTAAATTGGTACCAATTGCTTAAGGTAGGTCCTGGCCACGGAAATGAATTCCACACACAGTAGTGTAGGGGGAGTGCCCTGCACAGCTGCATGCAGGATTCTAGTTCAGACTGACAAGGGAGCTCTACCCCAGATTAGCATTATTCAAATCAGAGAAATCTGAGCTCTCCTGTTTATGACATAATTTATTCTCTGGCCACTATAGACTGCCTTTTAGTGTTCTGCTTTTCAGCCTGCTCCCTCAACCTGCAGATGCCTCAAATGACTGTGTGTAATAAGGGTAATGAGGGTGAGATTCTCTTCCAGTTTGTTTGTATCATTCTCACCTATGTCACACAACAGTTTTCCTTAATGTACGATCTGTGTTGTCACTTCATTGTCCCTTGGCATTCAGTATAACTTGGCTGTATATTAAAGTCATATCTTTGATTTATATTGTTAATACTAATGTAATCCCAAATTAAGACTGTAATTTCCTAAAGGAGCACTTATGCAGTGTAATAAAAAGTTTATAATAACAATAAAAAATATCAATCTAATAGTATGGAAGGGTGGTGATTGTGACAGCATACTGTGAATTTAAAATACTACTGTGTGGCATAATCTAAATAATATGGTAGAGTGTGTATTCATAGTCTAAGATTCCTTATTATTTACCAGGGATAATTTGGAAATCCCACTTTACATATTTAGCATTGTTGATGGTGCTGCAGAGCTCAAGGTCTCATGAGATTGATGACCTCATCTAGCTCACAAAACACAGAAAGTTTCCCAGCTGTCAGAGGGCCAGTGACAGAGTTGAGCATATGCCAGCTCATGTAGTGCATCTTGGTGTTATGAGACTGGCACAACAGAGTGCGGAGTCTAACTAATGGCCAAGTTTTTACCAGTGCTCCTGGTGGGGATGGACTTGGCTGCAGGCCAGCAGCAGGTTGTGGCCCCCAGTCATAAATATCAATGGTAACCTGTTTCACCAAGCCCCTACACCATAGTGAAGCTTGAATGCAACCTCAGATGACACACAATGCATTTTGTCACATAGATGCATTGACCTTGGCTGATTTGTGCCCATGCGCTACATAGAAACATAGAAAGTGACGGCAGATAAGAGCCACATGGCCCATCCAGTCTGCCCAGTTGTTAATTTAAACTAAACTGACCTTGGACCCTTTTTTAACATCTATTTATTTTGAGATTTAGGATATCCTTATATATATCCCAAGCATGTTTAAACTCTTATACTGTGTTAGCCTCTACCACCTCAGATGGGAGGCTATTCCACTTATCTGTTACATGCCGCAGGAGCAGCATGTAACGTGTTTACCTGCTCCTTGCTCCCCAATCCAGCCAGTGCCATCTTCCCCTGGGACTCCGGCACGTCTCTCCCTGCATGCCATCACGTGGGAGGTTATTCCTCTTATCAACCACCCTTTCAGTGAAGTAATGTTTCTGCACATTTACTCTGAACCTACCACCCGTCAGTTTACACTTCCTTTGAAAAATACCACCCTCCTCTATCTGGTTATACCTGTAGAGATATTTATAAGCTGCCAACATATCCCCCCATTTAACTTCTCTGCTTCAAGCTATGAGAGAGATCCAGAATTAAGAATTATAGCTGATTTAAACACGCACCATGTATAAGTCAGTTTGTACTGCACATGTGCAATAATGAAACATACGCAATAGGGCCAATCGATGCTGAAGCCGATGTGGATGTTGCTCTCCGACCGCATACGAGCCCACTCACCATGCATATATGGTATGCATTGTGGGTGGGATGCAGACTGGTATAGGAACAGTGACGGCATTCCCTATGATCCATCATTCCGTGGTAGATACGTCTCCACGTGGTGTCGGCAGGTCGGTTGTCTTATTCGCTGCTTCCCATGCAATTTGTATTGTTTACAAGGTCTACCTCCGCTCTGTGATTTTATAATGTTAATATGATATTTTAAATATGTTTCAGTAAACTTGGATGTTTTAATACACACCACTTTTTCTGTCTAATATTTATTGACCTCTATATATATTTTTTATTTATTTCGTATATTTAATAAGAGGCTCTAAGTATACATTTGATTACTTTTTATAGATATATGATCAGCTGAAGAAAGTATTCCTTAGGGATTTGCTTTTTAATGTGTGTTTCTCTTCGTTTATTTACTTTTATGGTGCCCCGGAGTTCTCAGTAAATTGGAAATCACTACAGCTATTCCACCACCCCTTCCTGTATGCCGCTGTGTTAGGGTATATGGACTGTTGGTAATCTACTGGGACATTTTTACTAAAAGTATTTATTGGTTTTACGTTATATTTTATGTACACGTTATATTTCATGTACAGGATTTATTGAATTATCATCTTCATTTATAATTTATTAATTACTCCAGCGCTGTCCTCTATCATTTCTCAAATTTTTAGAGTGGTGTATTTAAGTATGCAAATATTGGAGCATTCCATTCTAAGGAAAGATACAATGTGTAAGGAACTTCAACTTTATCAAAGCATATACTCACAACATGGTTCTACTCTGAAACTTTGGTTTTCACCTTGCACTACTTATTTAACACTTACATAAAACCCACACCAGCAAAACAGAGCCATTTCAAAACATGTTTTTTACCTTTTTTGGAAGCCGCTCCCAGTTACTCACCTCTCCAGCAGGGTCTGCTGTGGTTGAAGGGTACGGCTCGGGATCATAGAGCAATTCAAAGATAAATCCCTGCATGATCTCGAGCTGTACCCTTCACCCACAGCAGACCCTACCAGAGAGGTGAGTAACTGGGAATTTTAGGGTTAGACTCTGGGTTGGGAATGTTAGTGTCATAGAAGGAGACGGTTAGGATTAGGGTCAGCCTGCAGGCAGGGGAGTCTTAGGGTTAGGTTGGGGGAAGGAAAATCTTAGTGTCAGGCAGTGTGGAGGGTAGTCTTAGGGTAAGGCTTCTGGGAAGGGAGTCTTAGGATTAGGCTGCGGAGAAGGTCAGGTTAGGTAAGGTTACGAGGAAGGGAGGGTTAGGGTCAGGTAGGGAAGTGAAGGTTAGGGTTAGAGTCATGATAGGGGAGGGTTAGGGTAAGGATTAGGTAAAGGGTTGTGGTAAAATTTACACTTACCAATTAAAGCTCCATTCTAAGCATGTTTACCCATTCATTCACAAAACTTTTGCAATACTAGCATTTTCTAAAGTGAGGCAGCCAAAAATCAGCTTTCAGCTGCTTGTATTTCTAAAATACTAGTACGGGACCAGAGACTGCATTCCAGTGCAGACAAACAATGGAGTCCCAGTTAACCAGAATATAGCTGTTGCTATAACAAGTATTGCTCATTTATGTGATATCATTAATGTTGCTGTATCCACTTCCAGACCAATAAATGCTGAAGCATCTGTCCTAGCAGAAATACCATTGGTAGAAGGTTAAGCTGTTTAGGTGACATTATTAACCATATTTCTATCCAGATATTAGTTTATCTCATTGTCATTGCAAAGGCAGCAGAATTAACTATTGTAGCATTTGATAACTTTTTCTGATCTTAAAAGGTGCTACTGAGAAGCATGATAACTAACAGCATGTCATGTTGAAGACCTCTGACATATTAATTAGGAATTAGTGACAGCTACTTAAAAAAATTGCTTAGCAATCCTGTCAAAATTATACTTTGTCAGTGTATTTATAACCCAGTACCCAGTACACTTTCCCTGTAAACCAGCATGAAATGAGCTCTGATCTTTAACTGCACATGAAATAGTAAAACGCACTGATTGAATATTTTGGTTGTTCCCTGAGAATGCAATGGTCAGCAAGTTTAAATATTTTGTACTTTGTGTTCCAGAATCTCTCTTAGACATAACAGTATTATAACACTTAATATTTTTCAGAGCAGCACATATGGCATTGCATGAATAACTGTATTTGTTACATGTTTTCAGATTTTGTTATAAGCAATTAAATTTTTGCATTCTGCTAAAACAAGGTCTCAGAACAACTTTGCTGACTGTACTATGCAAAATGATGATGGATGAACATGCATGACTTATCTGCCAGTGCTCAAGAGACCAGATGCAACCCTCACACACTGGTACAGTATTTGCAGACACCTGGTTGTCTAGATAGAAACTCTGGAAGATAAAGTATATTTGGGGCGGCAATGAAACACAGCTGCTAATTTACAAATTATGCACACAGGCTGGATATCATAAACTGCAATTAAACACATGTGCAGAAGTTGGCCACTTCGCCACAGTAAAGAAGAATTTTACAACAGATGAGGCTATGTATATTTTATATATATATGAAGAGACATTGATCCTCAACACTCATAAAATGCATTATTAAAGTTCACTTTTACAATGGCATGTTAGTATTGCAATCAGGGCCGCCATCAAAATATGCGGGGCCCCTCTGGAATTTTGTATTTTTTTTACATGCATACACCTATCATATATATATTTATATATGATAGGTGTATGCATGTTAAAAAAAATTAAAATTCCAGGGGGGGCCCCACATATTTTAAGTCCTGGGCTCCACAATTTCTGATGGCGGCCCTGTGCCTATGGGCAACCCTTTCCCCCACAATACACCCATCATGTGTCTCCAGTCTCCCCTCCCCCACAATACACCCATCATGTGTCTCCAGTCTCCCCTCCCCACAATACTGCCATCATGAGCCACCAGCCCCCATCATGTATTTTCACTTAACTTACCTCACCTCACCTCACTTCCGCGGCGCGCGCTCCCTCCTCCTCGGCATCCGACAGTCAGACGGCGCTGCAGCATATGTGATGATGTCACACGTTGTGACATCATCACCCAGTGCCGCGGGCCCTTGTCTTGCAATGCAGAGGTCTGATACGCAGCGCATTCAGACCTCTGCCAACAAAGATTTTTTTTAATAGTGTCCTGGGCAGAACAGAGAGGAGGCCTGGGGCTATGTCGGGCCCCCTCTCTGTCCGGGCCCGGGACACTAGGCATGGCTGTCCCCCCCCCTGATGGCGGCCCTGATTGCAATGTATGTTACACTGTCCAAATCATACAGCTGTATTCCCCTTCTGACCAATGCTACACTAAAGAGCCACATGGATCTTATTAACATTCTATATTCGACAGTCCAACACCTGGTACCTGCTGTGACATTTACTGCTCCCAGTGCCTGCTATACCCATGCTGAATTAGTGTTAGGGGGCGTATTCACAGATCTGTTTTTGCGTGGAGTTCCGTGTGTATTTTTAGGATCGGAGTAACTGCGCATGCATAGTAAATATATTGACGCTATTAACGTTGAATTTACGCACTGAAGTCCATCAGGCATGTACTTGAGAATCGCACTTGGGGACATACGTGCAGAGGGGCGTGGTTGTAATCCGTATGGGCAAAGGTAGGGGTATGTTTTATTAAAGTAAAGTCCATGAACTTTAGGACCGCAGGAGAATCCCTCGCAGGATAGAAAAGATCCACCGATGATCAATGTTTCTTTTGGAGAAATCAGCTGCGGGTATAGAAAGAAACAGAGAGAAAAGGAGAAAGGGAAGATCGGGGACCCTTATGGGGATTTATAAGATAGGACTGCGTCGGTAAGAAGTTTCTTAATATAATAACATAAAATTGATCTGTGAATAATAACAATGAATGGATAATAATAATAAAAAGTTTCTTTGCATAACAGAGGAAAGAGAGAATGAAGTTAGAGGAAAAAATAAAATAAATTATAACAGATTCACGATGGCCAACAGTGATGATGTCATTCAACCGATATAAGGGAAGCAGGGAGATCTCAAGACCATACCTTGAAAAAGAGCACTTGATGCTTGAAACTTGTTGGTAGGTCTTGAGGGGAAGGTCGTCCTGTGCTTGTGTTTTTGCTGTGGCTGTTCCTCTCCCTCTCAGGGTACATTTTTGGTTGAGGGTTCTTTAACCAGTACTGTTTGTTTGAGGAGTTTTATTACCACCTTAGAGGAAGGCTAATAGAAAGGGCACAAGTGATGCTAACAAAGGAGACCTCCTCTCCTGAAGAGGAAGGAAACTTCTATATAAGCAAAGAAGACTATACCATGTATGTTTGAAAAGAGTTTTACTGATGTTTTATTTGAACATATATTTTTATTGAAGTTGGGAATAAATTGAATTTTGTGAACATGTTTCGTTGAGAGTGGTGGACTATTTGGCACAGAGGAATATCCATTATTCACTGTGAAGAGAAATCTGAGGGGTTCTTTTCATCAGGGAAATTCAACTCTATGAGAAAGAGAGGCAAAGGAAACATTAGTTATCCCCAATAGGATTTTACGTTAGAGATATCAGTTAAAAGAACCCCCTCTATATACATATACATCACAAGCACAGTGATATTGAAATTTCACTATATTAAATTATCTGAATAAGACCTAAGAGGAGACAATTGATCACCAAGGAAAAAGTGAAGGTGACCGAGTACAAATATATATATCCGATACACAGAAAACTCAAGAGGAGGAAAGTGTGAGTACCTTCTTTTTTGTTAGCACCTACCTTCCAAATGGGGTATTGCACAAGGAATCCATTTCTTTTCCAAGCTTTCCTGGACCTAAGGAAGAACTAGAGGTGTTTGAGAACAAGAGATCCCTGAAAAGAAATTTTGGACGGAGAAGGAAAGATATATAATATACGCCTACATCCCAAGAGGATGAAAGTGTGAGTATCCATTTTTGCTGTTCAGTACTTACCTGTATGACCAAAGATGCCGCACAAGGATTTTTTCTCCTTTCCTTTCTCAAGCTCTAAGGGACATGAAGGAAGACAAAAGAATTGGAGAAACTATAAAGAAGAAGGATCTCATAGGGAAAACCTAACACTCACCATCTGTTCCTAATAAAAGAAAAGAGAAAATTGTAAGAGGTACATTTTTGTGATCTTTTGAGAAAAAATAAGTGAGAGAATACTTTCTTCTATTAAACATTGTGTCAAGAGAACTGAATAGACAATATATGAAAAAGACTATAAGAAGGTTTATCTATGCGCCTTAACTCATTGTTATTTTTTGTGACCATTATACATCAGCACCCTCCCATTTAATTTTGGGGGGTTGCGGCAGTATATTAGGGGGTCTTCAGAAGGTGTGACCCCTGGGGGAATTCTGGGTGTGGCAGCTGGTGGGGGAGCGTGGTTGAACAACCACCAATTAGCATTTTTCCCCATATTCCAGTGCCTGCCTCAATGTCTGCCCCCAAATGGCAGTGCCTGCCTCCATGTCTGCTCCCTATTGCCAGCCTCCATCTTCCCCCCTATTGCGGGACTGTCTCACTCAAATCACTTGGGAGCTATGTTAAAGTAAACCACAAATTTTGGTCTTTTATTTCTTAAAGTGATTATGGACTAACCTGTATCTTTGCTGGGTTAAGATATTATTTCTGTATAATACAATACTACAGCCATAAGAGATATCCTTCTTTGAAATTGGGATATTTAAGACCTACCCAACATGTCATAAAAGAATTGTGCTTTAGTTAAGCAAAATGACGTAGTCAATTAATTACAAAACCCAATTAAAAGATAATGTTGTCAAATTCTTAAATTACTTTTACTGTGTTACCATGTCTAACCTTTTTCATAATGCAAGCTTTACATACAATGTTAAAATTGCTCTTTTATTGCTATTTAACATGAGTCGGAAGAGGGAGAAGAAACACTCACACCAAATATGATTTCCTAATGACACCGAATTTATCATCTACGAGAAAGCACCTGCACTCATTCCACTAAGAGTCAGGCTTAGGGCTAGATTTACTAAGCTGCGGGAAAGAAATAATGGAGCAACAGATTCTAGCTGACATTTTCTAGTATGTAATAGGCAAATGAGAGCTGGAATCCGATTGGTTGCTATGGGCAACATCTCCGATTTTCCTTTCCCTCAGCTTAGTAAATCTAGCCCCTAGAGTGCAAAGGTAGTTTATTATGAGATGGTGAATTCACAAGAAGTCACATAACAATGGGACACACCAGGGCATTGTCTTGATTATCGTCTTGTGACAACTATATTGTTTAGATTGAAAATGTGATTAGTGTATACACATACCAAATAAACATTTGTCAATTTTTTCAATGATTCAATACTATGAATCAGCACTTTCAGTGAGGAAAAACAGGCAGGTAATGCAGTATTACTCAAGTACCATACAGTAATACAGCCCTATATTCTGTATACTATATACATTATATACTATATACATTATATACTATATACATCTGTATACTATATACCTTAAGGACTCCCATAATTACCCAGTTACTGCCATAAAATACAAATTATATCTTAGTGCCCACCAATGAAACACTGTATCCTAGTGATTGCCATGCAAAACACACTGCACCCTAGTACTATATTTTGTGTAGGATGCTGATATGTGGTCCCCCTTAACAACTAATGTGCAACTTGCAGTAATGAGATGAGAGAGAAAGATGGAAAAAAGTTTGAAATACCCTTTATAACTCAGTTTAATAGCCAACATAAAGAAATGAGAAACATTTGTGGAAAATTTTTATTAAGAGATCTGATTTTAAAATCTGTAATTCTCAAATCCCCACAATTCAATTATCAAAAGGCCCCAAAATTACAAAATACATTGGTGAAAAGTGCTCATGAGAATCCAGCCACTCCAAATATAAGAACAAAGGGTTTCCGTAGATGTGGACTTTGCAAGATGTGTAAAGTTACTAAAGGACCAAGCAAAATAGAAAATTTCAAGGTTAATGACCAAATAAATAAGATTAAAAGTCTGATAACATGTCATACAAAAAATGTTATTTACCTGTTAGAGTGTAAATGCAGGAAGATCTATGTTGGAAAATCCTCTAGACCCTTGAAAGTTAGAATGAATGAACACCTGCTGAAAATGAATAGGGTAGGGAAGATCATATTCAACCGGTGAAAGGATGACATTGAAACCTGTGATTTACCAACTAAAACCCCTCTTTCCACTAGGCATGAATATAGATTTTGAATTGAAATAGTTCCATGAGTTAGCACTGATCTAATACTATCAATTGCAGATAACCATCAGACTGAAGATCCAGCAATGTACAAAGCACTGAATGATGCTGTCATACTATCCTGCTAGTTCCCAATTCCATACGTTCTTGGAAGCTAAAGAGCAATAGGCCTGGTCAGTACCTGAGTGGGGGAATACCAGGTACCATAGATGGTAAAGGTAAGTACTTGAAACAGGGCAATGACAAGGGTAAAGGCTGATGAATACATCTGATTTAGATACAGGTCTATTTAAATAATAAGGGTCAAAAAAGTGTATGTGTATATATATATATATATATATATATTTATATATATATACAGAGAGAGAGAGAGAGAGAGAGAGAGAGAGAGAGAGTATATGGACATTCAAAGAGGAATGGGTACAGAAGGGGGGGGGAGATGACAAACTGGACACTCACAGAAAAAGCACACAAGAGAACAGTATAATTTTGAACTAAATGCACAATAAATGACACAGGCCTGATTTTGTAGAAAGCAGGAATACAGGCAGCTCTGAAATTCCCAGGAAAAAAGAGGCTGAGCCAATCCTGCCAGGGGCTTTTATCCAGGACCCCCAGTCCCCACCCCTTAAGGCTCCCATTGGATCCCAAGTTGCCAGGCATTTTACCACTTGATCCTGGCTCAGCCCCCCTAACCCAGATTCAAACCATTCCTAGCCCGCACTTTAACCTCCCTCAGGTTTATAAAAAACCTTCAGTTCACCTTATCAAGAGATTAACCAGTTGGTATAATAACATTTATTGCTATGTGGAGAATGTATCCATAGCACTTTGCTTGTATGCTCTTTGTGGAAGCACTGGCCGGTATCTTTACAACATACTTAAGCAATATATTTGCTATTTGCTTTATGTAAGTTCAAATAGGATACATATTGCTATTTTTCTGAGATTGAGACATTGGGCCTGATCCTGAACTACGCCGATGCGCTATGCTTACTAAAGCACAGCGTATCGGCGTTCACTTACCCCGACACTCCGCCTGTGCGGGCGTATGGCCCCTTCCTTACGCCGGGGGGACGTCCCCTCCAGCGTCCCTACGGTGCTGCTACAGACGCCCGATCCAGGATCGGGCGTTGCCGTAGCAACGCCGGGCAACATCTGCCCGGCGCATGCGCAGATCGGCTGAAAAGCCGATCTGACGCTTACGCCCGCCGTCCTAGCGATGGCGGGCGTACCTCTGGATCAGGCCCATTGTCTCTAAGATAACAATAATAACAGTAAAATTATTATTTAAAAGTAATTATGACAATATTGAGATGATTATAAAATTTTAACATTGTTCATTTATATTTATGGGCAACTAGTGTTTCACAGATTTACCATCTTTGGGGAATTTAATTGTATATTATATCAAAGGAGACATATTAGTTTCTTCTAGATTGCAATAGTGTATATTTGAGAGATGAAGATAGAACAATATAAATGAACTTTGTATGAGGGAAATTAAATCCTAATTACAGATAATCATATGTTAGATATGTTACTCCCTTTAGGACCTGGGAACTTTGGTAAAATTATTAAAATTAAAATTCCTTTGCAAAAAGAATATATCCTTAAAAGATGATAATATCTGGATAGGTATATTTTTTTAACCAAATTTCATATATTATGTCGATCTGTTTATGTAATTTCTATTGAAACTTTATTTGCATTTTAAGTCTGATTTCCTTATGAGCGCTGTGGAAAAGTTATGATTCCTGTGAATAATGATTTTGAATATTACACATTAAATACAAAGTGGAATGAAAAGGGAAGAAATAATTATAACAATGCATATTATGTATTAAGTATGGATGTGTCTGAAAAATCATAACAGGAAACAGCAATTGGACTCTGAAATAAAAATTTTAATCATCCACAAATTAAAAAAGTTTACACTGGATTTTTAAGCCACAGTGGTTACAGAGAAAACATATTATACACAATGCCGCTAATCTGTTATCACAAAAAGTTCATTTAAATCATCAGAATGAAACACTGGAAGCTGACTATAAAAAGTTCCAAACCCTCAACTATCTTTACCTTGAAAAACAAGTCAATTTGAAATACGTCAACTGCTATAAAATACACACTGCATCCTTGTGATCACCATACAATACACACAGCTCCCTAGTGCTTTCCATAAAATATATGTATACAATATTACACTATAGTGGCCACAATACAATATGCAGTGTGCCCTAGTGTCCACCATACTATAAAATCAAATATAGATAATTATCAACTGTAAATCAGAGCTACACATTTAACAATACTAATAAAATACTAAATGATTCACACAATATATTACATCTGTTATTTCCAGCCCCAACAATAAATTCAGGAATTATAGTAGCAACAAAAACTTCATGATAAAAGGCTCAGGATAAAACTACTACTCCATCAGTCATAGCACCTATGATGGAAAAATAGGTATCTACAAGAATAGTCAATCAGGCAATATCAAATAATCCAATACAAAAATTGTTTAGCATAGAATATGTAATACAATCTGTACAGAGTCCCAAATTTCTTACCAGATGGATCAAATATGTCTTAATGACTCGGTGATCTCATAAAGTCCAAAGTATATATAGTAGGACACCAACCTTATATTCTTAAAATGCAGTCAATGTAATTGGGAAGAATCATACATTAGATGTAAAAGACACTGGTCCTGATCTACACCTAAGAAGCTGGTGCTTCGCACAGTACGCACAGTAAAATAAGGTAGCCCTATGGCACGCCTAAGTGCCATAAGGTACTTAAAAAGGGGGGGGCGAGTTAGGAGCAATACGGGTGAGTTAGGTGTGGATCTGTGTGAATACGGCCAACTCCTCTACCATTTTCTTCATGATATCTCCATCAGGATTCCATTTCAATGAATTAAATAAAAAGTAGGTTAGAGGTTCTAGTCAACAAACTTCATAAAAAGAGCACATTTACTGAACAAGAAAGCTACATTTACTAAACTGCGGAAAAGGAATAAAGGATATGTTGTCCATGGCAACCAATGAGATTCTAGCTCTCACTTTCCTGTTATATACTACAGAATCTGATTGGTTGCTATGCGCAACGTCTCTAATTTTCCTTTTTTGAGTAAATCTAGCTCCAAGTCACAGGCAATCCTAAAATTATAGGAACAGGATTGGGACAAAGACCCATATTTGGTGAACGTCACTTACCTCTACACTATTATCTATCATGATGTCGGAGTGGAGGCAGCTAAGTGGATGCTGGAGAATTCCAAGTGAAAAGTAGATAAAAACCAATGTATCATTGAAAGCATAAAGTTAAATAAAATAACTTTTTTTGTTTAATGATCATTTTTTCTGCAAGAGACAAGAAGAGAAATTGTGCCCCCTGCTACACTAAAATCTTTATGGTGTGGTTGGAGGAGCATGGTGTACACTTACCTAGCAGTGAAACAATATTTAAAGATATGCCACAGATATACAGATAACATCATATTTATGTGGAAAGGTTATAGACCTGGATAAATATTGTGAATACCTAAATTACAACAGATTCATCATTAATCCCCAGGGAAAGCAACAACCATCCTAGATGGCTAGATACAGTCCCATTCAGTCTGTTTGTAAGAAAAAGAGGGAACTAAAAAAGATTTAATCAGTCGAGAGGGAACCTTATGAAACAGCTTATAAAGAAAGCATACAATGAAGAAAAAAATGTAAAAGCATTCTAGAAGATAGAGAGAAAAGAGAGTAAAATATCATCTAATACCCCGTTCAGATTACCATGAAAAAGCCGGGGTTTTCATGAAATTGCCGGCTTTCATGAAAACCCCGGCTTTTTCTGGCAATGTGAACGGTGAAGCCGGGTCTCTTTAGCCG
>WWET01001554.1:57751-70621 GCA_011038615.1 Limnodynastes dumerilii | reverse complement strand
TATAAACAAATTTGTTGCCAATACAATATATTTATGCACAAATGATGAATTCCTCTTGGGACTTTATGTTTTTTAAATATATTGAATAAAGCAAACCATCAACTCAGCCTAGTATGACGTACTTCATCTAATTGGATTACCACCTGGGACACTAGTATGTAAATGGACACGAAAACCCAGTCTAATATCCGTTCTCTGATGAAACCTAACCAAGGAGAAATGCGTTAGCACTATCTGGTCATATGGTCTGCATATTTATACTGGCACGCTGAAACTCTGCTGGTAAAAAGAGGAACTTTCTATTTATTGTTGGTACCAAACTAATACTTACGGGCTATCAGCTGACCACCGTGTGTAAAGGCTGATACTTGCGGTACCAAGATCGTGGCTTACACTCTACAGCTGCTACAGAGAGTGTACACTCCTCCGGACCGCATGCTGCGGCACATTGTAAGCTGGCTTCTGATCTCTGATGCAGCCACTGTTACCATCATCCAGCGCATGGTCCCTGACAATACCAGTGGGTAAATATACCACGCATAGCCCTATCTAACATTGCTCCTATGTTCTGTTCCTACCAGCAGTGATACATATGAATTGATCTACCATCTGTCTCGTTAACTGAATAATATATTAAGAGACTTCTTTACCAACGTCTCCAGATAATTGATAACTTGGAAGTATCTGAGTTTTAGGACACTCCAAACTCTACTATCTATCCAACCTACGATAATTATTTTTTCTCTGGAAAAAAATATTTTTGTCCCTGGATATCTGGATACACGAGCTGAGTTTAATAATTGAGAACAGACCTGATTCCATATATTTTTTATTTATTGTTTTATAGTTGTATTATTTGTTAAATTTTTATTGCTTTTTTGGATGGTTTTATTGTCTGCTAGAATAAAAATATATTTATATTTTCTAAACACTCTCCAAGCATTCTTTTCTTTCTTTTCTTGTGTTTCAACAGAACCTTTTCCACCATACAATATATCATGGTGACCATCATACACTACGCACTTGACCCTAGTATTTGTCATACAATATGCATTGTACCCTAGCGACAACCACACAATATACTAACACAAGTATCAGAATGGGAAACAGCAAGGGGGATTCACCCCCAAAATTTGAAGTGGGAATATTTCAGTCATATAAACTTGAATGTAATTATTGCAGGCTGGCATGTGTAGCTTGCTGCCCCACTCCCTCCCTGACCATAGCTACTTAATGTTATTAGCATTGGCAGGTCAGGTAATGTGATGCCAGGGCTGTATCAAAGGCGTGTAGCTTTGTGTCGTCACCCAGTATGTGCCTGCTGCCTCCAAGGTACCCTCACTATGGCCCTGGATGGTTGCCATATGGCCAGCAGACGCTGATTTTCAGTAAAAAAGGGGTGTGTACCACTTTAAAGCGCTAATTTGGCACTTGCTGCAGTTGTCCAACCTTGCGGGGGGTGCCTCCCTCCCCAAATGTAGAAATAAAAGACAGGTAAAATAAAGGGCACTTATACCCAGTCTTGTTGTTAGTGGATAGCACTTATACCCAGTCTTGTTGTTAGTGGATAGCACTTATACCCAGTCTTGTTGTTAGTGGATAGCACTTATACCCAGTCTTGTTGTTAGTGGATAGCACTTATACCCAGTCTTGTTGTTAGTGGATAGCACTTATACCCAGTCTTGTTGTTAGTGGATAGCACTTATACCCAGTCTTGTTGTTAGTGGATAGCACTTATACCCAGTCTTGTTGTTAGTGGATAGCACTTATACCCAGTCTTGTTGTTAGTGGATAGCACTTATACCCAGTCTTGTTGTTAGTGGATAGCACTTATACCCAGTCTTGTTGTTAGTGGATAGCACTTATACCCAGTCTTGTTGTTAGTGGATAGCACTTATACCCAGTCTTGTTGTTAGTGGATAGCACTTATACCCAGTCTTGTTGTTAGTGGATAGCACTTATACCCAGTCTTGTTGTTAGTGGATAGCACTTATACCCAGTCTTGTTGTTAGTGGATAGCACTTATACCCAGTCTTGTTGTTAGTGGATAGCACTTATACCCAGTCTTGTTGTTAGTGGATAGCACTTATACCCAGTCTTGTTGTTAGTGGATAGCACTTATACCCAGTCTTGTTGTTAGTGGATAGCACTTATACCCAGTCTTGTTGTTAGTGGATAGCACTTATACCCAGTCTTGTTGTTAGTGGATAGCACTTATACCCAGTCTTGTTGTTAGTGGATAGCACTTATGTACAGTCTTGTTGTTAGTGGATAGCACTTATACCCAGTCTTGTTGTTAGTGGATAGCACTTATACCCAGTCTTGTTGTTAGTGGATAGCACTTATACCCAGTCTTGTTGTTAGTGGATAGCACTTATACCCAGTCTTGTTGTTAGTGGATAGCACTTATACCCAGTCTTGTTGTTAGTGGATAGCACTTATACCCAGTCTTGTTGTTAGTGGATAGCACTTATACCCAGTCTTGTTGTTAGTGGATAGCACTTATACCCAGTCTTGTGTACAGTCAGTTGTCATTGTTTTGTGTTCCCTGCATTGATTATTTTGGCAGGTGTCTGGTGGCTCCTATTCACATCTCACTCTATTTCAAGTCCTCCTTGACTGTAACTGCATCTGCATCCACACTCGAGGTCATCCACATAACCCGTGTAATCATATTTTTTTTATTAATTTTAAAGGTTTTCTTTATTGCAAGGTTATTGTTATTCTTGCCATAGGATTCTTAGGGACTATAGAATATTCACCCCCCTCACCCCCCTCTCAATTCCATTGCACAAGCATATTTGCACTAGTTTTTTGTTTTATTTTTATTAATTTTAACGGTTTCCTTTATTATAAGGTTACTGTTATTATTGCCCCATTCACTTGCACTAGCGCTTTTATCCACCTTTATTTTACCTGTCGCTGATTTTCAGTAAACTCAGCGGAATCTGAGTAATGTACTTTGGCCATAGTTTTAGCCCTAAATTATTAAATTTATCCAAAATATTTAGAGGGTAATAAACTGGTGACTTGCTATTTCACAGTTCTTTGGGTCTAAAAATAAGACCAGCTCTAACAGAAGAATGGGCCGGATCCTGAACTACGGTCGTCTTACACACGCGGCCGTAATTTGCAGAGAGATAGCTACTGCGCATGTGTAGTAACTATTGTACGTAATCTACGTATCGTTTCGGTACGTAGATTGCGTACATGCGGTCTTTCAGAGCTATTATGCATGCGCAGTAGCTATCTTTCTGCAAATTACAGCCGCGTGTGTAAGACGGCCGTAGTTCAGGATCCAGCCCAATGACACTAAATAAACAGCTGCACTGTGTATGCATTATTTGCGAAAAATAGGAGTTACGGAGTCTTTTATCAGAGGACCTGTCTTCCACTGTCATCTGATCTAAACGTAGTTGGGCTGGTATAAAATAAATTGGACCAAGGAGTGCAGGAAAGCAACCAACAAGCCGATTACAGCTCTGAGGAAATGCACTATAAAATTAGCATGCTGCAACTATGTGTATTGTCATTTTGGGTAGTAGCAGTGGTGGGAGTCAGCTAGAGTCACTATCCATTAGTATGGAAAGCAGTTCCAGATGACCCCCACTACTACTCCACAACTGCATCATACACAAAACCACCACATGCTAATGTACTGTAGCAAGCAGCCATAGGCTCTGAATCTGATGCTCACGGGAACCACCCAGAGCATGAGGCCCAGGCAATGTCCTGGGTTCAAAGGCCCTCAGCATAGTGCTACTTATCTCAAGAGTCAGTGCAATAACTTATTCTTTACTATTTTATAGATGGGATGTGCTGTGCTAGGATATGATTCAACTACAGAGTAGCATATTATGGTGCAGTATCCTTCAATAAATATAGGCCTTTATAGCTTAGAATATAAATTTGTCAAATTACTATACTGTAGATAAAATTTTCAGAAATCACCTCAT
Source organism: Limnodynastes dumerilii (assembly GCA_011038615.1). Lineage (NCBI taxonomy): Eukaryota > Metazoa > Chordata > Amphibia > Anura > Limnodynastidae > Limnodynastes > Limnodynastes dumerilii. The sequence continues at coordinate 66,665 of WWET01001554.1, read as the reverse complement.
TTATTGTTTTAACTATAATAAAGGACACACTTACCCCTGAGGAGTCTAAAATTCATGATTAAATAGCTGCAAACTTTTTAATACTTCATTCAGTCTCAAAAATGTAATAGACCAAATTATAGCTATGATGAGATGATAAAATGCAGAAATTTCCACCTTACACCAAAAACCATCACACTATCAGTCATCTTCAGGATATACAGTATTTGGAATATAGGAATATGTTATGCATTATTAATATAAGAGAAAGATACAAGTTTATAATTTTTTTGGGGCAAACTATTTTTAAATAAAACAGTTTAGAAACTGACTGCATAATTTGAGTGAAGAGCTGTAGTTTGTTGTATAAATACTTGAAAACCAAGTCAACATTTGTCTTTTTTACGATAACGTCTATTATTCAATTCAATTTTATTATTTTTTATTATTTATTTTATTTTTATTATTATAGCTAAAACATAGATAATATATTTTATGATAAAGATGATTTCTTTTAACTTGTATATTGACTACTTTAACAGTTTTATGTAATATTACCTACTATATAATTTAATCAACAAGGTATAATAAGTATACTGATATAATGATATAGGCCCAGATCCAGAACTACGCTTTTTACGCCTGGCGGACACGTCAAATCGCTATTTTGTATGTACTGCGCATGTGCACAAAAGATGATACGCTACGTTACGTAACGGAACTCTGAGCATATGGGCCATTCACGCATTATCTGCGTAAATTCGTACGTGTGGGCGTACCAATGTTATGTGTGCCAAAAGTACGTCTAAAATATGCAATGTAGGCAGGGGTTTTCATTTAAAGTGTACAGTATGGGTGTGTTTAGCTGCGTAAGTCCGTGTTGACCATCCATACGTGTGCGGACGATAGCGATTACGATGGCAAAAGTTGAGGTAGGGTTTGAAAAGCTGAAGTCGATCAAAGTACAATTCAAGGGGTGTGCCTAGGGGAGTGTATAGAAGTGCACGGGAAAATACGCTACGCTAGTAAACGGATTGCAAGCGGAGTTCTGGATCTACCCCATAGTTGTTTTGCTTTAAAGGCATAACATAGTGTGTTAAATGACATGTATGAATAATGATTTGTCTAAATGGTGTCTTAACAGCACTAAAAACCGCATCCAGATCCCCAAATGCTTTCCATACCAGTGGAGGTCTAAAACTACGCACGGCAGAGGGGAGCCACTCCCCTCTCTCGTGCGGGCATCCGGATACTTAAGTGTCCAGAACCCTCCCTTAAAATCTACACATTAATCTGGGCCCTGATACAGCAACTTTTCAGCCCCCCCCCCTTCCTCACTTTCGAGTGCAACAGAGATGATTTTGCCGCCGGCACTTCGTGGTGGCATGCTCTATAAGGAGGGGCACCCTGTCCACCCATTGGAGGTGCGGCTGTGCTCCCTTGAATGCATGCCTAGCAGGTTTAAATCACTATATATATGACGCTGGAGGACGTCCCCTCTAGCGTCCCTACGGCGCTGCTACGGAAGCCCGATCCACGTTGCCGTAGCGACGCCAGGCAACATCTGCCCGGCGCATGCGCAGATCGGCTGAATAGTTATTTATAATTATAGTTACTTATTATAACATATATTTTATATGATATACTGTATAACATTTTATTAACTTTTATGCTAGTCTAGTTTTTTTTGTTGTTAGATTTCAATACTAATACCTCTAAATTTCCATACAACAGTCACTTCAAGAAGAGAGGTCATTAAAGAAAGCAGGAAAGTACATGGGTTAGACATTGGTACACATTATAATAAACGACTATATAGCGCAGAATGGATAACATGCTGTTCATGTAGAAAAGTATCCAGGCAGTATTTGGGAAACCTCTGAACTAGGCTGAAACCTAAATTCCTTTAGAGAGTTTACTGAGTTTAACGACATATCAATATACATCTTTCCTTGCCCAACAGATATCTACAAACTCCACCAATCATTTCAACCAATCCTAGTGATCATCACACTCTGCCCACTCTGTAACAGTTTCATGATATGTGTAACGTTTCCTAAACAAATGATTTGTTTTTGGCACAGTAGAGCCTGGCCTGTGTCATTAATGTCTTTATAAAGAATTTACCACGAGATTTACCAGCTGTAGGGTGCACGTACCAGAAATCACAGGAGAGGAAGCCACTATAAAAGACTCGCAACAAGCTCATACAAATTTGATGCTAGCAGATTGATAGAAAAAGCAAATAGATGCATTCCTTCAGAGTCATTGTCACAGTTCAGCAAACATTATTTAGGAGCTTCCAACAGAGCTATTAATATTTAAGGTGTTACTGTGTTAACAGGTTAGTTTGCAACGTGTGACACAGATTTATCAGATTCTCTACATCAATGTGAATAGTTCTACAGTAGCTATGGAGAACAAGGTCAGTATTGCTACTTTAAGGAAAGGCTATCAATACATTTTTGGGGAAGAAAAATGAGCAATTTGATCATACATACAATACTGTACATTAGCTTCAGACAGGAGTGGAGAAAAATGCTGCAAGGTAAGAATGCTTTAAAAAAAATAGAAGGGTTAATAGTTTATTTTTATCAATTAACAAACCGCAAAGTGAATGAACAATATCACTTCTTCTAGGTACACTTGCACACTGTTTTTAAAGGAACTCGGTGGGGAGTTTAACCAGACATCTTGGAGAACTAACCACAGATCTTCTGTGGATGAAGGCTCAGATCCTTCTGTCTCTTCATGTAATTCCAGACAGACTCAATAATGTTGAGATCAGGGCTCTGTGGGGGCCATATCATCACATCCAGGGCTGCCTGTTCTTCTTTGCACTGAATGTAATACTTAATGACATTGGGCCTGATCCAGTCTTAATAACGACAGCCAATTTATGCACACGGCATGTGTAAATCTAGCTGTGGGTAAGCTGATTGTATGTAACTTGTTTGTAACTCCGTACAATAGGGCATGACATCACTACGCAAGGCAGAATATATGCATTGTGGGCTAGGGGAGGCATTTTATTGTACAGTATGGGCTTCTGTAGACAATGACATATGACAAGGCATTCTGTATGTCCAGAAATACACAAGGAAATGTTAAGGTAGGGTTCTGAACACGTAAATCAGCTAAATTACATACGTGAGATTGGATTCCCAGGGGGTGTTAATTATCCTCTGAAGTGTGTAACTTAGGTATGCTTGTGTATTTAAAACGATGTTTAGTCTGAATCAGGTCCATATAGTTTTAAATATGCATCCTCATATATAAAAACTTGTTAATAAATAAATGTATAAATAAATAAATAACATTGGGGCAGATCCAGAACAACGCTTCCGTGCGAATTTACGCCTGATGGATACGTAAAACCGCGATTTGGTATGTACTGCTCATGCGCTCGACAGATACGTACGTGTGTGGGTGTGAGCGGTTACGTTAGCAAAAGTTAAGGTAGCGTTTGAAAAGCGGAAAGCGGTCAAAGTATGTACATTCAAGGGGTGTGCCTAGGGGAGTGTATAGAAGGTATGCACGCATAAATAGGCTACGCTAGTAAATGGATTGCAAGCGGAATTCTGGATCTACCCCATTATGTGCTACCAGCCCCCCAATCATCACATCATGTGCCTCCAGAACCCCCAGTACTCCCATCATGTGCCTCCTCTAGCCTTCCACCCCTAGTACTCCCATGTGCCTACCCCCATCCCATCATGTGCCTCCAGAACCCCCAGTACTCCCATCATGTGCCTCCTCTAGCCTTCCACCCCTAGTACTCCCATGTGCCTCCCCCCATCCCCTCCAGCCCCCCCCTCCCAGTAATCCCATCATGTGCCTCCAGAACCCCCAGTACTCCCATCATGTGCCTCCTCTAGCCTTCCACCCCTAGTACTCCCATGTGCCTAAAGCCCCCCCATCCCCAGGTTTTCTTACCTTACATGCTGTATACAGGCTCCGTCATCTGACCGCAGGACTGCGGCTAGAATATGAAGTCCTGCGGTGGCCGAGACTGGGAAATGAAGAGAGACTTCATGTTCTAGCCGCAGTCCCACAGTCGGATGTTGGAGCCTGTAACGGAGCCTGTAACGGTGGGGGGGGGGAGGCGCGGTGGCTACTGCGGCGAGGCGCGGTGGCTACTGCGGCTGGATGCATGGTCCTACTTCTTGGCCACGGGTGGCATCACCGGGCGGCACCTGACCAAGGGGTAGATACGCCCCTGTTCACATCTAAGAAGCTGCATAGTCATGCTGACCACACAATGTACGTAGCATTTAGGGACAGAGCTTAAGCAGGAAAATAAGCACAAGTAACCCTATGGCACTCAAGTTCCTCTACAAATGGGGTAAACAGGGGAGAGACCAAAAACTTAGCATGCGTATCTGCACCTACTTATCTCATACGCATCTGTGAATCAGGCCCCATGTCTGGTTCAGGCTAATTTACGTGATTTAAAGTCTCATGGTAAAACCCCTGAAACTCTTTAAAAACCACTTCATTTAAGTCACTGGATCTAGTCATCTAGAAGGAGGTAAATAAGCAAAGGAATATTATTTGACTATGCCCTCACTTAATATCGCTGGTTGATGGATACCTTGTATCAGTATATTAGTGCCACAATTGATACTAATATTGGGCCAGATCTTGACCCCCGCACGCTTTACATGTGTGCAGGGGGCCATACTTACGCAGCCGTAGGTGCCATAAGCCTGCATTAACTCTGTCGTGCGGATCAGCAGTCCCTACAACCGCTGATCTGCAGCAGTGTGGGAGCCCCCTTCCACACTGTACACTTTGCATGCTTCCACTGCTCACTGTAGCAAGCGGAGGGAAAGCACAGCCCATTTCCTATGAAATGGGCTCATACAAAACAAAGTTCCATACAATTGTTTGTACGCTAGGGTTACTATCATACCATCTGGAGGACGCATGAAATAAGGCCACTTACACACCTTGCGTGCGTAAGTGACCTGACGTTATCAGGTCTGGATCTGATCCAGGGTTCTTAACACATAAGTGTCCAGAGTAGTTGCTGAACATACAGAACCCCTACGTATGTTCTCGCTCCATTACTTAAGTCTGGACCAGGCAAATTACCTCTATTTTTTACAGGATTATGTGTCTTCCACTTCCGAAAGCTGGAGCTCAGCAAAGGAAGGAGGAGTGAGTTGTAAAAGGAGGCATCAAAATGTATCTCTGCACTAGAACGCTCTGAATAACTAAAAGTCTGAATTCTGCTTAATATGCACCACATTATTAAAATGTGCCAGATTCTCTTCGTTGTCTAATGTTTTTTTTTGCGTTCAAATAATTTAAGTTCCATTTGTCAATGATCTTGAAACATGTACTATTTTTAAACTTACCATGAGGTCACTGTACTGTAAGCATTATACAGGGTGAACATTTTGTACTTAAAGTTAAATGACACAGAAGAATGAGTTTATTGTCTATGCTCCATTAATTCACTCAGTCCTAGAGATGTCTCCTGATTCACACTATTCACCGTGCTATTAAATAGACACATTGACCTTCACTATGTTTCCATTTCTATTTTTAAACATCTATCAGCTGCTGCAAGGACAATAAAATTCTATTTTAAGCTAAAAATTTCTGTGCATAAAGATACATTGTCTGATATTGAAATACATAATATAGTTTACAGATCCTCAGAGACTCTAGGACCGGATTGAAAACAAAGATTTTTATTACTTACGTGCCTAGTTTTACGATTAGAGGTACTATGCATGCGTAACAACTTTTTTACGCAATCTAAGTAGCGTTTCCTTAGGTAGATTGCGTACATGCGGTCTTTAAAGACCAAATGTACGCAATATTCCTAATATTTTCTGATTTCTGATTAGTGGTAAAACTGGATGCGACTAATTGATTTTTAATAGTTGGGGCATTCTGATATATAAATCTAGACTTTTTCCCTATAAGATTGGAAAACTCAGAGTCATGTAACAAGATATCCCAATGTTTAGCTATAATTGTCTCAGTCTTTCTGTGATCACTAGAGTATTGGGTTATGAACGAAACTTGAAACATTGGATAAAAAAACCAAAACATTGCCTTTTTGAGTTTTTTTCCTTTGGGATAAGCAGTGTATCTCTTTGTATTCCCAAAAACTACCCTGATCACTTCATTCAAATCAGTCTCCCTATATCTTTTATCTACAAACACTTTTTTTCATGACTGTCATTTGTTGAAAACTAACCTCATCTATGGAGCACTTCCTTCTAATTAGCCTTTGTGAATATTGGCCAACCATGGATAATAGTGATTGCTGGTAACCGGAATAAATTACTTTATTTCCGTAGGTTTCGTAAGGTTCTTAGTGCGTTATGATCCTTCCTCTACATATATCGTGAGGTCTAAAAAGTTGACCTGAGTTTCACTGATATATGATAAAACAGCAAACAAATATTAAGTCGCTATTTGATGTAGGGGATAATATAGATAACAATATAACCAGATATGCTTCAGCTGCTGAACATTATAGGTAAGAGAGAATCCCTCAAGAAAGTTAAATACAAACACAACAAACAGCGGTAACTGTTTGTTGTGATCATATGATAAAACAATTCCCGTATGATTCCTATTCAAGGATTCACAAAAGGCGTTAAAGGACTCTTCCCCTAGATAAAAATTATTTCATCAATATACCTTCGCCAGAGGACCAAGTCTTCCCCCACAATAGAAATGGCGGCCTCCTCCCAACTGATAGATGTTAGCATAGCAGGGTGCAAACCTGTTCCCCATGGCTGTGCCTCTTAGTTTTAGATAAAAGGATTTGTTAAAATTCATATAATTTTTATTCAAAATAAAATCAATCTCCTCAATTAAAAAACTAAGAGGCCCTCCGAATATTCTGACTCTGGTAAAAAATTTCTAACTACACTTATGCCCTTATCATGATCTATAATAGTATACAGAGAGCTTACATCTTGAGTTTGAAACCTGATTGCCAATTGACATCCTTCAAAACTTTAAGGATATCCATTGTGTCTCTCAAATAGAATTTGATCTTAAATATAAATGGTAGCAGATGGTAATCAATAAAAGCAGATAGATTTGCCATAATGGAGTCAGTCCCTACCATGATGGGTCTTCTTGGGTGGTTGGTTAGGCTCTTATGTATCTTCGGCAAGACTGGTATTGATTGTTCCCCATTAAACAGGAAGGAGGACTCTTCCTCCATGATGATCCCTGTCTCACAATATTTAGTTAACCAAACTTGGAGGTTGCCCTGGAGTTTGTCTGTTGGGTTAGCTCTCAATTTTTTTTACATGTATCCTTCTCACCCAGCAAATGCTCAACTTCCCTTTGATAGTCGGAGTTGTTCATAATGACCATGCCGCCTCCCTTATCTGCAGGCTTGATGATGAGATCCTTATTAGCTTTCAGGGATTTTAGGACTTCTTTCTCTTGCCTAATGAGATTGTAGGTCACCCTGGACCTGATTCAGACTTAAGAAAGTGCTAAAATAAGAGAGGAAAGTCACTCCTGGGCTAAACCATGTTGATTGCAGGGGAGTCATATTTCATCTGTTGCAAACAGTATTAGAGTTGAGAGGTGATGCTTCCTATCCCAAGTCTAAATAACAGTGTGATAGTAAAGCTGGTCAGTATCTGTGTGCAGTAAGCAATTCAAAAATATATCCCTGCATGCAAAGAATACAATTAACTTGACTCCTCCTGCAATCTCCATGGTTTAGCCCAGGAGTGACTTTTCTCTCTTATTTTAAGCACCTTCTTAAGTCTGAATCAGGTAATTTTGTGTTGATGCACTCTAGGTCCCAGTAAGCCCAGCTTGACTTTAACAGCTTCGGCATGCTGGTGCTTATAGAACTACAAGCAAAAGCATACCCATGGCTGCCATAGCATGCTGTACCTAAGGAACCACAAGTCATGTCCTGTCACCCATGACCCATTGGAACCTGTAGTGCACCAGCACAAAATGTAAATAAACTAGGACAATAAAATATAATAGACACAGCAACACAAACAGCTCCTGCATACATAATGAGAATATGACAGCTGCTAGGTCTGTTTATAACCTGGACTTTCCCATGCTTTAAGAGAGAGAGAGTCCCAGGTTATAAATAGACCTAGGGACCTCAGAAGGATCCACTTAGGCTTGCCAGTTGTCTAAGGAAGATAGAAATCCATTTCTATGCAGGCGTATCTGAAATAAATAGATTATTATCTATTAATAGATTAATAAAGCTATAATTTCAGGTATCCAGACATCTTTGTAAACGCTCCACTAACCAATCCTCTCACAGCAATGAACTTATAAAACCCCTGCCCTGCCTAAAGTTTTTAGATTTGTGTGAATGTATTATGACGGTGCTTTGGAAATTATGTTTGGCACATAGTACGTCATCACACCTGCACTGTACATTGTCACTACTACCTGTGAGCGAAACTTGACTTGTGTGTGCATGTGCAGAACGGAAACACAGATGCAAGGAAATCAAGAAAGTCTGGACTTGGTCTTCAGACCCAATTTGCTAAATTTGTTAAAATTAGGTACATACATAACTAATGCTATTGGGACAGATCCAGAACAACGCTGAACGAATTTACGCGTGGTGGAGACGTAAAATTGCCTTTTGGTAAGTACTGCGCATGTGCACTATAGAAAATACGCACAGTAACGTAGCGTAATTGTGAACGTATGGGCCATTCATGTATGTGTCACGTAAATACTTACGTGTGGGCGTGCCAATTTTACGTGAGTCCAAAATACGTCTGAAATACGTTAAGTAGGCGGGGGTTTGTATTTAAAGTGTACAGTATGGGCGTGATTAGCTGCGTAAATTCGTGTTGCCTATACGTACGTGTGCGGATCACTGCGGTTACGTTGGCAAAAGTTAAGGTAGGGTTTGGAAAGCGTATCTTGACAAAATACGTACATTCAAGGGGTGTGC
>WWET01001554.1:26444-45220 GCA_011038615.1 Limnodynastes dumerilii | reverse complement strand
TTTGCGAATGGGCTCTCTCACCAGTTGCTTAAGGGACACTCCCTGTAATGTGTTTAAAATGTCCCCACTTCTAGTGCAGCTTGCTGAAGACTTATCCCAGTTTACATCAGGTAGATTGAAATCACCCATGATTATTACTTCCCCTTTTAATGCCATTTTAGCAATGTCTTGCAATAGAACATTGTCCATTTCCTCCTCTTGCCCTGGTGGCCTATATATCACTGCAGTAAAATACTTTAAGTACCACAGTTTACAGTTATTATTTTATGTTCCATGATTATCTTTGAGGTATACATATGCATTAAGGTGTCTATTGAGAAATAGTGATAGTGAACTTTTGGTAGAAATAAAATTATCTATAGCCGGGACCTATATCAAGGGTGCTGGCAGACATATATAGGGAGAAGGTAATTCGCTACACAATCCCTCCCCTCCCCTTTGTTGTGTGTCAGTGTGGTCACCAGCCACAAAGGATGGTACCATTCAGTATATCCACACACAGTTGACTATCTATCTTCTGCCGGCTGCAGACCTCCAGTGCTGAGAGTTTCTTATAAACCTGTTAAATTGTAAACACACAGATGAAAATGTGCCAAGAGATTGTGGATTCCTATGAATCTGCAAGATCTGATTGCAGGAAATTTTTATCTATGGCCAAAAGTCTTTTACAATCTTTATCTTCATTTGCAAGAAAACAATCCAAAAAATAATCTCCTGAAACAGATTATGTAAAGTTCTAAGTATAATAAATAAAAAAACATAAGCTCAATGGAAAGCTTTTGGGTCTCAGATGGACGCAGCTTTTACAAAAACCAGGGGCTTGTTCATATACAAAATTGTCTTCTCTAACAGGATCTGCTACAGACAAATAATAATTTGCAGAATTTCAAACAATCAATACTGAGTTGTCACCTCCCATCTTGTTTCACAAACAGCAATAGTTATCTGTTATGGTAATTCTTTTGGAAATGAGAAATAGTTGTCGTTACATATTAGTTTGAAAAAGAATATCCAGTCATTTTAGAAATGCAAGCTTAATATAAAAATGTGTTAAATGTTTAGGGCAATTAAATTACTAATAATAACAACAACATTTTAAAGCATGTGTCTAGACATATCTTAGTCCATATTGTAATGAATCATTTATAAACATTAAAAGCAGTTATGGGTTTTATTATTATTTGATAATAACATCCAGTCATTTTTTTTAAAATGATAATATGGGTTTTTGTTTGTTATTTTGCATAAGGGTCACTTATGTGGTGTTGAAACAATATAAAATGTGTTTTGTTTGTAAACTACTGGTTTGTAAATTGGGCAGACTTAATTGCACCATAATAGCTGAATGGCTAAGGTAGGAGGAGACCTTGAAGAAGTTTAACCTCTACCCCTGTGATGAAATTAACAATATTGGAAAGAAAAGGGAAAACATTCTGTATGGAACTTTTATTTAGCATGTCATTTTAAATTGCAACACATTGAATTTAATTGTGTTTAAAATTTCTCAACTGAAAACCCGTCTCACATGCTGAGGTGTGCATATCAACATAACAAGAGAGATCAAAACACAGAACTCTTAATGCAGTGTATCTTCTTGATATATCCATATTACACACTGGACAATGTTTTAGGACAATCAAATATGTGATTTAAGGGTACTCATCTGCGCATGATGTGAATATATGGTGCAAGAAAAGAGAAGAAAAGAAGAGAAGAAAATGTATTGAAGTGAAAAACAGATAAGAAAAAAAATGAAAAATATTTTTTTTTAAAAACTATTTTTAAAAACAATTTGTTTTAAAAAAACAAATTTTTTAAATTAACAAACTAACAAAATAAAAACATTTTAAAAATAAAAAAAAAATGAAAAAAGTTATAAATACAAAAAAAAACAAATCTGACAAAAACAAATACAAATGAAGTCTGATCCAAAAGTCTTATCTGTATCTTGCTTCTTTTTTGTAGTGTGCTTCTTCAATCAATTAAATTTGGCCAGAAATTTCTGTTTCATATAAATGAGTAATAATTTTCAGATTTTCTGAGGTGAAGACCGGATCAACTATTCAATATGGCTTCTCCTGTGTTTCAATATATAAGGGGAAAACATTATAACCATAAAAGACCCTTGTGTGGCCCGTTATAACAAATTTTCTTTCTTATATGCACTCTATTGTGCTCACCATCTAGTCCCTTGGGTTTTATGCTTATCAGCAGTCAAAACTGCTACCACGGTTGTCCAGGCGTCTAATTCATCTCCAAAGTTCCAAAATAAAATCCAGAAACAATCTATATAAATAATCTTAACAATTTCAGAGCATAAATTATATGTATTGGCCATCCCTAGCTGCTTTGCGGCTGGCGAGTAATAAGGGCCCATCTCACCTATTACCTTTAAAAGGATGGAAAATACCTTTAACGTGTATGCTCTGCATTGCACCGCTTCCTACCACCACCTACCAATGTTTTAGGACAAGCTTGTCCCCCTTATGAAGTAAAATAGCAATGTTCTAAGTATTTATGTATAAAAATAAAAAAACAACAAGTATTCTATTTATGTGGCATACTTAATCAATTCGAAATAATTACTGAATTCAAGAGTAATAGAAAAGAAAAATATGGTTCAAAAGAATTACCAAACAAAATAAATAAATATGGTACATACATTTATTAATTAAAATGGTCTAAATCCTAAGATTCAATTTATAGATCCTTATGCACAACGTAATCACAGGGCTGGGATATCCCATCAAAGTGGCATTATTGCAGTGGAAGTAGGGGGTGGTATGGGGAGTGGTGAAGAGGGGGTCATGGTAGTCGCCCCTTTCTGCACCCATAGAACTTACAGAAATCAGAGGCTGGCAGCTTTAGACAATACTCAGCACTAAGTGTTATTTCATCACTAATAACTCCCCTCGCACAGAAGGTCTCCAATAGCCGTGGCCTAACTTGAAAAATGGCGGTGGCTCAAGTCTGGATTGGCATGCCTATATTGTATAATGCAATTCCAAGGCACACCCACTTGCAAGTACAAGTCAGCCCTCTGACGCAACAGTTTGATGGTTGTAATGCATTCCAAATGGATAGCATAATTCCCCTTGTTATTTTCAAGATGTTAAAAATTGAGATCCTGTATTCAAAATTTTATGATAGCAAAGAAATACATTTTGAGTAGTAAAAAACATACCATTGTGAAAAATCCCCAAATTACGAAGGTAGACACTAAAGCATTATATAGTGTTAACCAAATTACAAGCTCTTGCAACTTGTCATGAGATTTTTGTGGGTAGATTTGGAGAAAAAGTATTTTTTTCAGAGTAGGTACCAAAAAAACAGCTCAGAATTCAAGTCTGAAATACTATGTATCAATATGGAAATAACAGTGGCTCCACTCTATTATGCAATGCTACGGCTGGTGGTCCACACACTGGATCGGAGCCCTCACTGTTCTGCCCAATAAACCACTGGTTCAAAAAGTTCCACACAGTAATAATCTGGCACTGCTAGTGCTGATAAAACTCTGTTTGCTGTCACTTGTATTATCTGTAGTATGATGTTGGATGTGAAAGATTTTAAGTATGAAAACTAAGGCTTTAGCATGTGAATATTTCCATGTGATGCTGAAATGTTATTTGCATTAGGTTTCATCAGAAAGGGTACAAAATTGTAAAATAGGATATGAGTGTAGGATTGGATGAATATGGGGAGAGATAGTCAGTAAAAAGAGAAGGTGAGATGGAATGGGACAAGGTAGATCAGTGATTACAGGAAGGAGGGCCCTGCTAGGTGGGAGGGGGTTAACAAACAGGAGACATAGGGATGGAGATGGGGTGGGCAGGTAAGCTTAGTTGGAGGAATGGTAGGCTAGCCTGAAGCAGTGGGTTTTGAGGGTGCATTTGAAGGGTTGGAGGGTGTTGGATAGCCTAATAGGCTGTGGTAGGTCGTTCCAATGCAGGGTGGGAGTTGGGGTGGCGGTTGCTGGCAGTGCGGAGGGATCAGGAGCGTGGATGCAGATAAAGGAGGAGAAGTAGGGAGCTGTAGAGGTGAAGAGAGCCTTATAGGTTGTGGTGAGGAGCTTGAAGAGAATTCGTAAAAGGGACAGGAAGACAGTGTAGGGATAGACAGAGAGAGAAGGTGGAGGTAGGAGGTAGAGCTATGGGAGAGGAAGATGAGTCTGACTGTGACATTTAGTATGGATTGTCACTAATAAATACCTTTACATTAGTCTCCTTTAACTATATGAGGAAATATATTTCTTACCAATTTAATCTAATTTACAGTACCTTAAAGTACCACCTTGATCTTCTTCATAAAAAAAATCAATTGTTGCAGACATAAATTCAGTAATAACAATGGACCAGATCATGACTTCGGTTTGCACTGCTTTTGGAGCTCCACTCTTCCGTGCAGGCTAGGAGACCCCCTGCCTTTAATTTCCCATGTGCCCACATGCTTTGAAATTCTGCATAGGTTTAGCACTTAGCATGCCCTCTCAGTACAATTTAAATAATTACCCCCTTCCAACTTTGTAAGCAAGCACCCTGGATCTGTCTAAAATGCCATGGCTACACAATGCAGAGTCTGGATTCAGAGGATACAGTTTTATACTCGAAGTGCATGTATTTTGCGGAAGTCTGAATCAAGACCAGACATTTCATCCTAGCATCAATGTAGGTTCGTTATATATATACACTTCTAGTGTCAGATCATCATTAGATTTACAAGATTCAGAGGGATCTGCAAGTGCTGGGCCAACATTAGTCATGCATATTTTATTCATTCCCACCCACATAAACGGACTTGTGACAGCCAGGCCTGTCTTAAGTTTTCTGAACCCAGCACCCAGTCTTGACGGGTCACAGAATTTGAAGAAGAATAGGATGCATGGTGTGAAGATACAGGTCCTTCAGATCACTAAGACATGGAGTATATGGGAATCCAAACAGGTTTATTACAAAAACATTAGAGTAATGGCATGAAATTAAGCCCAGCACAGTCACAGTAACCAGTCCCACAGTGATGAAATGAGTCCAAGTAAATCCAGGGGTAAGATTTTCACAATGAGCCTGGGGCAGAGAATCACCTCTTAGCCCAGCATAGTCCAATGCAGCAGCAGGGCTGGCTGGAGATTATCCTCCAAAACCAATGTCCCCAAGATCCCCAACTCTATTCACCCTTTTTACTCAGCACCCCCCCACCCCCCACCTCACAGATATGTGACAGGTTAGGTGGCATGTGATTAGCTAATCAATAGCTAAACAGCTGTCCCTCAATGTCTAACACACTGTCCAGTTCCCCCTACACCCTGTCCATACTAGAGGACTCCCTGCTGGGATGTTGCCAAGAAGTCTGCCTGAGTCCTGGGCAAACCCTTTGATGGAGATAACCTGTGCCCCCTTGTAGATATCAGATAGGGAGCAGTTACTCCCAGAATTAACCCTTGGCAGTCATTTGTGATGTCACTCACCTGTGGTTTCCTGTAGATGGAGGAGGGAGCAATAGATACACTTAAAGTCTGTGGTCTGCAGGGATGTATGACTATATATGGACTTCCTGCAGAGGGGGATCAATGGATCAATGCAGCTACAGCCTCCCCCCTCATCAATATCCTGTAATCAGGCTTACCTCTAATATAACACACATCACACATTACAACCTATATATAACATATAATAACTACATAACACACTCTACTATAGCTACAGAAACTCCATATTACACAGGTAGATCACGCAGAACCTCATAGTAATGAACAGGGCTAAAAAGTACAGCCTGGGTATGGATTGGGATAAGGGGGGACTCTACTTCCCTCCCCCAGCCTGTTTTCTTTACACATGGGCACAGGTTTTAATGATTAGTGACATTGGGCCAGATCCTAAGCAAAGTACGCTAGTCTATTTACGCTAGTTGATTACATCAAATCGGCTATTTGTATTTACTGTGCATGTGCACAGCAGATGTTACGCCACATAACTCCTAATGTACGTACCATCAGTGTAAATACGAATGAAGGGGCGGGGGCATTAATACGACACCTGTAATTACACTTTGAAGGCGGAGGTAGGCATTCAAATTGAACAGTATGGGCTGGGTTTGATCGTCACGTATGTAAATCCATTATGTACATCAGTACTTATGCTATGAAAAGTTAAGGTAGGGTTTGGACAGCGTAAAAAGTCCAAAGTACGCTACGACTGAGGGGAGTTCCAAAGGGAGTACATAGAACTTACGCTAGCGTAAAAACGCTACACGTTCTAGAGTAACTAGCCCGTACATCTGGATTTACCCCATTTTCCCTTCCTATGTTTTTTTCTGTTCCCTCATTCCTTATTTTATGTTTAATGTTTTCTTACTGTGTAACCTGTAACATGTTTCTGCAAAGTTACAATAGTACACAATGTTAAATGACCAGTGTCTGCTAGAACATATATTTCCTGTATGTGTCTTTGATATGTATAACTTTTCCTGCAAATAAAACAGTACAAAAAATACTCATTGTCTTTACCATTAAAAATGTTTAGAAGAAAATAAAGAATCTGTGTTGTTTTCCGAAAAAAAACAGATTACCGTAAGTATATTTCACTTAATTTGTTCAATTTCAAGTCACAAAAATGACATTTTTACAATAACAAAATATTTTTGTCTCACAATCCATTTCCAGAGAGCTTGAGAAAAAAAATCTCAGTGACAAAGACCTATAATAAATCACCAGGCTACTGCCAGAATGGAAGAAATCATTGTAAAATAACTAGTCATATTGAGGTATTACTCAAACTATTGTTAAGTCAAGAAAATCAATTGGGGATGCCTTTGGTCTGTTTCAAAGCACTTTAAAACAGAATGCCAATAGTAGTTTGTGTATTGAACTTTGCTTTTTCATTTTCTAACACTCTAAATATTTCCTCCAAAGGTTTTCCCAACTCTCTCTAAAGTGATCTGTATATTTTTAATATAGGATTTGCAGATATTTGGGTAAGAAGCAGCATATGGTAACAACAGGCATAAAAAGGAAACACAAATGAGGGAAAAAAATAAAGAATAAAGGGAGCATCTATTGCAAAACGAAGGGGGCAGGAAAAAGTGGCATGGCAACATTAGGCAAAAGGTAAGTCAACATATAATTATATTTGGTTTCACATAGTCCCTTAACTTATGGCAGCACTTAGGTTGATGCAATGTCTGTCTGGGGCAGTACTGTAAAATCGAAGAAAGGAGAGCCAAAGAAAGCAGTGACAGAAGGAGCATTACATAGTAGAGAAAGACAGGTACAGGTACAGGTACTGCTATAAAGGTACAGGTCAAAAACAGGTACAAGGTAACAGGAGAACTACAAGGCAGAACCACATGTTCAAAGTTACAGTACAAATGCATGGTATTAATGGAAAATAGGAATCAAAGATACAAGAACTCAGGATACATGTACACAAGGATCACAGGTATGGGAGCACAGGATTCAAAGGTACAAGGACCTAGGATACAGTCACATAGGTTCACAAGTATGGGAACATAAGATACAGGTACAGGTTTATGAGTATAGGATCTCAGGATTCAGAGGTACAAAGGGCCCGATCCAGACCTATGCTGTCTGGCGTTAATACGCCAGGCAGCAGCGTAAGATCGGCTTAAAGGACGATCTGCGCGTGCGCCGTGCAGATATTGTCTGGCATAGCTACGGAAACGCCTGATCAAGGTCCCCTAGCATTACTACGTTGCAGTTAGTGCAGGTAGTTGGGGGGAGGGAAGGTAATGAGGCTGGGAGGGCGGCGTTTGCATTGCAACGCCGCCGTCCCAGCATATTAACACTCACTTAAGTATAAACTAGTGTTAATATGTTAGGACAAGGGGGAGTGTTGGGGGTGTGCTGCGATGTTACGCTGAGCATTAGACCGCTCGGTGTAACATAGTAGGTCTGGATCAGGCCCAAATACTCAAACAAAGTACCACAGGTAAAGCAGGAAAGAGATATAGACAAGGGCAGATCACTTACAAGGTAAGATGCAGGTACAAGGACCATAGAACAGAAACAGACAATACAAGGTGAGGGTCAGGAGCAAACTTAGACAAGATAATAAAAGAACAAGACAAGGCAAAACAAATGATAGTTAACCAAAGAGATTGTTAAGAAGGTGAAAAATACAGCAACAGAAATGGACAAATGCTGCACAATACTATATTAAGCAATTTCACTGGCAAGGGTGAAATCTTCCTGCTGGATATATAACAGGTGAAGCAATCCGCACTGGAGAGACAGACAATGTTCCCAACACTGATTGGCCATTGTCCCAGCATAAACATATTACACAGCATCCTGCCTATCAACCAACATTTTTAAACCAATTGTTTTAAAAATCTGTCAGTATCATTTACACAAATATGATTACTTTTAGTGGATTGAATACTTTTAAATGTTACTGTAAATATTTCAATTTTAAAAAATACTGAATTTTCTAATGTTTTAGGGGAGGCAGTCCAGACTCATATACACTGGTTCTTGTTATTATTTGAGGGGGTGGTAGAATTACATTTTGAAATTCAACAAAAAAAATAAAGTCAATAAAGACCAAAGTCAATAAACAGATAAAGATATGTAGACAAACAAAAAGCAGATGATATATATGGACAAAGTTAAATAGAATACTTTTCTTATCTCAAAATATTCCTTAAGTAAGTTACCATACTATTGGTTTGTATACTATAAGTTGCTTTATATATCTTTTGCATCTAGAAATTTGTTAAGCTTAAAAAATGTATGAGTTGGTTAAAACTTATTGCGCAAAAAATAATTTTATAAAACAAACTAAAATGTGAGGTAGCTGTTTTATGAAACTGTAATTTATACATATGGGATTTGTGTTAGACAGAAAAAATAAAACTCAATTACTAATTAAGGTGTTTTGGTGACAGTATGTCTCAATGATAAATCTTATATGCTTTTCTAAGTTTCTTTGGGCTGAGTTATATTCCCCCTACTTACATTTTATGGATTACAAGTCGATTTGATAATAATTAATTACTGGATTGTTCAAGTTTATGTTCTTGTGGAACATAATAGTACCTTACCTTATGTTGTAATTGATCATTTTAATATTTAATAATTACAAGTCACATTCTTTTATAAATACATCTGTACCTTGCTTTTTCTATAAAAAGTACAATTTAAAAATATGCCCTAGGCAAGTATGTGTGTGCTAAATTTGTTTTCAGACTCCAGTCATTCCTCTGCCAAATTATCCATTTATTAGTATTAGAATACCTGAAAACCTCAGCCTGACTGTATGAAGTGGAGGGCTTGCAAGTGGTGGGCCCGGGTCTAAAAATATGCTATTAGTATTCCAGGGGTCAGATTTACTAAACTGCGGGTTTGGAAAAGTGTTGATGTTGCCCATAGCAACCAATCACATTCTAGATAACATTCTCTAGTATTCACGCACCTGTTTAACATTTACCTATAAATTGATTGTGCAGCTTCCACTCTGTTTTTATTCTGTTTGTGGGCATGTCTGGGAGCAGTTGCTGAGAGGGAGAGCTGTTCCACAGCAGCCATTTTGGAGACTTTAAGGGGTGTCTCCTAGGTAAGTTGGCTCTCAATTTATAAAATATGGGACCCCTGGGCTCTGCTAGGTCTAGCTGCTATGTCTAGAAATGTCTGTTCATATCAGAAAATATCTTTGTTAGCAGGTGTATAAAAAAGAAATGCTCTTGGTAACAAATGTTGAATGTTCTTAATGTGTTCACTTTTTTTTATTGATTAAATTACAAAAATCTGATGTTTGGATTATATTTGAGTTTGTTACTGGTTTATGGCAGTGTGCTGGAGCTATTTTTTCCTTTTGTTTCTGTGGCAAGCAGATTAACCCCCTGCCTTTCACGCACCTGTTTAACATTTACCTATAAATTGATTGAGCAACTTCCATTCTGTTTTTATTCTGTTTGTGGGCATGTCTAGGAGCAGTTGCTGAGAGGGAGAGCTGATCCACAGGGGGGCTACTGAATCCTGATATAGTTTGTAATAAGAAATAGTAAACCCATCAGGACCGGGACTTTTACGTGACGGGGTGCCTTTAATTGCCGCTTCTAGTTCTTCCAGGGTGAATGGCCTCTCTAATGCAGCACTCTGTTCTTCAGACAAGTGTGGGTAGTCAATACGGGAAAGATATTCACTAATTCTCCTGGACCGATCTCCCTCAGAAGAGGTAGGTATCTTATAGAGATCAGAGTAGAAAAGCTGAAATTCTTTCGCTATATGCTCGGAAACATGGTGTAGGGAGCCTTGCTGGTCCTTAATTTTAGGTATAAAGGCAAGGGAGCACTGGGTGCGCAGGGTGCGAGCAAGGAGTTTTCTGGGTTTATTGCCCCTTTGAAAAAATTTGTGGCGGCACTTCCTGCCCGCATATTTAAGGTTATCGCTCAATGCCCTTCATAAATGGGCATGGGCCTACTGAAGTTCAACTAGGGTTATGGAATCGAGCGTGGTTTTATGTGACGCCTCTAGCTTACTAATTTTAAGGGATTAGAAGCGAAAGGAAAACAGGAGCATGGTCTGCCCAAGTAATCTGACCTATCCCAGCGGAGACCAAGAGGTCGAGATGTCTATGGCTTAAAAATAAGTAGTCTATCCTAGAGTATGCAGTACGTGGGTGGGAGTAGAAAGAAAAGTCTATCAGTGGGGTGCAAGATCCTAAAGGTGTCAGCCAGCTGATGTTCAAGAAACAAGTGGCTTACCCTGCGATGTGATGGCATTAGTCTCCTGGAGAGAGAGGCGGTGGAATCCATCCCCGTGTCCATGTGCCAATTAAGATCACCTCCCAGTAGTAAGATTCCCTTGGTAAGCGTTTCCACTTCATCCAGCTCCTTGGAGAAAAATGCTTGCTGGCCCTGGTTAGGAGTGTACAAATTAACAAGTGTCAACCATTGGCTAAAGATCTTGCCTGTGACCACTAAGCAACGGCCTGCTACTATTTCATAAATGGAGACGTCAGAAATAGGGAGTCGCTTAGAGAGGGCTATAGCTACCCCTTTAGATTTGGATCCAGGGTTATAGCTCAAAAAGATATGAGCGTAACTGCTATTTTGGAAAAGGGGGGTCCAACCCTCTTTTAAAATGGGTTTCTTGGAGAAAGCAAACATTTGCCCTGTTGGCTTTAAGGGTGCGAAAGGTTTGGGAGTGCTTTTCAGGGACGTTAAGACCCTTAACATTAAGGGAAAGTACTTTAAGCCATGTAAATTATTAGGGGCAAGACCTGAGTAGTTATGGTTACATGTATCCCGGATTCTGGAAATTGACTGCAGAAGAAAGTACCACCTAGGACAGGGGAAGGGAGAAACATGTAGGGCTATAGGAGGGGGAACTAGAAAGATGTTTCTCAGACAGAACCATCTAAAAGACAAACAGAGAGGAGAGTTGTTTAATCTTTGGGGGAGAAATACCTCAAGGCATCCATGGAGTGCAAAGGGCCATGGACCTGTGGAGATAATAGTAGGTAAATCCCCATCTCGAGAGCAAGCAGCAAGCACAGCTTGAGTCACCTGTTCCAAAGGGGGGAAGCAGGGGGTACAGCATAGGAGAGACCTGAGAACCTCAGATAACCACATAACGCAGGAGAAGCAATAGCAGATGCTATGTATGGTGGCAGGGTTACACCTTGCAGCAATGTGGACCAGCAGAAGCTGGCTATGTCCCCATTGAGAGTATAGGCAGTAGCCATAATCAAACAAGTAAGAGGGCTGCCAGTCAATAGAATTAAAGGATAATTAAGAGCTAGAATACAGGCAATAGGACTCCTTAGGGAAGCCTGGGGAAATTAAACCTGTCGACTTAGAGGTCTACGATCAATCAAGTATAACTTTATATAACAATAAAGAACCACTCAAGGCAGGCTTAACAAGAACTTAGCCACATTATTATAAGGCAGCAAGAGAGCAGCATCATACGGCAATGTCTATCAGCAGGGATCAGCTGCGCTCCCAATAGGAAGATAAACAGTAATAAAGGGCAATCACGTAGAGGGAAAAGAGCCACCAGTAAGTAAAGTTGAAAAAGAAAAACATGTGGACTGCGTTGGATATCAGCCATGTTGCCCTGGGTCGGATGGATCAAGAGGATTTTGTCTCCGCCGGCGTGTTTCCAGCCGCTGCCATATTTCTCGCAGGGGAGGCTCAGGAGGCGATAGATGTTGAGAGAGTTGGAGCCACTACTAGAGATCCGGAACTGAGATGCCCACTGACTCACAGAAGGCAGGGAGGTCGTCCAGAGTGCAAAGGAAGGCGGTCACTCCATTGCGTAATATAGACAGGCTCCACGGGAAGCCCCAGCGATACTTAATATCCAGACTCCTCAGGACGTCAGTTAGAGGTTTCAATAGTCTGCGTTGTTGGAGCGTGCTCCAGGACAAGTCCTGGAAGATTTCCAAGCTATGGGTCCCCATGGGTCCTCCCTGGGAAGGGTAATTTAGGTAGAAGACATTGCTGTGGGAAAAGGTAAGTAAAAGGAGGAACTATGAATCACAGTCACTGAGACTTGAGCCTTTAAAATTGGAGAGGCAATGTAGTATCCTATGTGGCCAGCAGATGTGCAGAAGAGTACTTTAGCTGCTCACTGACAGGAAAATATACAGTAGTAGATAGGAGCCAACCTGTAGATATTGTAGATTGCCAGTTTTAGCATATGGAGCCTGTCAGACCTCAGAGAGAAGGCAGTCTTGGTGTTACAGCAAATGCAGCAGAAGGCAGGTTCCTAATATGGGTACCCTGTACCTATAGTCTGTTGCTGGAGGTCATCCACTGGTTCAGGAGAGCACTCAGTGGTTCACCCTTTGGATGCTGGAGGGCAAGTTCCTTAATAGAGCAGTGTCTCTTAGGGTGTTAGAGCCTAGCAATGTGACAAGAGATCCTCCGGGGAAGGTATGAATAAAAAGAAGGAGGAAGGGGGGGGGGGTGGAGGCGCGGGCAGACCTCAGCTAATGTCACTCCTGCATGTAGAGAGCTACAGCCAGCCTCTAGTTGGTCACCAGCAGTGTTGCCAACTCAGGACTCTGCTTTCTGGAATGGCTGCAGTTCACCTGGGTAGCACGACGGCAGTGGTGGTATGCGGGGATCAAGCACATGGAGCGGCAAGATGGCGTCCGTCTTCCAGCTTCTCCTCTGATTCACGTTGAGCAGTGTCCCCTCGTCCTGCTCGGGCACCGTTCATAAGCGGAAGGTCGTGTCTCCCGCTGATTCGGCCCTCACCCAAAGAGGCCCCGCTGGGGTTCCAGAGTCCACAGTGGAGACCAGGGGCCTCGCGGCCAGATAGAGCCAGACGCGGCCTACCCCTCCCTGGGGAGCACCGGACTACCACTGGAACGGAACGCGGGGACCCAGGTCCTGGCTCTATGAGGGTGCAGGTGGGTCCAGTGGTGCAGCACAGGAGCTCTGGGGGGTAGAGGGCACACCAAAATGCTTCTTTTTGAGCCAGGCGACTGCCCCTTATTATTATGTTCAGCATTCATATGTCTTTCCCCTGTTTATTTGTCCAGCCTCCATATGTCTGGCCCTTTATTAAATGTCTGCTCCTTTATTATTTATCCAGCATCTATATCTGCCCCTTGTTAATATGGCCAGTCTCCATGTCTGTCCCTTATTATTATTGCCAGACTCCATGTCTGTCCCCAATTGCCAGAGCCAGCCTCATGTCTTCCCCAAATGCCAGTGCCAGCCTCCATCTAACCCCTTATTGCCAGCCTCCATCTGTCCACTTATTGTCAGCCTCCATCTGTTCCCTTATTGCCAACCTCCATCTGCCCCCTTATTGCCAGCCTCACCTCTGCCCCCTTAATGCAAGCCTCCAACTGGCCCCTTAATGCCAGCCTCCACCTGTCCCCTTAATGCCAGCCTCCACCTGCCCCCTTATTGTCAGCCTCCAACTGCCCCCTTAAGGCCAGCCTCATCTGCCCCTTAATGCCAGCCTCCATCTGCACACATATGCCACTGTCAGCCTCCATCTGCCCCCTATTAACATTGCCAGTCTTCATCTGCCCCCATATGCCAGTACCTGTCTCCATGTCTGACCCTAATGTCTGTGCCTGCCTCCATGTCAGCCTCTGCTCCCAATTGCCAGTGCCAGTGCCAGACCCCATTAAATTTATTTACTTACCTTTGAAGTCTTCCATCCTGCGCAGCGCTTGCACGTCTTTCCTCTTCCTCTGTTCGGCGGCGTCCACGTGACCACGTGACAGAGCACAGGACCCTGTATTACGTGTCCTGTGCTCTGCAGAGTCCTGCCGCATATAACGCGGCAGGGCGTTAAAAAAAAAAAGAAAGAAAAGAAAATTTGTCCCGAGAGTCTGATCTCTCGGGACATGTTCTGGGGGGGGCGGGACAGCGGGACAGTCCTGCTGAAATGTAAAGCATAATAAATACCATTTACATGGACAGAGATTTCTTCATATATCATCCAATACAAACTCAAGGTGGTAATTTCTGTATTTTACAGACTATTAACCAGGATAGATGCAGATGGAGAATATGGGGCTGATTTATAGTTACACTTTTTTTTTTAGGTGCAAGTGTAGACCTGAGCAATACCATGTTGATCTGCAAGGGGAGGCAAATTTAAATTGTGAAAGCAAAATTATATTTAAGAGGTGAAATTTCTTAGCTCAACTCTATTTCATAGATGAAACATAAAGCTATGTAGTATTTAAGTTCTGTGTGCAAAAGTAATGTATTTTTCCCTGCATGCAAAAGATTTAAGTTTAATTATCACCCCTTACTTTGCAAAATGGTATAGCCGAGCTGTACACTTGCACCTGTTTTACTCTTACTCCCAAACTCTAAATCAGCCTCAAGTACTTTAAAGCTGTGTTTTTTGCTTTGTCTCTTGCATATTGTTAGGAAAAGTTTATTTCTGATTTTTGAATTGGTTGTGCTGGCCATCTGTCCCTTGTTACTTGATCTTTTTATGCAATGTATTGTGGTATTGTGGTATTACAGTAAAAAAAAAATATGTTTTTAGTAATTTAAAAACTAAATAAATAAATAAATGGCCAGCCAAATAAATAAAGGAATGAATAAATAAATAAATAAATAAATAACTAGAATTATCTTAAAACAAAATACCAGTTTAGTTTGGGAGTGTATTCATTGACTCATCTTATAGAAGAATAGTCCCAATCAAAGCCGCAACTACCCCCTCCCCCATCCTTTCCCCTTCCCACCAGAACCTGAATTTACAATCTGCAAACTTTCCCCTATAAATAATAGAATTTAGGTAAAAATAAGATTATGGTTTCCCATAATTTGTCCTGTGGCTTTAGAGAATTTGTCTTTTAAACTAATATTAATATATCACTTTTTGTAACTTAAGAAACATTCCTTTTTCTTAGACTTAAATGAACAGTGTATCAGGCTCCAATCTACATTTTTTTTGTGCTGTATATTGTTAACTTGTATCTTTACTCCCTCTGCTGGAAAGTCTTTATAATCTTGTATATTTGCTATAACTATGCCATTCTAGGCAATCATTCCATATATAATCACAAACGCAAATAGATGTGTATGTGTGTGTAGATATACTGTAGATTAGCACATCTATTTATTTTGGAATGAAATGTTATATTAATAAATAATATTTGATTAACACATCTAATTAATGTATATCTAACTACTAAAACAGGGTCTTACAATTGCAAGCAAATGAAAAACGTATACACCTTTCATTGGTGACAAGATTACCTCCCTGATCCAGCTTAAGGCATCATTGGGAAAAGGGGACAAATGCCTCCTGGTCTGGCCAGCCCCCCTGGAATGACTAAAGCTGAGTACACACTACAGAGGTTTCCCACTATACGATATTTAGAAAAGATATTCCAAATTGCTGAATGTCACAGCCAGCATGCAGATTCACTCATGCACACAGTACCAGCAACAGTGATTTATTTCTTTTTACCAGCTGTTTTGCTGACACCCAGTGTTTGATCTGTAAAATTAAATGCCCTAAAAGATGCGCTTAAACAATACTGTGTACTTTGCAACAATCAAGCCTGGTCGTTAGAGAGTACACACTTAGGGCCTGATCCAGACCTACGACCGCGAGCGCCTGCGAGCGTAGCGTATGATCGCCCGGGCGTATAAACTTTCACGCCCATGACACTCCCATTGATTGTACCGACTTACGGCGGCTGAACCCTACCCTAACTTTTTCCAGCGTCCGTACGAATTTTCGGACCGATACGCTGGTCGTACGGGGCTTAGCACGCCCATACTGTACAATTTAAATGGCTATCCCCGCCTCTGTGTAGTAACTCGAGCATCCCTTGTGCGAAAAATACGCTCAAAATACGCTCGGAAGTTGTCATACTGCACATGCGCAGTGCGTTTTTTTGCCCGTTTTTACGCTCACGATCGGCGTACGATCGCTTGCGGGCGTAGGTCTGGATCAGGCCCTTATAGTATAATCATTCCAAACACTCGTTATCATGTAACTGGAACGATAATCATGAGAAAACCTCTATTGTGTGTACCCAGCTTAAACAGAGTTTCATTTATTTTTTTATATACGTAATAAATTAATGTACAGTAGCTTCAATGATTAGGGGGGACTTAACATATTTGATAATAACCCTGGCCCTGATTCACACTTAAGTAAGTGTGCTGACTTCTGTAGATTATGCATGCGCAGTACCATTATTTCCATAACAGAGCACAGCCGATCAATGCTGTGCTCTATATGTATCAGAGCGCCCCACAGGGAATCGTGCCCAGCTAATGCATGCAAAATGAACAGTAGGACTTGGCTAAGCCCTTCCTACTATTAAGTTTCCTGCACAGCATGGTTTCCATGCGGAATGCTTAGGGTAGGGGTCCTGAATGCAGATTCAATATACGTACATAGAAGAGCAGGGGAGGGCTTTGATCTCCTACAATCGGACCTCTGAATTGGACCCCTACATTGATAAATATCTTGACTGAATCACTTTACGCTAATATTTTTTTTTTTATTATTTAAGTTAATAAACTTGTTCATCATGAAATTCTAACATATCAGCACATAGATCTATTCTATTGTTATTTAAACAGAGTGAACCCATATTATAATGCTCATATTCTTTCCAAAATGTTTCTGGATGATTATACGTAATAAAATTAATAACAGCTCATTTCCACCAGCTGCTCACAAGTAACATGTGCATCTTTTGATGGATCTTGTCAGGTTTCCTAGCAGAGACTGTAAAATACAGTACTGAGAAAACTGCTTAGAAACAGCATGTAAGCCAAAGCAACACTGCAATGCAGAACAGATAACTTTAGGAACACTACTACCAGATTTCAGTTAATTAGTCTTACTTGACTGATTCCTGACTTCTCTGTCATCCATGCCCTCTAATTTTTATGTGGAATAGGTTGTAATATCACCAGACTAACACTAAGTTCATCACTTTCCTGCTTTCAGATCATCTGTATTTCAGGAAATTACTTAATCGTTTCATTGCAGAAACATTTTACTAGAATACAGTGAAAAAAAAGAATAATGGAATAATGAAAAGCTATTCATAAAATATATTTTCTGCAAACCTAAACTAACTAAAATAAAAAATAAAAAATGATAGACATTTCAATAACAATATAAACATAAGTTTTTTGTAACCCCCCAAATATGACATAGGGCCAGATCCAGACCTATGTACGCACTGCGCTCGTACAGTATGGGCCTGATCCAGACCTACCCTCGCATGCGAGCTAACGCTGATCGTAAGCGTAAAAACGGCAGAAAAAACACACTGCGCATGTGCATAGTGACAGCTTCCGGTCGTACCAAAGACCTTTCCTTAGCGGCGATTCTGGCGTCCGTATTGGTTGCGTATTTTCCGATGACAGGGCATGTTAATAGTACGTAGTTAGTACGGACGCTGGAGTTAAGGAATGTAGGCGAGGGAGCCATTTAAATGGTACAGTATGAGCGTGCTTATGCCGCTACGAACAGCGCGTCGCTACGAAAATACGTACGAACACAGGGAAAAGTTAGAGTAGGGTGTGGCGGGCATAATGAAAGGAAGGTAAGGGGAGTGTCGTGGGAGTGAAAGTTTTTACGCTGCAGCGGTAATACGCTCCGCTCTCATGCGTAGGTCTGGATCAGGCCCTATGTCTCTACAGCTGAGGCTTACATGCACTAAGTGTGATCCTATATTCTATGGGCCTTCCCTTGTTCGTAATGGAGGATCACATTTAAGGGCAAATATATTTAAGCCCTTACTGTGTTACGGCATCGCCGGAATTACCTGAACTGAGAACCGAAGTGGCCATCTGGAGAGGTGGGTGTCGGCGTAATGGTATCCCGGGTTTACCTCGACAGAGAACCAAGGTGACCAGCAAGGGAGAGAGGAAGCCGGGTATCCCACCAGGGTGTAGAGCCTGATGTCAGACCGAGTGTTCGCTAGAACCCCTGATGGTGGGGATAGACTGAAGCTGGTAGGAATCCGTCAGGTTATGCCCCTTAGAGAATACCCGGAAGAGGAAAACGGGGCAGCAGGGAATGGATAAGATAAAGCGGGTAAAATAGCAAAAGTAGTACCAGAAGAGACTGGACTGTGACAAACCACAATAAACACAAAACAGAGACAACAGACTAGAGGGGGTTAACGGGACAAACAAGACTGACTGACAGACTGGGACTTACTCACACACACACAATCATACGAACTAACCAGAGGGCTACAAACACAGGCTCACAGGAGAAGGCAGGGAATAAATACAAAAAGGAATAATACAATAAGGTGGGAGAGGAGGAATTGGTACACAGAGGG
>WWET01001554.1:9419-21785 GCA_011038615.1 Limnodynastes dumerilii | reverse complement strand
AAGTGTTCGCTAGAGCCCCTGATGGTGGTGATAGACTGGAGCTGATAGGACTCCGTCAGGTTACGCCCCTTAGAGAATACCCAGAAGAGGAAAACGTGGCAGCGGGGAAAGGATAAGATAAAGTGGGGTAACTAGCAAAAGTAGTACCAGAAGAGACTGGACTGTGACAAACCACAATAAACACAAAACAGAGACAACAGACTAGAGGGGGTTAACGGGACAAACAAGACTAACTGACAGACTGGGACTTACACACACACTCACACACTCATACGAACTACCCAGAGGGCTACAAACACAGGCTCACAGGACAAGGCAGGGAATAAATACAAAATTGAATAATACAATAAGGTGGGAGAGGAGGAATTGGTACACAGAGGGTAACAGACAAGGACCAGGGCTGGACAATGGAGGACACTCAGGAATCGGAAATAAGCAAACAAGAGCAAAGTACAAGGCAGGCACAGAGACTGGGAAACAGAGTCTATAACCGGCAAGGTTTCTCTCAGGCAAAAGCTATTTAAAGACCAGCCCACCAATCAGCAGTGCAGGACTGACACACCTCCTGCTAATAGCACAGCTGGGGAGAGACAGACAATTATAACTATACAAGAATTAAAACACACGCTGCCAGGATGAACCTGCAGAGTGTAACATACTGTACTATTTAAATACCCCACCCCACCCACCCCACCCACCATGTGTACACAACTTACACATGTTGGTCATTATGACCCACCATCAAAATGGCCCAATTTGCATAATTCAGAATAATTCTTAGTTCTTTCTGATGTGTATACACCGTTCCCGCGCATGTGCAGTGCGATTGCACTCAGCATTTACGCATTCGTAAGTACCCAGTGCAGAGATTTGCACTAACACTATAACAGCCTGACTGACATAGACTAGAAAGGTAGCGTACAACAAGGAACTAGTAATAAAAAACAATGCAAAGGGAGCCATTTATTTTAACTATGTGGCTATGTGGCATGGCCATGCTGTGCCTTCTGGTACTATCAGCGCCTGCATGATAAGGGTTAGAAGCATGCTGCGCTGGGCATTTAAACAAAAAAATCACACTGGATTGACTGCAATTTTTTCAAGGACAATAGTAAATGCCGCGATTTTAAAAAGAAAATGTGATGGCTGGCGATTCATAGTCGCAGCCCAAAAGTGATTTTAGTAAATGAGACCCTAAGGGAGGCAAGAATATAATCAATAATTTTGCATGTAAAGTATTTACCAGATTCACAGATACGATTTTGCTTGTTTTTGTGTACATATTTTGAGGATTGGATAAACTGCGCATACATAGTAACTTTTTTCACACAATTTATGTAGGATTTAGGCACGGAAGTCCATTAGGCACGGATTTAAGGATTGCACTTAGTGACATACGTATGGAGAGGCGTGGTTTTCTTTCATACATGCGAAGTGACGAGAAAGTGGGCAGGGGGGGCATGTAAATGGACTTTTGAGGGCTCAGTTAGTAATGTGCACACGTACATAAGTGACTTTCGCACGTATATGCACACAGAGTTAAGAGTGGCCTATGGAAGCACAAGTCACTGAAAAGCCATTCGTGTGAGGGGAGTGCCATGGGTGTTGCCTTGCAACGTAGGTGCGTAGATTTGTGTACTTTAGACACACGCATCTATGAATCCAGTCCTATGTAGTTATTTTCAATGCATTGCTTTGCAACCAGCTGTTCAGAAGATCCAGAGTTAATTTCTATCTGACTCACAGAGCAATGAAGAGTCATACGTTCTACTGGTCTTGTCTACATAGGCCAGACCACAGGAGCATCTCTGCATTTATGCAACAAATCTAGTGGTGAACGTCAATACATGTTTGCTCTTAGATTTTTCATCTGGCAAGTGGTGAGAAGAAGTAGTCTCTAGGTATCGATTGGTTGTATACTTCAAACATTTGTAATATCCCAGGGGTCTGGTGAAAAAGACAGTATTAGACCATTTCAAAGTGGACACATAATCACAGGCCAGATCCAGACTCCAGTATTTATTCCGTACTTTAGCCTTTGCAATTGTTAAGCACACTTCACAACATGGACAAAAATCCTTTTTATATCAACCAATTGACAGGATTTTTTAATGTGTAATCCCTTGGGGATCTTTCTTTACCTATATTAGTCAGATAAAGTGACTCTGTGAGTAAAATTTGACCTCTTTCTATTTATATTGTAAAATCTCATGGTATAAATCTATATTACACACTTTGGCCCCGATCCTGAACTACGCTGCCCGGCATTAATACGCCGGGCAGCAGCGTAAGATCGTCTAAAAAGACGTGGATCGGGCGTCCGTAGCAGCAGCGTAGTAACGCTAGAGGGGGTGTCCCCCAGCGTTACTACGCTGCAGTTAGAGCAGGTAGGTGGGGGGAGGGAGGGTAAAGAGGCTGGGAGGGCGGCGTTATCGTACTAACGCCGGCTGAAGTTAGGGTAGCCTTCAGCCGGCGTAAGGGAGTGTAAATACGAGGGGCAGGGGGAGGGGCAGGTGGAGTCCCACGATGTAACGCTGAGCGTTAGTACACTCAGCGCTACATCGCAGGGCTGGATCAGGCCCTTTATGACATATAGAAATATCTACAATATCTTTAAATAAATTTCCTTCAGCATCAGTATGATAGAATGTTAGTGTCTCACCTATCAGTATGTTCATTTGTCAGAGTTCACATCGATGCACAGTATGCACAGTAGGCTTCTCACATGGTGTACTATAGTGGCATGCAAATTATAACCCCCAAGAGGGAAAACTCACCAATATAAGTCCTTAAATATCTACACTCTAAATAAGGGTGTTAGAGAAGGATCTTCTGAACAGCCGTTTGCATAGCACTTCACTGAAAAACAACATATTCTGGCGAGTTTAAATTCTAAATTATTGACCATATTTATGCCTCCCTTAGAGGGGGCAATCGAGGCAATGCTCTATTGCAGTGAGAGTCTAAATAGAGTTTTATATTGGACACTGTGCATCCAAATGACTTGTTCCCTTTGCAATGGACAGAAGCATTAGAAGCTGTAAAGAGGAGAAAGAAGAAATATAAAACTGAAAATAACCCGGCAATCATTGCTCTATCACTTTTTTAACAATTTACATGTAAGGCACAAATCAAGGTATAATTGTTAATGTACATTAGCATTGCAATTCAGCAACCTGTTATTCTCCTGACACTAGTTTAAACCATATTACAGTGTACAAAGAAGTAGCATTATGGTGAGTGAAGCATAACAAATTAATGTAGAAAACAGATCTGAAATTATTACCATAATAATGCAAAAAAACTGTGATAAAGGGAATTAAATACAGTTTCATTAGACCACGGTGTCTAAATGTCTGACTAATATAAACCACTTATTAAAGAACATCAACTACTACCACAAAAAAAAAATCGAGTGGTACAAGCAACAAACAAGACACTTACAAGTAAATGACATGAAAAGAGAATAAAATCAGCGCTACTAAGTTTATACTCAGATGAGAAATTAACTAGCCGCCAGCAGCTACTTTGAGGGGACCAACCCTCATACAAAATACAATAAAAAAGGAAAAAAGAGCGCTTGGAGGCAGTTAAAAAATTATGTTATTTATTTGCACAATCACTTCGCAATAAGCAATATTGCTAATGTTATCAAAATCCTAAAAACATATATAGCTAATCACAAAATAAAAAGAAACCCTGTTAATTCTGCATATTGTTGCTAAGAGTACACTGAGTAATTATCATAAAGACATACAATGATGATTTGGAATTTATAGTTCCTCTATTGCAGAAGGTCGCAAAAGTGCAATTGTGTTCCTAAAGATGTCTTTATATAAAAGATTGTACTGACGGTGGGTAGATTGAAAAGGTTAACACAGTCAAAAGTGCATAGGCACAATACAGGTAGACTCACTGTTGATTTTTGAGACCATAGGTAGTTGGTAAGTATCGGAGGCTCCGTAGGACACACCGGCCAAGAGTAAAATTCTGACGGCTGTTAGGAGGAAGAAACACCTCGCTCGTCAGCGAGGGTGGCTGTATAGATGTTAAAATCAGCTGGCCTCCTTTGGCTCACACTTTAAATTCCGCAATCAGCAAGCCGGCAGGATCCGTATACAGGAGACCAATGAGCGGTCTGGAGCACCCGTAGGGCTTAGTGAATACGAACGTGCTCTGTCCTCGAGCCAATCATAAAATGTCCGTTGTGCCACCGTATTGTTCAGAGATCAAATTGAGCAAATAATAGCATGCAGATAACGGGAATTCCTTCAATAAAATAGAATAGAGCTCTAACGCGTTTCTCCCAGCATGGGTTTCCTCAGAGAGCAAGTAAATAAAATGAGCCCCTGTGATCCTTTAAATATAGTTCAATCAGGTGTGTAATCGCTAAAAGGAGGTCCTTCAGGAAAAGAGGCTTGGAGGTTAGTTATATTATCATCTGAGTGTAAACATATTAGCGCTGATTTTTTCTCTTTCCTTGTTTCTACGCTATTATAATGGAAAGATAGTTTGTCTACTACATACATAGTTTTGCATGTTCTCTACTCTCGTATTTTGGAGACTTTAGATATAATCCAGGACATGATTGTGCATATAATAAGTCTATCTTACTATACAGTGTTGCTGCTTCATGATTTGTAACAATTGTATTACATAAGTATATTAATTTTCAATCATAATTTTAATTCCTAATTTCCATTCATTCAACATCCGTATCAACATATTCTCAATGACCATGTATAAATTTTCTTTTCTATATGTTCAATTCTCATTTCAGTATCTAAATATTGCAAACCTTTTAAACATCTCTTTTAAAAATTCATCACCTTTCTTTGTTTCTTTCTTTAAATTATCATACATTTTCCTTATCCTAAATGTTATAAATACTTGATATAAAATACATAATAAAGTGATACAAATAATAATAATTGGATTAAATATAATATTTACAACTGTCGATTGCACTGAGGTATTGAAAAATACATTAACTAATTGTTTAAACCAAATTCCAATTTTAGAACTACCCACTTTTCCTGATGATAACATATCATTTATAATATCACCTATCCATAGAACAAGCTCATTCCCTTTTACCAATATATTACATGATAATATGTAGGTGTGCATTCCCTTGAACTTATTCTATTGTTATGGATATATTCTCCCTGAAATGTTGTGTATCTTGCTTTGGCTGCTTTAGCATGTAATGTAATGCTTGTGTTGTGTATGAAATGAAGTTCAATACAACAATTTAATTTCATGCACAAATTTCCAATGATGTCTCTGGAATTGTCTATCATTTAAAGCTTCTAGAAATGAAGGGGCCCGTGTGCAGACCCCCACATGGGCCCCCCCTCCTCCTCCTCAGATAGAAAATAGAAAGAATAATCCATAAAAACTGGTATATTCTATTGAAGGACCCTATTTTACAGAACATACTCCCTAGTCGTCCCAATTTTATTTATAGACGTGCTCCTAATTTAAAAATAAGCTGGTAAAAAGTGCATTTGAAAGTGGTGAAAAAATAGGCATCAAGACAAAAGGCTTTCACAGATGTGGGGACTGTAAAGCCTGTAAAACTGTTAAAGGTCCTAAGAAAATTGAGGAGTTTGAAGTCAATGGCATAAAGTACAGAATTAAGGACTTCATAACATGTAACACGAAGTCAGTTATATATATAATTGAATGCGAATGCGGTAAGGTATATGTTGGAAAAACTACTAGACAATTAAAAATTAGAATACAAGAACATCTTTATAATATTAAAAAAGGAAAGGCAGATCATACACTGTCAAATCATTTCAGAGAAAAACATGATTGTTCATGGAATTCGATTACCCGATTTATAGGAATACAAAATATTAAATCCAACTGGAGGAGCAATAATTAAGAATCCCGTTTAGCCAAAGCAGAGATGAGATGGATATATTTATTGAAGTCTTTAATTCCACATGGTTTAAATGGCGATTTTGAACTTAAGTGGTTCCTTTAATATTTATTTGCTTATTATTATCCTTACAATTTTACCTACACAATTGGGAGTAACCGAGAAACACCTGGGAACCAAAAGAAAGACATATAACTGCGGTCTAACTACCCTATAAGCGCCCGAATCCATCAGAACTTGGAAGCTAAGCAGGGAAAGGTTGAGTTAGTACTTGGAGGAGAGACCACTAAGGAAGACTCAATACCGCAGAGAGTTGTCTTCCTAAATGGGAACCCAATATATGTGTTTTATCCCATCCCCAATTTTGATTATTATCTGCTGGGATATGATTTAACCCTTCCTAATTAGACTTTTTTAGATAATTATTATAATATATTGTAAATATTTAACTCTATATAAACCTATAGTTTTTTAATATATATTCCTTGAGCATTCACATTTAAATTTTATCTATTTTATGTTTTATCCTTTTTTACGAATAAATATCTTATGTTCAATTGATTTTTTTATTTTTCTTCATTCTGTGTAGAAACATTTGATTTGTTTATAACAAAACGTAGATGTCATACTTTATTATTATCCCATTGAGTAAATCCTGTTTTATCCCACTTGTTTAGCGATGTAATAAAATGGGGAATAGTGCCTGCCGGCCCCTCCCCCCTCTAATTTTCCCCCATTTTAAATTTAGACTTATGATTTATGTAGTTGTTTATCCTCGTTTAAAAATGTTGATTCAGTGTTATTTACCCTTGGTCAGTTAGTCCTTCATCTTTCCCTTTTTAATATATTTTATAACAGTAGGCAACTAAAGAGTAAAGCTGTATTTGTGGACCAGCATTCCCTTTATGTTTATTTATTTTATATATTATGACTGTACCCTGATTTGCTAATTTATTCAAATTATGTGAGACTTATATTATATGATAGGCGCTATATTTGCCCAAAATTATTTACTTATTTTGCTTGTATCAATTCTGTCCAGTCAAAAGGAACTTTTAAAATCTTTGTTAAGTGTATTTCTTATAATGTTTATTGTGGCTTTTATATGATACAAAAAGCATTACATTGGAGCTTTGATTGGCTGCTAATACCACTAATAAGCTCTATATATACGTCCAACATCAACAGACACCCCTCATTTGCCTTGATAAAGAACCTCAATTGGTTTGAAACGCGTCGGCGGGGTGCCTGTTGCTTTGATCTGCATCTGTGTGATCCTCTGTGTGAGCTTCTAAGCACTGTCCCTCTGTTACTTATACCCGGGTTTTCTGGGTGCGAACGGTGCTGCAAACTGGTGGGTTTCGAGTGCAGTTTATACATTGCCATTTTGTATTATTATTTATTCATTTATCTAATAAACTCTTTATTTCCACATTCGGAACGTCTGCCTACACTTCCTATACGAGTTTGCCAGAGCCCAGCGGGGAGCGGGGATTCCCCTTCCGATGCTGCCAAAGATTTTGTGTAGTGTTTCCGTGACAACCATCAGCGCTGACTATCTACACGCGGCAGAGACCATTACCACAGCGTTACCTCAGCTTCCAAGATCTTTCAACATTTGCACACAAGTACTTTGGTTCCAGACTGTGAGTGAAACATTTAGACTCCATTAGAAGAAGGATATATTTACCAGGAACTATATTATGAACTTCTTTTAACCATTTATCACCTACTACTTTTTTCCACTGCTGGACTCAATATAGACTTGGATTTTTGTTTCATTTATAATACCACTTTATTGCCATATTCTTATATATATTTTTTTAATTTTTCATTGTATGAAAGAGGTTTTAGGTTTTATTTTTGCCTTTTTCCCTTGTTTTTAGAACATTTTTTGCTTAATATTGTATAATACCGTTTTATATAATTATTTATTTTCCTGTCTCACCTTGCTATCCACTTTGATTTATTTTTTTTCCCATATAATTATTTAATACCTTTTTATTCACTTTTATATTCACTCTATTATATTTATATTGTTTGATTTGCCATTTCCTACTTCAGTTTGGATACATTCATTTATTTTTCACTTCTCTTTGCATTGTTATTAATTTTAATATTAGAGTTTAGTCAGTAGGGATTTTGTTTAAATTGGTTGCTTTTAGAGTTCACCCTATATTATCACTTATTTTCCATTTTTAATAGTATATTTATTGAGCATTTATTTTGTTTTAGCGCTCACACGCCATTTCCAACTTCATTCACTTGTGATTTCCCCATAGCTTCACACTAGAGGCCCATCTATGGAATCTTTTCAGTAATTGAGTTTGATTGGTTATAAATACTTTACAACATAAAAAAAAAGCATATAATATTACAAAAATATAATGTAGTACATTTTACGCCTGATCCAGACTTACGATGTTACACTGAGCGTTTTAACGCTCAGCGTAACATCGCTGCACTCCCCCGACACTCCCCCTTCCTCTAGCTTATTTACACTAGCTTACGCCAGTCTACCCTAACTTCGCCCGGCGTAAGCTAGAGTAAATACGCTGAGACAGCCGATCTTACGCTGCTGCCCGGCGTATTAACGCCAGGCAGCGTAGGACTGGATCAGGCCCAATATTCTTAAAGGTTATTAAGTTCAAAATTTTGGTCCACAGTGAAAATACCATTTTTTATTTTATGCACTTATTAATGTATGAATGTGTAGGTAGGCTCATAACCGTTGTGAGTTCCCGTTCCGATGTTTCACATTGCGAAATAGGGACAGCCGAAAGTTGCTTTTCAGTCATTCCTATTTCGAATGTGATACATCGCAGAATTTTTTTTAATGAATTGGTGGGTATGCGATTCGCATACTCACCCATTCATTTTCGTAAGAGCCGCCACCGGACCACTGGAGAGGTAATTAACCCTCTCCGGGGACTTAGGCTTAGGCTGGGGTGATGGGGATTTAGGGTTAGGCTGTGGGGAGATTTGTTTTTAGGGTTAGGCTGTGGGGAGGGAACTTATGGTTATTCTGTGGGGGGACATTTTATGGTTATTCTGTGGGGGGGGGGGGACTTAGGGTTAGGGATTGGCTATCAGAAGTGTATCCATGCAAGGGCCGTAGCACTGGCATCACAAGGGGAGTACCAGGTGACTGATTATCAGAGGGGTGACATTACCTGACTCCATTTCCAGACTAATAGCTGAATATACACTTTGAAAGTGCTAAATGCATTAAGAAGAGAGCCCTACAGTGAAACTGTAAATCAGGGTGTCAGCACTCCCACAGATACACATCACATGAAAACAGCCAGTACTACACACTGTGACAGGACACCAAGAAAGCTGTTATCTGGACAATATTATGTATAACACCAGAACAGAGAATAGAGATCATAGTAATTAATCTAAATGGAGAGCAGAAGAATTTGGAGATAATAAAAGGAATCAGAAACTTTTCCCATTGTCTATCTGAATGGATGTTGGTGTTTTACTTGAATGATTTCATGTACTGGCAGAAGGATTCTATCATACTCTGGTTGCATATTTGAACTAAGTGCTAGATCACTCTTTTGGCTTTCAGTTGGACAACCTATTACATTAGTTTACTGCACTATCCTTTGAACATTGCTAGTGACACCGGTAAGAGGAAATAACAGTTGACCTCACTGACTATATACATAACTATAAACACTATTTAAACTGAGAAGCTTCTATATGGACTGGCAAGGGAAGAGGTCCATGAGAAGGAGGGGAGGTGACACCATGAGTTACCGCACTGGGTAACACCAAACCTAGTGACGCCACTGGGCAGTAGTTTACAGTGTGATCACTTAGATACTGGATGCCCGTGTATCATGTGTTCGGATATCCAAACACTGAAAATTGGATCTTTGGATTTGAGGTGCTGTGAAAAATAACTGCTCACCTATTGATATCAACAGTAAAGAAAATAAACATTTCTAAAGTAATAAAATAAAGCTAATAATCCCTTCTGCCACACCTGGGCCAGACCTACTGTATCTGGCATTTCTACAAATCCTTATCATTCAATTAGAGCTGGTTTGGTCAACCTGTTGTGAAACTACAAGTCAAAGCAAGCTTTATCGGCACAGGCATAACTGACACCTGACAAAGCATGCTGAGATTCATAGTTTTACAACATCTGGAGAGTGCACTAGTTAAAAATCTCCTTTCACCTCATAAACTGAACACTGCAAAAAGTTGAAGTTCTTACAGTCACAGAAAAATGTGGGATCTTATGGGTAAATTGCAGTATGTAAGTATATATTGCATACTTTACAAATATGTGTATGTCTGTTATTTTAAGCATAGGAATAGATAAAGCATATAAATTGACTGAAAATTGAATAAGTGAAAGTATTTCAGTAATTTTATAGGGGTGGATGTAAGTTGAACTTGCCACTTTGATTTGATATGTGGCTTTAATACATTTTCCATATACCCTTCAAGCATCATAACAAATTCCTTAGAGAGTGATGTCTCGCAATTTCTTATTTCTTTCTTTCTCTCTAAAAGGCAAGAGCTATAAACTTTCTAGGGATTCCTTTTCTGGTCTGCAATGGCTTCTGTTAGTAGAGGGCACAATTGAATTATCATGCTATATATAACTGAAAAGCTAAAGAATTATTGGTGGCCAAGTAGGCACAAATCACCCACGTAGAATGAAAGTCGCCTTTATTGATCAAAGTGGTCAATATTTACTAAGTTCTGATCGCCATGGGAAAACTACTGTTTCCATGGCAATTGCTAACAATTTAATTTGTGGTCACCGGCCGTTCTTCTAAATATGGGCCAGAACAACTCTGCTCTGACAGTAAAAAGAATGCCATTTGAAAAGTATTCCCACGCTATAGATAGATATATCTATATAGATAGATAGATATATCTATGAGCGTGCTATATTGATATGATTGCAGTGCAAAGTAAAGTTCCAATAATAGAATGTCCAGCACCAGACAATATCCCAACAAAGGATATATCGCTGCACCGAGGCAAACCCAGATTCTGGCGGTCCGGTGCACAGGGCTGCCGTCCAAGCCGTTGCCAGCATGCCTCTGCAAGGTTAACAGCCACACACGTGAGAACAGCATAGGAGCAGTTACGGACCCGGAATGGGCGAAGTACGATCGTGAGATCGTTAGTGTGAGTAGGGAGAGGTTCCTGTTATTAGTTTAGGTGGCTGTTTTCTATTACATAATACATCTGTCACTTCTTGCCGGGTAATCTATTGTATGTTACATTGTATCTATTGCATATAACTCTGTTATGCTAAAATTATATCTTCTGGCGGTGACACCAATATTGTTATGGCTGGCAACTTTATGTGTAATATTTCGTCAATTCAATAATAGTTTTTTACGAGACTAATATGTGAGATTAATAAAATATAACTTTTTAAGTATTTTTTGAGGATTTTTTCTATCATTCAATTTAGTGCACCTATTAAGTGGTATTGTCTGCTCAAGTATATCTTGAGCATTGGTGTGTTTGTATATGAAGTTCAATATACCACAAGGGTGATTTGCAATTACATTTAGCTAGTGCGGTTTTCTTTCTGTGTGTTCAATTTATATCGCTGCACCCCAAGTCCGGTCTTTTAATACATGTCTTCAAAAGAAAGTGAAAGGGGGCACTTCATGGTGCAATACATTTTAATTCTTTCCACATATAGAAACAAGCAGGCTAAAAGGTAGCAGCACACCAAAAGCAATGGAACCACATTAAATGGTTCAAACACGTGTGTAGTGATTACCGCTACAGTAGAGGAGACAGACGGCGCTTATTCCCAGCGTCCCGGTGATTAAGGTCGGCTGTTTACCCGTGTAGCATGCGGCTGGTATCAAAGTAGCATAAGGAGCCAGCTGGTCATGAACGCCCCGCCCCGTCTAAGTGCCGTCTGTCTCCTCTACTGTAGCGGTAATCACTACACACGTGTTTGATCCATTTAATGTGGTTCCATTGCTTTTGGTGCGCTGCTACCTTTGAGCCTGCTTGTTTCTATGGGCCTGATCCAGACCTACGCTCGCATGCGATCGTACGCTGGTCGGGAGCATAAAATCGGCAGAAAAGACGCACTGCGCATGTGCAGAGTGACAACTTCCGGTCGTACCAAAGAACTTTTTGTTGCGGCGATTCAGGCGTCCGTACTGTTATCGTATATTCCAACAGCGGGGCGTGTTTATAGAACGACGTTACTTCGGACGCTCGAGTTAAGGAATATAAGCGGGGGGAGCCATTTAAATTGTACAGTATGGGCGTGCTTAGCCCGGTACGATCAGCGTGACGCTACGAAAATTAGTACTGACGCTGGGAAAAGTTAAGGTAGGGTTCAGCCGGCGTACGGAGGGAAAGGTAAGGGGAGTGTCATGGGAGTGAAAGTTTTTACGCTGAAGAGGTAATACGCTCCGCTCTCATGCGCAGGTCTGGATCAGGGCCCAAGGCACCAGAGCGTGCATGAC
>WWET01001553.1:315477-341027 GCA_011038615.1 Limnodynastes dumerilii | reverse complement strand
TTTCTACTGAAAATAGGTCATCTACGTACCTAACTGCGTAGTAGGTCATTTACTAAAGATCCGCACCTAAGAAGTGTTTGCTTCTTAGGTATGAATACAGTCCTACAAGCACACTAGCAAGTATCTATTTGGTATGCTCAGATACTATTATTTAGTCATGCAGAGAAGTGTTACAATATTGCACAATAATTGTTTTCTTTTTTTGTTTTCTGTTATATCTAAGAGTAATATTTATGCTCTTTCACACTGGTGAACATTCCCTACCTTCTTTATATATTTGTAACCAATCTAATCCTGTTGGAATGTACAGGTATGTACTTTGTACTGCAGTACTGATTCTGTGAGCCCTATAAATAATATTAAGTTCAAATTAAGTTAAGACAGAATTAAAAGATCAGCCCATATAAAGCATCATGCTACGTCTGAAGCTTCTGTATTATTCATGTTTCAGTCCTCTGATTTTATGCGAGCAGACAGGGGATTGAATGGAATGATGCAGGCTTAGTACATAGGTGCACGTATTTCTATGTGCTTTTTCTCTGTGGCCCCTCAAGCAATAGCTGAATTAAATAACTTTGCAGCGTTCCGTAGGGATCTTTAGGCAGAATGATCATAGACTGAATTTAATTACCAGTGTTTTGTCCTTGTTTATATTATGCGTACAACCTAAATGAGTACATTCTGTACCGAAATGAAATGAAGAATAAATGTACATTCATTCATGTATTGGCTTATTTGATTATTTTAAGATGCCATGAATGATTGCCTTATCCATTGCATTCCTGTCACTGTGTCCACACAGATAGAGAAATAAAACTTCTATAAATGCAGTTTTGTGAAGTGAATTTGCTTCCTGACCTGGAAGTTAGGTAATAGCTAAATGTAATTACCTCTGTAACAATTCTGAATTGTCTTGGACGCTCCATAGCACTTCTGCATTATGTTATGATAGGCCAAACCTTACCAAGCATGGTCTCCTGGAATATCTGGTAGACTCCTGAGATATCCTGTAGACTCCTGAATGCTTTGATGAGGAGAGCGAGTTACCTATCTATTCTGTTTATAAATGGAATAGCAACCCAAGCAAAACATGTCATGAAGCCTCAGTGTTGCTCTTGGGTTTCTAGGTTTTGATGTGTAAGTATACACATATAAGACCAGATCCAGACCCCCCCGCACACTTTCCGTCTGTCCATCCGAGAGAGAGAGGGGAGTGCACGCCCCCTGTCACTCCCCCCTCTCGTGTAGGCTTTATGATAGCTTACACTGCCATAAGCCTGCCTTAAGTCAGTCGTACCACTTATCCACAGCAGTGTGGGAGCCCCAACACTGTATACTTTGCATGCTTCCCTCTGCCCACTTCAGCACGCAAATGGGCTCGTACGGAACAGAGTCCCGTACGAAGGTTGCTACACTAGGGTTACGATAGCATGTGCCCTCCAGTCAAATCAGGCCACTTACGCAACTTGCATGTGTAAGCGACCTGACGTGCGCAGGTCTGGATCTGGTCCATAATGCGGTTAAGGGTTTTGTAGCATGTATGAGGGGTGTATTTAGAATCAATAACAGTTGACCCGATCCAGAATTATGGAAAATTCGCGTTTTTTGCTCTTTGCTAATGGAAAACGCCTGCATTTGTCATCTGTGCATGTAGCAAACTTCCAGCACTGCTCTGTGTCTCCAGGATCCAGACTGGGTGGCTTGTGCTTCCAGCCCTTATGCCCTATCTGAG
Source organism: Limnodynastes dumerilii (assembly GCA_011038615.1). NCBI lineage: Eukaryota > Metazoa > Chordata > Amphibia > Anura > Limnodynastidae > Limnodynastes > Limnodynastes dumerilii. The sequence continues at coordinate 339,295 of WWET01001553.1, read as the reverse complement.
CCATCCCCGTTTTACGTGGGGGTGGTGGGGAAGCTGTAAGGTAGTATTCTGCTCTTGTAAGCCTGTACATGTGAAAGCAATTCCCTCTCTTGCCCTCATGATACTGAGGATATAACAGGCATCCAGCTTTGTATCTAAACTGTTGCTGCGCTTGAAGCTGAGCACAGAAAAAGTGGGGGTCTGGATCCGATCTAGGTTAGATTAAACATATAGCTACATAGATTGCAGAATTGTTTCCAATCTAGTTACCAGTCCTGCGACCCCTGTGATTGTTTGCAGCTTCTAGTGCTAAGCAGTGGGAACAAAGGGTTTTGGTGAAGCTGAACTCAACATTGGAGAAAACAATAAATAGCATAGGACTGTGGCTTTGCTAAATGAAAGAAGATACAAACAAGATAGATGGAGAAATGAGAAGAAGTCAACTGTATCTCTATTCTAAATAGACAGTTTAATCTGGTTGTTAGCGGCACATCTACTTAGCGCTGAGTCCCTGGATTTGTGAGCAGTGCAATAACTGACTTTACTGATGCTCTTAAAACTCTGCTATTTTACAGTGTAACAAATTCTAGTAAAATGGTTTTTATGTTAAGAAACAGAAATGCAATGAAGAGTCTAAAAATTGATGGTTAGATGCACACCATTTAGCAGCACATTTCTAGATTGGATTTGTATTTGATCCAACAGACTTCCATAAACAGTTCCAAGCAGACACACATACTGAAAGTTTAAATTAGAGTAATAAATCATTTTTTCTTTTGCATTTTAAGTTCATGGCACAAAACTTAGTTGCACATGACCAAGCAGAAGTTGATGTGAGAGGGGCAGCCAATCAGCACTGGTGACACTTTGGTAATAGATGTGTCCACTTATAACCACCCTTCTGGCAGGATGTAACTATAGTTTGATATGGTATGCGACCATGATAATATCATGATAAATGCTAGTATTATTTATTGTATTATTATTTATACACTCTTAGGCAAGCATATTGCACACACACAGCCAGAAGGATGATAAAACTGGACACATCTTTGATTTAAGTTACTATAAAGGGACCTTAGGTTTTGATCTTGTTAATTTGATAACACGAGGAGCTGTATAGAGGGGCCAGCACATGGCCAAGCAGTGCGCTGTCTGGGACTCCCAAATGAATATCAGCACCATCAAGGCATTTTTTTGGCCTGGACTGTCAAATGAGTTTGTCCTGGGAATGACTTCACTCATGGGTGTATCTAGTGCTGCCATAAAAGCTATTGTCATGAATATTTATTGATTGCTAAATTACGGTCAGTAATTATTGTGAAGACTGAATAGGAGATCTACTGACTTCTTCATCTTTTTTAAAATGAGATGATACGGCAGCTGATTAAGAGATCAAAGTGATTTCCAGACTAGGCCTTATCTGTGTAGAGTTTGTATGTTTACCCCATGTCTGTGTGGGTTTCCTCCGGGTGCTCCAGTTTCCTCCCGGATGCCAAAAACATACTGGTAGGTTAAAAGACTGCCAATCAATTAACCCTAGTGCATGGATGTATGTATGCGTTAGTGACCTTAGTATGTAGCTTCAGTAGAGGCAGGTACTGATGTGAATGTGAAATATTCTCTGTAAAGCGTTACGTAATCTGATAGCGCTATATAAAAACTTATTAATAAATAATAATAATAACACAATTTCAAAATTCTGTCATCATACCATGACTTCTGGGACTGAATTAACATCAGGGAGACTGGCAAACACCTCAGGGAAATCACCCACTCTTCAGGGGATATTCAGAGAGAGTGGGCAACTATGAGATATTGAAGTAAGAAAGGGTAAAGTCAAATGCTCTTTTTAGTTACAGAAAATGTGTTATGTCACTATTTATTACTACCTAATTAAGTTACAATATTCCTTAAATAAATCATAAATAAACAACATCCTTTAGTTATTAAAGTTGAAATATCCCATGACTAATTGACCATTTTTTGACCTTTTTTTATCAGATGACTTTGGTAAGATTAGAAAAAAATTGCGAAGTTCTTGGAGTTCTTTTTACTGTTTGCTCTGCTTTTAAAACACAATTACTGTGATTGTGCCATTTACATATCATATTGCTGCCAAAATTTAGCAGAAAATAAATCATGGCTTATAAATGTCTTGATGCAAAGTGCAGTTAAAATGTCACTTTTTTATATAGATTCTTTATTTAGTTTTAAATCCAAAATAGAGAAAACAAATGCAAAGCTGTTCACGGGGTAAAGCTGGGCACACACTACATGTTTTTCTCCTGGTTATTGTTCCAGTCACATGTTAAACGAATGTTTGAAACAATATTGTGTTAAGTGTTTGTGGTTGCAAAGATCATGCCTTATCATTCATAACATCGGCCTGCATCCAGATCTCTGTCCGACACTCGAAGTCGGGGGCCTGGAGGGAAGGGTGCATGTGTGCAGATGTTACATGCAATTTAAAGGATCCGTCCGATGGGGCAGGTCTTCCCCTCCGCCTCGAAATCACAGGCACTATTTATGTCTGCAGTTTCAATAAAATTCAAACATGACAGGATTTAGAGTAAACGGGTAAAGGAACTGATTGAAAAGTAATATTACCTATATTTTTAATCCTTCATAAACATATTTGACACATTTTAGCAAACAGAAATGTAATGTAACATTGGAAACAATGAAAAGACTAGGTAGAGGTTATGTTCAGGTCCGATAGGCAGACAAAGTGTCAAATTACAGGGTATGGGTATTTTTTTTTTACTATACACATAATGGAAGTTATTCAGATCAATTCACTGCGGTAGACTAACAGGGAAAGTCATTCTTTGATTGATTCTCTTGGGTGAGAGTTAATAATGTTTTATAATTCTGTGCAGGTTGCATAGCTATGTGACTTCACTGACAACCACAGTCACATGACCTGTGAGAAAGTTAGCAGAGAGGCTGCAGAATGCACGTCTGAGCTCAGTCTGTGCAGGGCAGTGTACCTGACAGCTTGTCCAATATTGGGAAACAATTTATAGGAGGATTGAGAAAAGGTACTAAATGTACTAAACCTGTTATTTAAAAACAAATATACTAATAATAAGCTGCGGGTTTGGAAAAGTGGAGATGTTGCCCATAGCAACCAATCAGATTTTAGCTGAAATTCTGTAGTATGTAAAAAGAAAGTGAGAGCTAGAATCTGATCGGTTGCTATAGACAACATCTGCACTTTTCCAAACCCACAGTTTAGTAAATCTGGCCCTATGTTTGTATTAAAATTAAATTACTCAATCATTTACAATGGTTGTGCATACCGAGGGCCAGATTTACTAAGCAATGGAGAAAAAAATGGAGATTTTGCCATAGTATGTAATAGGAAAGTGAGATTCTAGCTCTCACTTTCCTATTACATACTAGAAAATGGCAGCTAGAATCTGATTGGTTGCTATGGGCAGCATCTCCACTTTTCCTTTCCCGTAGCTTAGTAAATCTGACCCTGAGTCTTTGTTTATTAGTCAATAAAATTTTCTTCTGGCTTAACATCACAGTTTTCAATGGAGACCTTTCTATAGCAGACTAATGGACTGTTGGTTCATATAATGTGGTTTCACACATCCCAAACAAACTTACACAGTTATAGTGACTAATAATAATGGTTTTCATGGTGTTCAATAGCCAAGTGAGAGACAATAAGCTTCTGTTGCAAACATCATCTCTGTGGTTGTTTACTTAAGCATCTGAATTGTCCCACTGCCCGTTTTTTGGCTTGACACACTAAAAGTAAATACAGATGGAAGCTTTGTATTCTACTGTGTACTAATTGGATGCCAGAAACTGGATATTCACTTTCCAGTGACAAAATCTGTAAAACAAAGGACGTGTGTGTATGACTAATAAGAGAAACCACCCCCAATCTGATTGAAACCTACTAAAGTTGCTGTCAAATCGAATGGCTGGAGGTGATCCAAGAATTTATATGTTTAAAATGTACCTTGTTTCTTATTTTATTATTATTATTAGCAGATTTTATGTAGCGCCCTCATATTACATAGCACTTTAAAATTTTAGATTACAGTCTATAGGACATTTGGGATTGATACATAAGGACAAGTGCTATATATCACACAATGAACAAGCCAGGTTGTATGGTGAAATGCTCAGAGTTCTGTATGATTCAGTCACACATTAGTGTTAGTAGCAGCAATTAGGGGAATTTTAGTATGGAAAGAAAAAATGTGTAAGTTTATGTTAAACATGTAACAGAAAGGAAACCTGGATAGCAAAGTAGTTAAGAAGTAGGATGATAAATTTGGAAAGCTTGTCTGAAAAAGTGAGTTTTAAGAGAGCTCTTGAAAATTTGGAGAATAGAGGACGTTCTTAATGGACGAGGAAGGTATTCCAGAGAGTGCGTGCATCCCAGGAGAAGTCCTGCAACCGGAAATCAGAGCATTTATTAACTGTAGAGGCGAGCTATATATCCTGTGTAGATCTGAAAGGGAGATCTGGGATATATTTTGAGATGAGTGAGTTTAACAAATAAAAGAGGAAATGTATAGGTGTTGCCATTACCAACCGGCATATTTTTATGTGCAGTATGGGTGAACGGTAACAAATGGATGGGTAAATCAGTAGTTTCACAAATTTTGACTGCAGATTCAGCTGTCCTTTGATGAATGGGTATTTAAATACATTATTATAATTCTGTAAATAATTGTAAGAATCCTCTTTTTTAGGGAAAAAATACCCAATAACTATGAACGAATAGAATAATAGATTCTTATCTATACCATTTGAACAGCTGAAATGTTTTTTTCTCTATGTGTCACTGTTTAACCAATATTGCTATGTACACTCCTTAAACAAATTGTATTAAACTGAGAAAAGAAACCATCGTCAAGGTAGTAAAGGTTGCTATGACAGTCTGAGCTGCAGACGGAAGGAAAGGAGACTGAGACAGTGTGAGGTTACAGTGAGGTGAAGCAGGCTGACTAGCACTACTGTACTTCTAATTATCTGATCTGCCTCGCAATTAACCATAAGCAAGATTTATTATGGAATGGTGCCATGAAGCTGCCTGTCTTTTCTGTTGCCACCTCTACATTCATTAAAGCTAAACAAGGAAAGGTGTACGGGCAAGAATTTCTCTGGCTTCTTCTGTCTTTGCTGTCCCTTGGATGACACTATGATATCTGCAAATACAAAAATACAAACGTAGGATTTTCAGCCAAGATGTGCAGTTCAGTGGCTGTTGATGGCAGCACAGAAGAAAAAACTCACAATCTACTTCAATTTGCAGCAAAATAGTTGGATTTTGCCAGTCTCATCATTTTATAGTCCTTTGTGATATTTGTGGTTGTGTAGAACAAATCAGCAGTAATGTCACACTTTGTTCTTCATTAAATTGATAGATTTAGGCTACATTTTGAGAACTATAAGTCATTTCGGAAGCTCTTTGGTTCAAGTGGATAGCACTTCTGCCTCACAACACTGAGGCCATGAATTTGATTCCCGAAACTTAAAGGTATAGAGTTTGTGTGTTGTCCCCATGTCTGGTTGGGTTTTCTCCCACACTTCAAAACATGCTAGTAGGTTAATTTGCTGCTGATGAAACATTAACCATAGCCTGGTGTGGCTACCATAGCTAGCTACAATGGAGAGCATCAGGAAACAAGGGCATGAGGATACAGGAACCAGTGACATGAATAGAGCAGGAAACCCCATGAGGTTGTAATGCCAAATTTCATTAGCAATTGGATTGTCACTAAATTTATTTAGTGACAATAATATTGTGCAGCTAATATTAGGCAATTACATTAGTCTCTTTGGGCCTGATCCAGAGCAACGCTCGCAAGCGAGCGTACGACGAGCGTATGCGAAAATTCGGCAAAAAATTTGCAATGCGCATGCCCAGTATGACAGCTTCCGGTCGCCTGAGCGTCATGAGCGAATAGCGGGCGTATTGTTAGCGTATTTTTCGCTCGCTGGGCGTATTTTTTTTACGATGGTCGGCTGGGCGCCCGTTTTACTACAGGGAGGCGGGGGTAGCCATTTAAATTGTACAGTATGGGCGTGCTAAGCCCGTACGCTCAGCGTATTTTCTGCGAATTTTCGTACGGCCGACGGTCGTACCCAGTGTAGGGTATAGGCGTCGTATGCAGGTACTTTACTATGGGAGTGTTAGGGGCGTGTATGTTTATACGCCCGAGCGAACGTTCGCATTCGCCCGTCGTGCGAATTTTCGTAGCGCTGGATCAGGCCCTTAGTGATGAGGTCAGAAATGGGTAGCAGAACATAGCTGAGTGCTTACAACAGAAAGCACTTGAACAGAAGACAGTTGAGGGGACATCTTGTGAATAGAGCAAAATAAAGGTACTAAGAAAAATACAGTTATCATGAAAATATCCCTCCTCCAAAAAGGATGGGCTTCAAACACCCTAAATAGGTTTATCAGGGAAACTTTTATGGAAAGTCTTTATGAGTTGAGGAGCATTGACATCAGCAGCCTTGATCCAAGCTTGCTGTTTGGTGTTCGGGACCGTAGCTCTTCCAATTTACGAGATACTGAAGGTCCCACTAGGTATTTTGGAAGTTCAGGATTTGCAAACCTCATACTCAGGCAGTGGAGCTTTATGGAATGAGGTGTACTTGTTGATGGCCACGGTTTTCAGAAGAGAGACATGGAATACATAAGGAGGAGTATAGCAGGAGGGAGTTCCAACTGGACAGCATCAGGTTTGATAACTTCAAGAATTTTGAAAGAGCAAACAAAATGAGGTGCAAGCTTCATGGTGGCCACTCATAAATGAAGGTTATGGATGGAGAGCATTACCTTATCTCCTGGAGAATATTAGGATGAAGATCTTCGCTTGGAATCTGAGGATTTTTTGCTAAGCAGGGATGTTTTGTCCTGATTGAGTTTGACCTGCAACCAGATGTTGGTAAAATCCCGAACTGAATGATTAACCGCAGGAACTTCAGAGGGAGGAATGTCCACCAGAGATGGTAGTCTAGAATGGCAGCCACACAACACAAAGAACAGAGACTGTGAAGAAGCTTTTTAAATCAGATGATTATGGGTAAACTCTGCCCAAGGAAACAGATCCACCTGGTTAGCCAAGATACAGATCCACAGATACTTCTGAAGCTCCTGCTTGGTTCTTTCAGTGAGGCTGTTGGACTTCGGGTGATACGCAGAGAAGAAATTGCGTTTGACTCCCAAGGATCTAAAGAAGGTTCTTTAAAATCTGGGGGTAAATCCAGAACTCCGCTTGCAATACGTTTACTCGCGTAGCGTATTTCCGCGCATGTACTTTCTATACACTCCCCCTGGCACACCCCTTGAATGTATGTATTTTGTCCGAGATCCGCTTTCCAAACCCTACCTAAACTTTTGCCCACGTAACCGATGTCATCCGCTCTCATACGTATGGGCAACATGTATTTACGCAGCTTAGCACGCCTATACTGTACACTTTAAATAAAAAACCCCCGCCTACATAACGTATTTCAGACGTATTTTTGACTCACGTAAAATTGGCACGCCCACACGTAAGGATTTACGTGACACATACGTGAATGGCTCATACGTTCACATTTACGCTACGTTACGGAGCGTATTTTCTATGGTGCGCATGCGCAGTACTTACCAAAACGCGATTTTACGTCTCTGCCACGCGTAAATTTGCTCACAAGCGTTGTTCTGGATCTGGCCCCTGGACACAAATTGTGTACCTAGGTTCCACACAGTATCTGAAGGACAGCAATGGAGTCAGAATATCTCATTGATGAAGACCTTAGCCAGAGGGGACCCCTTGATGTGAGTGAAATAAGCAGCTCTGGAGAACAGATCCACTAATACCCATATGACTGTAAATGCCTTGGAGAAGGGCAAATCTGTGATGTACTCGATGGATATGTGGGAACATGGAGTGTAGGTAGGTAGTGGTAATAAGGGACTGGAGGGCTTCCGGTGTGGTTTTTTGTTTGAGCCACTATGGAAGCCATGACCAGAGAATAGCTTTTCACTAACTACCGATAGAAATCAACTAAACCCTGGAACTGCTGGGTGGCTCTTAGACTTTTATTTTGGGGCCGCTGCAGCATTACTCTTAAGTTGTCCTGGTCCATTTGTAGATCTGTGTTAGAGAGAATGTACCCCAAGAAGATGCACTTCTGAAGCTTGGCATAGAGCCCTTTATGACAATTTTGGAGAACTGGAAGTGGTCCCTATGAGTAGCTTTATCTGGAGAGAAGATGCGTATATCATTCAGATATACCACCATATAGACATTGAGTATGTCCTGGAAGATCTCATTCATAAATTCTTGGAAGACAGACGGGATATTGCATGACATAACAAGATATTTGTAGTGCCCATCCCTGGTGTTAAAAGTTGTCTTCTATTCATCTCCCCTACGAATCAGAATGAGATTATATGCCCATTTTGTGCACAAGTGTAGTACAATTATGCACCTAATGTACATTAGTCGCCTGTCTTTAATAAGTCTGGATCCGGCCCAATATTTTTCTCAAATTCATGCTATATACACAAACCATAGTGCAAATATTTCTAAGGGTTCAGCCCAATAATTGTAAAATCTGAATGTGTAATAGACAACAATGTAATGACAATAAATATTAACAGGAAAAAAACGAAAGAAAATGGATTCAGAGTTAGCAGCCAAGCAGAGTTCATAAAGGTGAGAAAGAATGGATGTAAAAAGCAGTCTGTTTCATTTGTTCCAGGACAAGCCATTTTTCTTCGTTATGAATGCTTTATATTGTTTGCATCCAAACAAAAACTGGCTGCTTCTGCATATTACTTAAGCTGTGAGGGTTTGTAACATGATTGTGGGAGTTCAAGTCTGTGCTGCAAGTGCAATGTTATGTAATATATAACAGTACTAGCAGAGTATCTTGTATTCTCTTCCAACTTGCATCAACCAATAATTATAAGTCCTCTTTACTAAGTAAAGACTTAAGTTATTGTGTTTTCCCCTCCTTTATTCTTACATTATTTTCATCTCCATCACCTGTATTGTTACTGAATAAATTGGACACACACACAAACTCATTTTGGTCTTAAAAAATATTGTCAGCTTTTTATTAATACAACAACAAAAATGAAAAACAAAATATAAAAAATCTAAAGAGTAGTGAAGGAAAGGCAGTGAATAGTCACTACAAACATACAAAATTAATTCTAATATATACCTCATCTAATAAATCAACACAAAGCCTACTGAAAAAGGGATAGACCTCTCAAAGCACCTGTTGTGTCACTCTATGGGACAGATTTATTAAGCTGTGGATTTGGTTAAGTGGAGATGTTGCCTATAGCAACCAATCAAATTCTAGCTCTCACTTTCTTTTAAATACTAGAGAATGTCAGCTAAAATCTGATTGGTTGCTATAGGTAACATCTCCACTCTTCCAAACCCACAGCTTAGTAAATCTGAATCTGATTGGGTTGCACCACAGACTTTATTTACGCACTCACAGATCATTTTTCAAGCAAGACTTGCATAAATATTTTTTTATTTAACATGAATAGCAACAATCCCAAAAGAAAGAATAATAGAAAGGGGGAAAGTGTTTGCAACTCACAGCGCTTTCTGGCTGCAATGAATTGTCCAGCTCACCTCTGTTATTTTTCACCATCTTGCCCAGCAGCTGTGTCACACATGCTCAGAAGAGTCCTCCGACTTCCAACACCAAGGACTGCTGGTAGCTCCAGCGCAGGGGGTTACAGTACATAAAAGACTAATCTTTATTTATAACTACATCAAAGAAAACATTTGGAGTAATAACAATGGAGTTAGTATATCTTTAACTTTGACTGCCCTGACTTGGTCTGACACTGCATATATTTGGTGCTGGCTGTTTGGGGAATATTTTTTTTTTCCTAACAACTTCTATATGTTTTTATAATAAGGATTTGTAAACTTTTATTTTGGTAAAAATAAATAATGAAATAAAAATACATACCCAGCTTCCTTCTGTATCTGGCACAGGAGCCAGTAACACACTGTTCATATCTCCTCTAAGTGCCAAATCAAACTGAAAACAAAATATATTGAAACACTGACAACATTACAGTATCTCAATGGTATCTGTAAGTCAGTCCAGCACACTAAAACCAGATCCGATAGTCTTTGTTCTGAAAGAGAATTATTCTCACATGTGGCCATTCTATTAGCAGGTTCTTGGAATTATTTACTGCTAAATAAGGAGCACTGTTTACTTTTTCCAAGTAGAGTCTAGGGTTTGGGGCTCCAGTCTGAAAGTCCCATTTTTGAAAAAGTTGATTCCTCCCAGCCAGTTCGAGGAGGCATTGCAATCGATCGACGGAGCACCAAGCTTTCGGTGCTCCGAAAAGTATTTTTAAAAAGTCCCCCAGTAATTCCCCTAATTCTTACCCTAACCCTCCCCTCTCACTACCCTGACCCTAACCATCCTTCCTAGCAGTCTGACCCTAACCCTCCCTTACTTGCAGCCTGACCCTAACCCACCATCTCCTGCAGCCTGACCCTAACCCTCCCTCCCCTACAGCCTGACCCTAACCCCGCAGAAAGAGTTTACTCACCTCTGGCGATAGCTGCGCCAGCGGCGGCGGAGTGATCTGCTGTTTCCGAATGTGAATGCATGCATAAAAAAAATTGCTAAAAGTATAAGCTTAGGAAAAAGGGATATTCGAAAAGTAACTTTCGAATATTCCTTTTTTGGAAGCCACACTTTCTAAACAGAGATTGCAACCATTCCTGTTGTATCTGAGGCAAAGTATCAGTGGTCAGTGCTGTTTAAGAGTGTAAAGCATTGATGGAGCAAAGTTGTTTCTTAAAATTTAAGAAATGATTATATATGTACAGTATATTATTCTGCAGTACCCACCTTATGGGCCTGATCCAGACGTACGCCGATGCGCTGTGCTTACTTACCACTCTCCCCGACACTCCCAATGTGCGGGCGTATTTCCCACTGCTTACACCGGCTGAAGGCTACCCTAACTTCAGCCGGCGTAAGCAATGGGTAATACGAGCGTACTACAGCTAAGATCCCCGCCCACCTTCACTAACCTTAAGGTAGGGACGCTGTTCCTACGGACGACCGATCGTTGATCAGGCGTTGCCGTAGCTACGCCGGGTAACATCTGCCCGGCGCATGCGCAGATCAGCTTTTCAGCCAATCTTATGCTTACGCCTGCCGTCCTAGCGACGGCGGGCGTAGGTCTGGATCAGGCCCATTGTTCCATACAGGTAGGTTACTACATGTGATGACTACACATAAAGAAGATGCGGGTGTAAGCGTAAGATCGGCTGAAAAGCCGATCTGCACATGCGCCGGGCAGATGTTGCCCGGCATCGCTACGGCAATGCCCGATCGTGGATCGGGCGTCCGTAGCAGCGCCGTAGGGACGCTAGAGGGGACGTCCCCCAGTGTCCCTACGTTCAGGTTAGTGTAGGTGGGCGGGGGGAGGTAGTTAAATGAGGGTGGGAGGGCTGGCTAGGCAGCCATACGCTCCTGTGCGAGCGTATGGCCCCTTCCTTACGCCGGCTGAAATTAGGGTAGCCTTCAGCTGTGCTTTAGTAAGCACAGCGCATGGATCAGGCCCTATGTCACTAAGTCCTGACATAAACCTAGTTCTATTTCTCTTATTCTTTTAACTTTACTTTTCTTATTGTATTCTATTTTTTTTTCATTGTCTTTACATGATTATAATAAATAAGAAAGCATTTCTTTTTTTACAGGGTATGGAACATAGACTTAATTGTGCTTTAAAGCACGTTTAGATATTTATGCATGCACTTTTTAAGTATGGGGAAAAACTTTTCTAAACATCCACAAGGTGGTGCAATTTATATATAATTCTTTCATTTCATTTGTAGCATAGGCAAGGCAATATATATTAGTGGAAAACAAACACAGGCAGACACACACATAACTGTGCTCCTTCTCACTTGGACCTTTCTCTTTCTCCTGCTTTTTATTTCACCCACATTGTGGAAAGCTTTGATGCAGCAATCAGTTCCAGTGGAGCTTAAGTAGAAACAATGAAAAAAATATTTTATTTTATTTATAACAGTATCACATTAAAGTTATAAGGCAAAGTGCCAATGTCACCATTCTATTTTTTCCTCTAATCTCAGTAAAATGGGGCAGCCATGCTAACATCCTAGTCCCCAGGGGACTAGTATAACCTGAGAATATCAACATTCAGGAGAATTAAAGGAAGTTAGAGTGTTCTAGAATTTTGCAAATACTTCCAAACATTTCCACTTCAGGTGAGGCGTCCCACTTCTCTTCATGTTGGTATTAGGTTCAATCAAGCACAGATTTTATATTTGTCCCAGTTTTCCAAGTTTCAGTGGTTTGAGGTCCCATGATACTTTGCCAGGTTTTACCTATGTCTGTGCCAAAGACTCATGCAAGCGTTTTTGGCAGCCCGTCCAAACCACAAGTTTACACCCTCCTATTTTACAATTGAAAATAACTGACCCCAATTTGTTACAAAACAAAATGCCTGCCAGTGAACTGTATACGATATACTACCCATAGGCGTATCTATAATGGGTGCAGGGTGTGCATGCATCATGCAACCAGGGTTGGCAGGGGAAGGGGGGACCATTTGGAATCTATTTCTTCTCTCTAAGATCTTCCAGAGGGAAGAAATAGATGCTGAATGAGCCCCGTTCCCCTGTGGTGGGACTTTCCTATTCGTGGGCCAAAGGGGGGCGGGGCTTACAGCACCATTAGGTTCCACCCCTTTTGAGGTCCATGAATCGATATAATCCTGTCTCAGGTAGGGGGGGTGTACAAGGGCCCCCTCACTTCTTAAAATGTCCCTGATACTACCCTTTTATGGGGGGTAATTTGAGCAAAATTAAGAAGTAAAAAAATGTTTATAATGGGTCATATTGTATTTTAACCAATAAAAAAGCACTTTATTCCTCCTTAGTTGGGCTTAAATGACCTCCAGTTATATTATATAGAGCTTTATTTTGGGGGGATATAAAATCCTGTTATGAGGGATTTTATGAACACAATTAAGAAGCAATAAAGAGATTTATTATGGTGCTGAAGGTTTCCTATGCCTGGCCTAAGAAGTATGGCACATGTCTTAACATGAAAGAATGTTGGGTGATATTCATAGCTATCCTTCTAAACAATTGTTTTGCCTATATTTTGTTAAGGGAAACGTTAAAATATTTTGATACTTAATCTGTATCAAGGCACCATCCAAAGAAGAGCATCATACATCATGTGAGCTATAGGATTCTGGGGCGCAGACTAACTATATCTATATCTTGCAAATGGCACTGGGAGGACACAAAAGAAAATGATATCTTTACCCCCACCACCAACTAAAATGCTCTGACTTGAACAAAGTTTGAAAAATGGCAACTGGTGAATTTATTTTTAGTAGAACAGGGAAACACCCACATAAAAATGTTAAAAGATGCATTTTTTCAAATAAAACAAACAAAACATTGTTTTTGAAAGTAATGCAAATGATTTTGGCACCATATTCAGAAAAAATCGCTATTAGTAAAATATAGTCTGTCTAGCACTGTATTACTAAAAAATGAAATTGCTACCATGAAATATATCATAATTAATGATATAAGTGTATTATAATAAGGAGCCTATTAACACAATGTAAACATTTAAATAAAAATAAAATAAATACGAATTAACCTCAACTGATGGCAGACAGTGAAATTAATAAATGATATCTGTGCAAATTAATAGTTCTTAGATGTAGACAATACGTGCTTCTTTCTCCAATGAACTTCCATTTTATGGAAGTTTTTTTCCATTGTTATTCATTTTAAATGTTCACTTTTGTTGTAGAAATATAAAATGTCATTTCTGAGGTAAAAGAATGACAATTTTGTAGTATTCAACATCAGGAAAATAAATCCATCATGGTAGAAATGCAAAATAAAATGGACATTACATTTTGCTAATAGTAGCAATTTAAATGTGCCCAGTACTAATCTACATTGAAAGCACAGCTAAAATAACAAAGAGCACAACATGTATTCAGGTCCAAGGCCTATTAAGTATTCACTTTATGCAGTTTTTGTTTCTATTGACTGAAAATATGAAACTTTTGTTACCATTTAGAATTAGGTTGTCACTGGCAACTTCTAAAATGAAAGACAAACAGTAATGATATTGTTCATTTCTTTCAAATGGTCATTGTCTTGTCCACACGTTTACACTTAGAAACATAGAAACATAGAAAGTGACAGCAGATAAGAGCCACATGGCCCATCTAGTCTGCCCACTTCCGTGCTGACAAGATTAGGCAGGGCTTACAATTCCTACACGAATGAGGGGAGTGTCCTTTCCACTGTTTGTGTCATAATAGTGATATACAAAACAGACAAATCTGTCCAGCAAATTATCAAAGCAGGGCACTATAGACCAATATGTAGCGATGGAGATGTTTGGTTGTCAAATAACAGGACTGGGCAATTTTTTAGAGCAGCCTTTCTCAAAGTATTTGCCTTGGCAGCACCATTAAAAATAACTTTTTTTTATCTTAAGGATCCCCTCTATAAAAATTATTCTAAAGGTATTAAAATATTGCCAAATATAGTGTTCTGTAACATTATGAATATGTTAATAAGTAATAATAAACCTACTTACACCTTTCATATAAATTTAGTGGGCACCAAGATGGAATTGTGGGTCCAGAGAATCCAGATCCATTCTGGTATGTCTTGTGACGGTGGGGTGGTACAGAGCAGAAAGCCACTTTGTGGGCATGGAGGATGGATTCTAATTGTACTGTAAGAGCTGGCTTCAGCCCTTACATACAATTCACATTTCAGCAGCGTCCTCATACATGAGGGCAGTGCAGGAATGTTATGGTAGGGTCCTGATAGTTTAACTACAATAGGAGAAGGGGGAGTAGCCTCCAGCATCGTACCACTGCAGTCAGAACTGGTCTGGATCAGGTCCTATGTCTCTGGAAAGCCCTGTATAAAAGTATAAAAGGCATTAGATTGTGCTTATAGTAAAATCTTAATGTGATGATTTGTAATAAGAATACATCTACTTCTTTAATGTGAACCCAGTGCTTGTCTCCTGCTGCATGAATGCTTAATTCTGGGTCAGAATAAATGTGTTAAATAAAAACAAATTTAATCTTAAAATCAGGCAATTTCTTTCTTTGCTTTTGATGCTTGTTACACAAGAGAAACCTTGCTCACCCATACAGGAAGTAGAACACTGCACCGATACGTTAATTGCTTTCCTGTGATTGGCAGGATACTCTTCTGTCACTGAAATCCATAACTTGTGCTTGTCTTGTTGTACGATCAGTCTGCAAAGTTCTATCTCTGCATTTAAAGTCAGGCTCTCAGTGTGTGAAGATGACGCTGAGTAAGGGTTCCTCACCCAATCATACATTGTGTTCAATGTGATGGGAAATATTGTTGAATCCTTTTAGCAGTTCTTCATTTTTCAATAATACTTGAGACTTGCTGTTATCCTTCTTCACATTTAAGTCTCAGCAGCAGTAGAAACTTTTCAAGGTTTCCATGAACAACATGATTTTCTTCCTTTGAAATCCAAGTATCTTGTCAGTTAAAATGAAGACATTTTCTGCAGAGTTTTGCAGAGACAACTGGTTCATGTGCTGAATAATGTTGGCTAAGTTCACTAGTTTCTCTGCCCATTCTGCTTCTTCACTGCACTATGCAAAATATGGCCTACAGTTTTCATAAAAGTTGTCCTGCAATTCACCTTTCAACTTAAACAACTCTTCCTTGGTTAAGAAAGCCAGAGCTGCCATCATAAATTGCGGGGCCCAGGACACGGGCCACGGCACTGCACTCCTATGTGATGTCATACACCGTGATATCACCGATAGGTGGAGCACCGGCGGTGGCCTGAATGAACAATTCAAAGTAGACCAATGCCCAGGGAAGGTTCTCTCTCTTTATTCCTGGCAGTCCCCTCTGATGGGACTCGGATTTCAGTTGGTAATAGGAGATTTATGTGCTCTTTGTCCATGTTGTCACACATTATTTAAACATTCTGGAGTGTTTAATAAAGTCTACCATTTTGTTAGCATCTTCCAAAACCTTTTGTATTTCTTCTTCAAGGGTCGTATTCACAGATCCGTTTTTTAAATGTACGCAATTATACGCACTCATGTAGCAAGCCTTAACCCACCAACACCCCTGACACTCCCCTCTTACGGCCATGCAATCGTAGACTTACGCCTGCATAGAGCACCTCTAACTTTACACGTGTATATACATGCGTATATGTATTCCGTACGAGCGATTCTATGTACCCGCGCCCTCAGAGGCTCATTTAAATGCCTCCTCCCTCCCTCTTTCACGTAACTTTTCCAATACGTATTTCAACGCCGCCCCTCCATACGTATGTCTTCAAGTTCGATTCAAATATATTCTATGTAACTAACGTAAAAAAAAGTTACTATGCATACGCAGTTAAAACATACCTAAAAATACACATACAACTCCACATGAAAACGGTTCTGTGAATACGGCCCCGGGAGTTTAGAAAATGGCGCCTCTCTGTGAGGACAGCTGTGTGTTGTGACAACTTGAAGATTTTTTTAAAAGGAGAGACAAAACCTTTACTTGTATTTCAAGATATGAGGACAAAACATGAATTTTATCTTGCTCTTTGATTGTTTCTGGCAGCTCTTTACAACAGACAATGTTTTCTTGAGTTTCTACATTATTTACATATCTTACATATGCTACAATAAAATTTGTAATCAGTGAACTCATCATCTTGGATCAAAAAACTGTTATCTTTCAGTTTATCACACAAAACCTCTTCTCGTCATGCGACAGGTTCTCAGTAGGTCTACATATAGTACAGTTTGAAAGTAACATTTTTCATTTCTTATACTGCATCCTGTGCAAGCTTTGTAGCCGCTATTTTATAGATGCTGGCAAAGAACTGTATCCAGACCCCTGTGCTTTTACGGAAGAGGGACGTAAACACCTCTGTCATCCCCTCTCTTGTGCGGACTCTAGCAGGGTGACGCTGCCATGAGGCAACCTTAAGTCTCTTGTGCGGATCAGCGATCGTATGGAAATAAATTTGAATGCTCCCAGCTTACAGAGTTTAGGCGCACAGCAGGGATGCATCGCACTGTTGGACGAATCTCTAGGTATACAGAACTAACTTCCATACTTCTGGAGATCCATTGCGGAACGTGTGGCATGCGCATTGCCAGATATTCAGCAGATTTCCGCAAACAGCTTGGAGAATCACCTGACTTATGAAGGTCTGGATCTAGTCCCATATTAGGTTCTCATCGACTTTGTGACTTTTCTTTTCTGGGCAATAATTTCTGCTACTAAATAAATTGCTTGCTGAACCTTACCGCTGACTTTTACTTTACTAACAAAAGCTTTACTCTGTGTCTTATAAAATAATCAATGCTTTTACTGGCTGTGATTTGCAGTAAATTGCATTTTTTATTTTGCTGGTGCATTAGTGAGTCATGAGTGCTAAGTGATAAATCATAATGGAATATGAAAACTGGAATCACCAATGTGAATCCCATTGATAAGTAACTGTCATTGAAAAAACAAACCTTCTTTGGATCAGTTGTTGCGCTTTGAAGTTTTTCTGAAATTGGTGATTCTTTATGTATAGGAGAGAAGACTCTTTGATCACAAGCGTCCTTTTCAAATATTGCCATATTGACACCCTCTGATATTTCTAAAACATAAATGGTAACTATTCAAAATATTGTAAGAACAGAGAGTGAAATAGCAGGCACTCAATTTGTTCCTTATTTAAAATGATACATAATGGAACAATGTGGTAGTGGGGGTACTATAATGAAGTACCACCCTCTCTCCACAAGCCTCCACAAATGCCACGTTAAGACCTATCGGAATGTATCCAGACTTATGCCTTGTGCTGCTTTCTGTCTCCAAGTGCAGCATCTTCAATGTAAGTTATAGGAGACCACTCTCCATTTAAAACCAGGAGTGCATACCCTCAAACATTTTTTATAGAAAATCGGTACACCTGAGGGGGTGTGTCTGTAAAGTTGGCATGGTTTGTATCATAAAGGCGCGTGGATTTAATCTGCTCTCATTTACATGTTTGATAAGGTGTACAATCACTCTAGCAGAACTGTAGGAGACTGTCCCTGCAGCTCTGCTATAGTGGCCAGATGCTGCAGGAGTGGAAGGTGAGTATAGGGGAGAGGGAACTGCTGGGTCAGAATCTGGTACAGGAGCCCTTTCAGCCAGAAAAGACCATTAAAAAATGGTACAGTACCTGCTTAATAAGCACAGGTGGAGGGTATGGGAGCGGCAGCCATATTGTAAACTTTGAATGCTTAACCCTACCCCTTGCACTTACACCTGCCATGGCAGCAGACATGGATCGTAAAGAAAAAACCCTGCATGTTGGGATCATAGTGTTGAGAATCACTAGCTTAGAGTCTAGCCTCTGCGGGCAGACTTCTAAAGACCGCACTTAAGCAATCTACGTACAGAAATGGTACGTAGATAGCGTAAATAAGCTACTACACATGCGTAGTAGCTCAATTCTTAAAACAACGTACGTAAGATGAAAACTACGTAACTGTGAATCCGGACCCATGTCTTACTTGCTTTTCTCAGTCCTCTTCTTCCAGCTCTGTATTATTTCCTGTCACACCTTCTCTAGGAGAATGTTTGCTCGCCCACAATGATGGCTTTACAAAAGAAAAAAGTTGCCAACCTGGGTCACACATGATACGTAGATTAGTGAAAAGAAATATCATTCACCAAAAATCCCTCTTCCCTAACTCAGTCTTTCTCTTCTCAGGTTATTTGTGATGCTTAGAAGAATGCACAAATCTACCTATCCATAATGCCGAGCAGCATGTCAGGTATGTTACCATGCATTACGTGATTGCCTTGGCTTGGTCATTGTACCTAATCTTGTCTCTTACAGGATTTTTTAAGTTACCTTACAGCGCCTGGGACCTGAGATTGAGTGCAGCTAGGGTGTTATCTGCTCTTTTATGACTATTCCCTGATTGTGTGAGTCTCTGGGTGCTTCAGCTTCCCAAAGACATTCTTCTAGATTAATTGGTCTCTGACAGTGATAAGTCACAAAAAGTCTGTGTTGTATTAAATATAGACTATAAGCTATAAGGGCAGTAAATGGGCAGTAAATGATTGTATTATTTTTATACAGGTTTTTATATGTAAGTTCCATAATAACTAATATCTTTAAATATCACCCAATGCTATGTAAATGCTACAAAGTCTCCTACCTCTGCTCTCTACACATTCTACAATGTATCTCCTAATGTCTGTACATTCTACAGAAGTTCCCAAAGGATTTTTGTACTCTCTTAAGGTTGGCGCTTTGTACCACCCCCAAATTTCTGCCCATTTTACCAACTGCCTCCTAATATCTGTATAAATATGATTATGAAAAAGTGTAGACCAGAAGGTGCCTATAGCGTACTCGTTTTAAACAAATTTAATTTTCTACCAAAAAAGTGATTAATTATTTTTACCACCTTCATGCATAACCCTAATGTAAGGAGTTTAGATGTACCAGATCTTTAGAGCTATAGTGCATTTCTAGGTACCTTTTTATGTCCTGTGGTTTTATCAAACTGCCATCTTGGGAAATCAGCCAGAGCTGGAAACACATAAGGAAACCAAGTATAATGTAGTCATTTTTAAATTTCAGACAAAGTTTGTTAGGTATTAAACTATGTATGTATACAGGAAGGAATTAAAACCAGAGCTTATCTGAGGATCTTTGGGAAATTAACAACTTTAGTGTATGGTACTCCTTTGCATGTCATCCTTTCAAGGGTTAACCACTGGACTTCATCAGGGAGATACACTGTTGTTATACCTATTAGGAAACCCTACGCGTTTCGTATCTGCTATTTCCTCTGCTGGCATTCTCTTGTGGACCTGAAAGATTTGCACTGTGCTTTATGCTTTTAAATGATTATGTTGGCCTTTTGTTCTTAAACGTAATTATCAATTTTTTATTAAATAAGCTGTAGTGCACCATGAAGTTCCCCTTTGCTTATTACTTGTAGCTTTTCTTTCCCAGGAAAGAGTGGGAATGTGGGAATGTCTATTAGGAATCCTGGAGCTCTGAGACTTTTGTAAGTTTATATAATAGGGCTCTATTTACTAAGAATATCATTTTGACTGAACTTACCTAAACCTGGCTCGCTAAGTCTCGCAGCGGAATGAGAAACTCTGCTCCGACAGTTTATAAATATTATGAAGTTCCGGGCTGCATTAAGAAGAACGGGCCGGTGGAGAGATGCAGGGTTTACATGGATCGCCATGGAAACAGCAGTTTTCCATGGTGATCCATGTTTTCTAATTATCATTCACTTTATTTTAATGTAATAATGCCCATTTTCAAGTGAAAACGACCATTATTGCTTTAAAATGAAGTGAAATTAGCTTTGTAAATAGAGCTCCTAGTCTGTACTTTTTGAACAATACAGTATAAGAAAGCATCACCATATCCCTTTTAGTTTTATGTATTGTATTTTATGTCTATAAAACCAATTCAAAGGATACCATAAGTCATCACAGGATGTTGTTTGATCGTGAATGCATACACACTTTCTCAATATCATTTGTATCAGTCTTTTCATCGTGTGATTGGTCCAATTATTGGGTGAAATAGTGTAATGTGTACCCAGCTTTAGATGCACTGTGTATTGGATGGACTAGAACGCGTATAGGACATATTTTATAGTAAGGACTTGGATGTGTTGCATGGATGCTGCAATTAATAGTTACAATTTAAAGAGTATAGTGCAAGTTTATTGTGTATTGTAGCACCAGCCATGTATATATGTCTATTGATTGAGAAAAGCTTAAATATTTACATTAATTGACTGATGTTCCTTTATAAATCTTATAAATTAAATAACAAATAATAAACATATAAAAATAATAATATTAAAGTATAATTGCTAGCATTTATTTGTAATACAGATCTGAAGTTTCATAGTTCCTTTCCAGTTTGTTCTGACATGATTGGATTAGCTATAAATAAACAAGTGAGCATATTTTATAGCTATCATTCTATATTGTACATCATTTCATTATTCTCCTGATATAATTAAATGTGTAAAATGTAATACATTGTCTGGTTCAGACATTTCATCTTTTTTTATTCACTAATGTTTTACCATTTTGAGTATGGCTGATATTTGTGAAGGGACTCAGAAGTCTATTTATTAAGAAAATAAAATCCCTAGTGTTCTTGCTATCATTATCAAATCAATGAACCTGGATGTGAAGTGGTTGCTATTGGCATTAAGGTTTCACATGGATCGGTGGTGAGCCAGTTTCAATAAGGTGATCAAGAATTCCTCAGTTGTCTAGGTAATATCTTAGCAGTAACAATATTGGACCATACTTGTGTGCAGATTAATGATGATCACATGCGTGGAGATGAGAAGTTCAGGTAAGTGCAAATCTGATAAATCTGAATTTGGGGCATCCAAGTCAAATTGAGGCATATGGCACAATGTGTACCGTGCACAAGACATTATACAAGGCATATCATTTTTGGTGTGCGTTGTAATATTCACTTCTGCTCTGAGTCTACATTACTACAATCCCTTAGAATCCAAGAATTAAAAGATCAATTAGTGCATACATCTACTCAACTTCATCAACAACCGCAGCACCTTGAAAAAGCCTTCCATGATAAAGCCCACCTGAAAAATAGTTCCACTGATACGGAGAAACAGCTGTACCAACTCTGGAATCATGTGGACAACCTAGAAAATAGATACCGGTGTAATAATTTGAGCCTAGTTATTCTACCAGAAAGCATTAAAGGCCCAGCCCTGACTCATTTCCTCGCTATAACTTTGATGACACTGTTAAATAATCCCCTGGACGCATACAGTCTAATTATTGAAAGAGCTCACTGACTAGGCCCCACCAGAGGCAACCTCAAAGATCAACCTAGAGCTTGTGTACCTGCAGAGGTACACAGGGAATCCATGGAGAATAATGCATGAAGAGCCAGTTGAACTAGCAAGGATTTCCCATACAGGAAAGCACAAGGAACTGACAACATTTAACAAGCCCTGAATGCTAGGATGAGCTGGTTTATATCCAAAAAGTGCAGATGTCTGGGATCAGGGTAATAAACAGGTAACAACAGACACCGGTCTCAAATCCATCACAGAAGCACAAGAGACCCCTTTGGTGGAAGATGGAACTGAAGACAAATACCAGAGTGAGTCCAATGACCCCTCTGGCAGACCTTGGAACTGCAGTAAGGCACAGTATTGTTACACATGTTTCTGATTTTTTATTTTATATATGATATTTCAGCAGAACTTACTAGAGCCAAAAAATATTTTGTTAATTTTTTCTATGCTTTAGTCTAGAAAGGTAGAAAATTTGCCCTTATGTTTACAGCCCGATTGTGCCTGTTTTCAAGTTCAGGTTTTAAGGACTTTACAATCACTGGCAAAGCCACAACAGCAGATGAGTTTTTCCCGGAACCTGGTTTTCCAACTGGCTTGAAGCACCAAGCACCATCTGGTCAAGTCTAAACCCTACCTGGAATTTAAATAATGATATGGGACGGCATGGAATCTTGCAGGGTATCACAGACTTAGACTTCTAAGATAATGACTAAGGGCCTGATTCAGACTTAAGAATGCGATAGGTACCTAAATATACACACCTAATAGCAATGAAAGCCCCCTTTATCATGCCCCTGGTTTTTAGGTTCTTATGTGACTTACGAGTGCCATAGGGATCCTTTAACTGTAGGTTCGCATTTGAATGCGTAGGGATAGTACTTAGGAACTTAACTGCATAACCATACCTTCATTTGGTCATTTAACTGCCTCTCTACACCCAAATCTGCGTATCTGCCTAGTTACTTATTCACAGAACGCCCCTTTTTGCGTATGTTATTACGAACCTAGAGACTTTAGGTGCGTAATGCATAAGTACGTAATTTCATGCGTAAGTCCAAACTAAACAGCGTATAAAACTTACTACGCATGCGCAGTGCATCCGTTCTTAAATATACGCACCTAAAACTACGCATATTCTTAAGTGTGAATCAGGCCCTAAGTGTCCAGACTTACGGATGTCAGGCCACTTTATGCACGCAAAGTGCGTAAGTGGGCTGATTTGAATAGAGGGGCACTTAGCGTACCTAGCTTAGTTCCGTACGATGGCATTTCTGAAGAAATAGGCTGTGCTTCCCCTCCGCCTGCTAAAGTGGGTGGGGGGCAAGCATGGTAAATGTACAGTGTTGGAGGGGTATCCCACTTGTGCGGATCAGCGGTCATACGGACCACTGATCTGCACACTTTAGTTAAGGCAGCTTATGGCAACGTAAGCTGCCATAAAGCCTGTACAAGAGAGGGGAGTGACAGGGGGAGTTCACTCCCCTCTCTCTGTCAGATGGGCAGACTGCTGCACGTAAAGAAAACATGCGGGAGTCTGGATCCGGTCTTAAGTATGTAGACTCTTTAGATTTTTTCTATCCTCTGCTATTTTGATAAATATTAAGAAGTTGTTCCTCGCAGAGTTAAGTTAGAATGCAGACTAAGGGTGCTATAACCAAAGTTTCACATTTTCTTCTTTTTGTAATTTGTTTGCACTGATACACTTATCAATGTCTCTTATTGATATTGGGCTGGATCCAGACTTAAGTAAGTGCTTGAAATTAGTTACTCCTGGGCTAAACCATCTTGATTGCAGGGGAGTCACATTTCATCTGTTGCAAACAGTATTAGAGTTGAGAGGTGATGTTTCCTATCCCAAGTCTAGATAACAGTGTGATAGTAAAGCTGGTCAGTGTC
>WWET01001553.1:294063-314379 GCA_011038615.1 Limnodynastes dumerilii | reverse complement strand
CGTTTTAAGTTATATTGTTTAGCTTTTCATCAGGGACATACAATGCACAAAGGCATTGTATGTCCCTGATGAAAAGCTAAACAATATAACTTGAAACGTTGGACAAATCCAGTGTCCTGTTATCGTTATTTTGAAGACTCTGAGTGCCCTTGCTTTGTTTATCTATATCTCGGGAGACCACCCGTTGAGGATAGCACCAGAGCACATATTGCTTTCTAAACCATATATTGTTTTCTATACCATATATTGATCCAACTTGCAACTTACACAAAAATATTTGTATAACATCTAAAACTGGATGAAATTGAACACATTTGTTAACTAGCTTTTTACACCGTCATGGAAAGATTTATACATTTTATGATGCATCATAATGTAAAAGAGCAATTTCTTCTTATATTATTATTATTAATAATAACAACAATAATAATAATAATAATATTGGACATGATTCAGACTTCAGACTTAAGAGTGCTTTAATAATGCACGGAATAGCAAAAGTCTGCACTTGTGTGGCAAGTGCACTCCCATAACACTCCCCTCTGATGGACGGAACTTAGCCAACTTCCACGTGCTATAGCCCTACCTTAAATACTCTGTGCGTATCGTGTGGACTTAGCGAACATACTTGTGGAAGTGCCAATCCCAGCCCAGACTGTACAATTTAAATGTTTCCCCCCACCCACATTATGTATTCTCCCACATACGAAGCATTGTCACGCCCTGTGTATGTTTGGAAATCAACTCTGTATATTGTATAGTGAGATCCGATGTGTAACATGCACAGATGGCTAACAACCACCAACTTATGCACACAGCATGAGTGTGTTTGTAAACGTTACTAAGTCTGAATCCCGGCCATTATTATTAATTATGGCTTATTTTTGTGGCAACTTTCATGTTATATGTGTATAGTTTTATTGTGTGGAACCAACAGAAACTCGTCATTTTTCATAGCTTTTTGGCGTTTTGGTATTGTTCCATAATGACTTTAAGGGTCAGTACTGTCTCATTGGAGGACTTTCCATTTTTGGGACTGGAGCTGCTTTGTTACACGTATAAACAAGCATATTTATCTACTGAATATTGAAATACTCTTCAAGTTTGCTCTTACTTTGACTTTTAAAAATGTATCTTTATGAACAGCTAAATGTTTATAAATCCCCAATCTTTCTAAGGCATTTTGGAAAATTCTGACCTAAGTACAAGCTTATTAAAAGCAAATAAGCACAGAATGTGCAGTACTTTTTGGCAATTAAAAGTAAGATGTTTCTAATATCTATTTCTGCGGAGGCTCAATATTATGCAAATTAATTACGCCATACGGATGTTTCTGATTAAATCCAGGTCTTCATTCATATGACTACCCAGCAAATAATCAAGAAATATTCAGGTCAGCTAAGGTGATGTTTTTACCATGCAAATATAACTTATGCGATACCCTTTGTAGTGCATCCTGGATTGGTAGGCCTATTGTGTTATCTGTTGCAAAATGCTAATAAGTCATTTGTTGATGAAAGCATTAAGTGTACTGTTTGAAATAATTTGACTAACGAGAACAGATTTCAAATTTAATTTGTAAAATGACTCGACCACCTCCAAAATGTTTTAAAGAACAATACAGTAAAAAAGTCCAATGTATACTTGTATTATTTATATATAATTTTTTTATATATATAATCTAGAAATATATGTTCATAAGGGATCAAACCTTTATATGAATAACAATCTGTGTTCATTTAACATTAATAACATAGGCTTTTGGTGTAGTGTGAATTATTAACATCATCATCTACCTTAAGAATGAAACATATATAAATGGATAAAATGTGAAAAATACATTCAGACACAGCAGATGGAATAAAGGAATTGCACAAGACAGACTCACAGTTCCATATTACAGGGGCCACGGTAGTATGTAGAACAAACTTTTATGAATGATCTTTTCTCCTTTCTCAAGCAACAGCTTTGAGCTTATAACAAGTTAATGGTTCTAGCTTTATATAATTGTGAAAAAGAAGTTAAATTCACATATCAATTACAAGTTCTCATTTCCAAAATAGGGGTATCTGAAAGTTCCTTTACAGATGTCTCTATTTTGAATACTTACCAGTTTATACTTTTTTTATCAGAATGGGTGAATATGCCGATCGGCATACTTCACCCATTCTCATTCGGAAATTCTGCCGTCGCCGATATCCCTTCACCACCGCTATCACCGGACCGAGGGAAAGGTGAGTAACCTCTCCGTGCGGGGTACGGAGGGTTAGGGTCAGGATGCGGGAGATGAAGGGGTTTTTTTTGCTTACTTTTCAGAGCACCAAAGCTCGCTGCTCCGTGGATCGATTCCTCATCGAAATAGGATTGTTCTAAGCGGGGACCCACACCCGATTTTAAAATGTAAAAGGGATTATTATATTTTTTAGAGTTCAGACATGCATACATAACAAAATGAATACACTGAAACAGAGTAAAAAATTCCACAGACATATTTTACAACAAACTGTGGTTTAATAAAGTAAATCTTGCAGATCATGTCTTCACTTAATAGTTAACTGATACAGTGATGCAATGTTTATATATTTATATTGGTCTCCTGCTTTAAGAGTAATGGGTACACTCTGAAGATAGTGAATCATATAAGGGTGATCTGTCGATAAGCCAATGCACCCTATCCAATCTGATATCTTCACTCATAGATGTCAGGTGGGTTGGTCTGAATCTGATGCATTGGTTTGATGGCACTGGGCAGTGCCTTTGGGGAGAGAAAGCCCCTATGAAAGATATTAAGAAATATCTCCCTGTGAGTGCTTGCTTTTCAATTATGATATTAAGGAAGATTCCTCGTCATCCAGTGAGGCCTTTGTTCTTTTCAAAATCCAGCATCCTCCTGATCATTTTATAATGACTGGAAATTAAATTTCAAGGCTATGATAGTTTGGATAATACCTAAATCATTGAGACAAGTAGACAAGTTGGTAGAGAGTAAAGTTATGGGTGTGGCGTATTTGTTACCAAGGTAGCCGTTCTTATTTGCTTGGTTGTACTAAAGATTTCATTTGGTGAAGATCCCTGACTGGTTACAATACTATAAGGAAATGAGGCTTTGCCCCATTGGACAGTTTTTTGTTTTTTTTTTCAGTTTTTCTGACTTGCCTTTCTAATTGCTTTGTCACATTGCTTGGATACATTTAAGTCACATAAGATAGTGACTTTTAGACCCCTTTCCTCCTCCAAAGAAATGCCATAAATGCTATATTGAGCTTTGGGGCTAGATTTACTAAGCTGTGGGTTTGGAAAAGTGGAGATGTTGCCCATAGCAACCAATCCGATTCTAGCTGACATTCTCTAGTATGTAATAGAAAAGTAAGAGCTAGAATCTGATTTTCTAAACCGGCAGCTTATTAAATCTGGCCCTTGAAGTTTTGTGCCATCTGCAAAAAGGAATATTTACCCCTCAATACACAGGCAGTATCATCAATAAATATATATAAGAGCACAGGCCCAAGAAAAGATCCCTGGGAAACTTCTCTGGTAGCCTTTCCATCCCAGAACAGATTCCATTTACTAAAACCCTCTGTTGTCTATCCTGCAGCCAACATTGTATTCACACAACCATCTTTGAAGCCAGTCAAAAGCCTTACCGAAGTCTAGATAAGCTGTATCTACAGCTTACACTTGATCTACTACTATAGTGAGCCAGCCAAAAAAGTCTATAAGTTTGGCATGATCTCTTTCCAGAGAATACTGCTTAGGATTCCGTAAATTGCTGGATTTAAGATATTTTATAATTTCTCTACTACTGATGTAAGGCTCACTGGTCAGTAGTAGTAAATGTCATGTCATTTTTAGATTAAATATTAACTAATGGTCATTATATGATGGTGGTGGTGGGGGCATTTTTGTCGTGATGCATTTGTTTTCCGTTTTAAATAGATTGTGGTCAGGATTCACAGTTAGGTAGTTTTCGTCTTATGTACGTTGTTTAAAGAATTGAGCTGCTACGCATGTGTAGTAGATTATTTATGCTATCTACCTACCATTTCTGTACATAGATTGCGTAAGCGCGGTCTAAAGAAATGGTAAGTAGATACCGTAAATAAACTACTACGCATGTGTAGTAGCTCAATTCTTAAAACAACGTACGTAAGACGAAAACTGCGGACCTTTGGGCCTGATCCAGACCTACGCTCACAAGCGATCATACGCTGGTCGTAAGCGTAAATTCGGCAGAAAAAACGCACTGCGCATGTGCAGAGTGACAACTTCCGGTCGTACCAAAGAGCTTTTCGTAGCGGCGATTCAGGCGTCCGTATTGTTTGCGTATTTTCGAATGACGGGCCGTGTTAGCCCGGTATGATCAGCGCATCGCTACGAAAATTCGTACCGACGCCGGGAAAAGTTAAGGTAGGGTTCAGCCGGCGTATGGAGGTAAAGGTAAGGGGAGTGTCATGGGAGTGAAAGTTTTTACGCTGAAGCGGTAATACGCTCTGCTCTCATGCGTAGGTCTGGATCAGGCCCTTTGGCCGCTTCAGCGTAAAAACTTTTACTCCCATGACACTCCACTTACCTTTACCTGCGTAGGTCTGGATCAGGCCCTTTTGTCTCTAGGATACTGTTGTCGCTAGAGAAAGGGCTAAAGTAAAATCTGGTCATTTGCAGGTAAAGTATGAGCACATTATAAAAAGTAGCAATATTAGACATCCCAGTATATTAAAGAAATTATATCTCAATGACATTCATTATTTTTTGTTTATTAAATTTATACATTTATGGTGGTAAACAATATAGTTGAAACTAAAATAAATCAATGCAGTTTCAATAAAATTTCCACATAATAAATCATGGTGTCATACTATTTAATACTAGGATTAAACAAGAACAAGTAACTGTACAACACAACAGAGGCCTGTTAAATACTAAACAATATCTATATATATATGTGTTTCCAGGTTATTTGTGTGCTTATAAAAAGCTGTCTGATTTCAAGTAATTCTGTGTAAATGAGAAACCTCACTGTCAGTGTCACCTTTAGGGGATGAGAGTGCTAGCC
The DNA here is from genome assembly GCA_011038615.1 of Limnodynastes dumerilii. Lineage (NCBI taxonomy): Eukaryota > Metazoa > Chordata > Amphibia > Anura > Limnodynastidae > Limnodynastes > Limnodynastes dumerilii. Next base: position 309,326 of record WWET01001553.1, on the reverse strand, counting down.
AGGTCAGTATGTGGTAAGAACAGTCACTTCAGGCTGAATCCTCAATGTTTTAAGTTTCCCAAGCCTAAATATTGACCACGACCACCTCCGACCCGGGGACCTTAAATGATCATAGTGCCAAAGCTCAAATTGCCGAAGCATTCTTGTGAAGCCTCACTTTTCTGTAGCAGCTTTAGACTAACGTGGTAAATGAACGCAACAATCATGGGCAGCGTTAGACAAATGCTGCAAAAGAGGAACTTCACTCTGAAACTTTCCCAAAGGCTCCGAGAATTGGAGGGTCAACCGGTAATGCTGGCATGTAGCAAATCTTTCAGAGAGACAAAAAGAGTTCTTGCCAAAACGCTACAATTGACCAAGACTGTTATCTTGCCCATGGCATGGCCAAAAATAATTCTTAATTTAACTGAAGAAAGGACAAGATTGTAGGACGTGAGAATGAAGTATAATCTTAAACATCTACGCTACAAGCAAAATAATAAATCTACAGAAACTCAACAAGCAGAACGACTACAATCCATGCAAAATAGACCCGGATCAAGTGAATCAAGCTTTCAATTAAGCCTCATGGAAATAAATAAGTTGAGCACGGCGTCTGATTGTCAAGTGGAACGAAAGAACGGTAATTTAATTTCTACAATGAGATGTCGATCAGCTAAATAACATAAAAATGCACTTATTATACACGCAGTCAAGGTGATGTAAAGCAATGTATTAGTATACAATGATATAGTGCATAGTAATGTAACACTTCAGTCTAGAAGCAATTATTGTGATTATCATCATTGTTGATGTGTTATACATGTAGTCTGAAGTTGCAACAGAAGCTGTTAGAACGCAGAAGGTTCCTGTGTTCCAACAATATACAGAGAGAGACGTCCAACTTGGCAAGCTTCCAAACATTAGATAGAAATGAATAGTTTATTATACAATAAATAGCTCTCCAATACACTTCCATATAATGTCAATAATGAAGCTATACCTAGTGGTTATATCAACAATGTACAGAATTTATATAAATCTTCTTACCAGATATCATATAAGGATGATAAAAGATTAAGAAGAGAAGAATTTAAAGTCATAAATAGTAAGTTATGGTTAGTTTTGTTGATTAATATTATAATTGTTTATGGGCATAATTCAGACCTGTCTGGGTATTTTAGAAGGAAACACCTTTAATTATATGGAATTGAAGTATGATGATACAGTACCTCACAAAGTCATAATAGTCACATAAATCATAATTACGCCATAGTATACAGGCCCTTCATAGTACCAGCACTCTACTGCCCAAGATAGACAAGCCATGTGTAAGCCACAATCATATGTAATAACTTGCAGACAGGCTAAAGTTGTATATACGCTACTTTCTTTTCAATATTGTTTTGCAGTAAAATATCTTTTGTGCAAATGTCATTTTTGAAAGCATGTGGTGTTCTTTTAAAAGGCACTTATCAGACAGAGTCAAAGGACTTATTTCCATCTGAGGTCACTCAAAGAGGGATTAAGCATTCTGGAGGCCTGTCACCTCATAAAAAAGTTAAACTGGTTTTAAGCACTTTGATTCTTTAGAATAAGCTGTTATTTACCTCAGAATGCCTTCTCTTGACAGATGCTCTCTGCTTATGGACTTTGCTTCAAACTTAGCAGAGATCAGCACAATTCTCCATTACCACCCGTTACTTTGACGTTGTGTTTGAAAAAATAAACTAAAACTATGTGTTATATCAATTACTTGCATCAAACATAATTGCCTCAAGAATTGCATTCAAGTTTTTTGTGGAACTCTAAAACAAAGACCTGATATTACCACTTAGTGCTTCTGTATATGTGTAAGTGACCATAAGTATAATAGTATAATTATTATAATGATATTATAGCAGAAAATAATTATTATAATAACAAATCTATTCAGGATGTGAGGACTGACAAAGTAACACAACCTCAAGAAGAGGAGAAAGATTATGAATAAGAATAACAGAAAATGTTTGACTTGTATTAAAAAAGCTCCAATATTATGCAACACGATTATATTTCTATGTTGCTACACATAACAGTTAGTTGTAATACTGTATATGGCCCAGATCCAAACCTACGTACACAAGCGATTTTACACTAGCCGCTGACGTAAATTCGGCCTTTAGCATATGTTACGCCACATCATTCTAAACATGCGTACCATCAGCGTAACTACGAACAAAGGGGTGGCTTCATCCACACGACACCCGTAGTTACATTTGGTAGGCCGAGGGAGGCATTTAAATCGTTAAGTATGCGCCGGGTTAGGCAGTTAAGTACGTGAATCCAATACGTACGTCAGTACTTATGCTTTGAAAAGTTAGGGTAGGGTTTGACTTAGACTTGGACCAATTGGGGTTTTGAGTTTGACATGCCTACTGTAAGACATCTAAAACTTTAGTCGACTATGCTGTGAGTTTTTAATATATAGAATGGCAAATCCCTTATATAAACAGTGCAAAATACTGGTATTTATATGTATGTGAATATTTGTGTTTCATGTTATATTATGGTGACTGAGAGATTTCTGTCAACTGTTTGTGTGGTTTTTTTTTTTTGTATAGAAGACATTTTTTTTTCTTTGTAGTTTGTCCAACTGGTTTCCAGGGCAACTACTCAATTCCTTTTTCATACAAGTACCAAATTCTGCACTGCATTTGTTGACGAGAACTGCAGCTAGGTCTGTGTTACATACCTGTGTTAATGTTTCAGCTATTGATAATGGATAGGTAGTATTAGTGTCAATGCTCTGATATACAAAATATAATGCCAGTGTTACTGGAACAATGTATATAACTGTATATTAATCAGTGTATATAGTTTTCACTAGCACGCAGATATGTGGTAGTTCACACTTCTGTTGGCATGACATTCTCCTGCTGGTTGATCCAGTCAGGTGCAGTCATCATCTCCACATAGGGAGTTTAGAAATATATATATATAGTCTTTTCTATTTATTATTTATCATGGAAAGGAACGTTTTATGATCAATAGAATTGATATACGCCTGCTTTTGGTGTATGCAAAATTGACACTTTTCCAAAATTTAGATCTTCTCTCTTGGGAACATTTGATGGGATGGGAAGGGATGAAAAGCAGAAATCAATGCTATGTGGGGGGGGGAGTATGGTAAAGGTGCAGCAAGGACATGCTGAGTCCCCTCTACTATCCTGATTTCTGTGTCATTTCCATTTTAAGTGAGGCGCAGAAGTTTTATGTTAGAGTTTACGGATCGTATCTCCGTATGAACGAGGGATGTGGCACATATCATGGAAGACTGAATCAAGTAGGGGTCCAGCATCAGAAGTCTGGATCCAGTCATCATTAATGGACACAGAACCTTGTATTAGGAGATTCTGGACCGTATTCAGAGATCTGTTTTTTGGGGAAGTTCCGTGTGTATTTTTACTATCCGATGAACTGCGTATGTGTAGTAACTAAATTTACACATCTACGTTGATTTTACGCACGGAAGTCCAGTAGGCACTGATATGTGCATCACACGTGGAAAGATCCGTACGGAGGGGCGTGTTTAGAATCCACCCGGAGAAAGATCCATGTAAGTGGGTGGGGGGAGGCATTTAAATGACCATTTGAGGGTGCGGTGAGGGCGTGGTTATGTAGATACACACGTACGGATCTATTATATGCATGGAAATGCCCAATTAAAGATACGGGTTCTTGAAGCACTTCTAAGTCACAGTCAGCCCGTCCATGTGAGGGTTGTGTCATGGGTGTTACCTTGCTACGTCCATGCGCATATTTGCAAACACCTTTGATCTCTGAACATGGTCCTCTGTGCTTTATTCATAGAAAATATAGAGTTATGTCTCAAATTAAAAACATGACCAGCTTCCGATTGAAAGCAATACTGGTGTCTTCTGTTTTGCTATCATCTGGTGTTCTTTAGCACCATGGTATCAGTAACAACATAAGATAAGGATAATACTATCACAAAAGATGTGCAACTTTGATACAAGGAAATTCAATATATCATTTATATAATATACATTCACTGGGCTACGATATGCAACACAATATGGAAGGGTTTTGACATTGTTTGTTTTATGTCTTGTAAAAAATAAGTATAATGAAGTCTAAAAATTATGCAGTATAAATGCAGAAAATATTTTGGGCTCACTGTTACTTGTGTTATTGGAATGATTTTATGCCATGAAATTTGTCATTACAGAAACTAGTTTTTGGTCACATGGCTACAAAATTAATTTTGTGTTACAATTCAAACATATGCGTGGAATTAACTAAATCAGGGGCTCTCAACCTGTGGTACGCATAAACCAACTATTAATACTGTGCTCATCTGCCAGCATCAAGGCATCACCCTAGGCTATGTAGCAAATTTCCACTCTTTATCTTATAGTAGAAAGCTTCCTCTGGAGTCTCTGTCTGTGTGTCTGTCTGTCTAACAGTCTATTAATTTATTTTGTGCTCTGGATCAGAGACATTGGGACAGACTGGGCATCCTCTCCAATGCTGACACAGCCTATGTGACTATTCTTTATAAGCGCCATGTATGGTGTCCATTAAGAACATACACTGATTTGTGATTTGTGTGTGTTGCCCCCCTTTCTTATCCATAGTACTGCCAGCACCCTTGTATATATTTAACTATCTGTATAAAGTCATTCTCTAGGTCTTCACGATTCTGTTCTATCCTGTTTTTCATCCTACTTAACAAAAGTCTAGTAAATTACACACATAGTAAATAAAGCTTGGTTACTGGCTCTTCTTTATCTGTGCCACAAGCACTTAATCATTGGTGGACTGCTTTATTATGTGAAATCACAGCTGTCGATTTGTGTTACTTATCTGGCTTTCCATTTGGATCCGTCCATTCCCATTTGATATTAAATAGAAAAAATATACATAATTTGTATTTCACATGTAAAATGCAACTTACATGCCTTAAAATTACTATTTTGTGTTTATGATCGCCATGGTGATTCAGTGATGATACAGCCGAGACCACAATGTCAGCTATATCCCTGACAATGTTTGGCATGGTACTTCTTTGTAATACTGGCAATATACACACACAAAAATGAATTCCTCACCTAGTCCCTGCTCCTGGCGCTCTCCCAGATATGTCCACACTGCAGCCTGTGCCCGATCTGTTTACACCGGACCCCCCCTTCGATCAGGCTGGCTTAGCCTTCCACAAAGAAGATAAAAGATAACGTAAACATAGTAAATGCTGACATTACAATATTCTATCTGAAGGGTGTTGTGTTAATGACCCTGATAGAAGAATGCTGAACAGGTTAACCGTTGGCATTTTCAGCAGCAGCATTGCATAGCATGCCCTCTCTCTTTTGTATTTGATCATTCATGATTGTATTACTTTGAGTGCAAATAATGTAATAGGAAGTTCATATATTTTACAAACACCTCTGTGGGACGAACACATCTATGTTTAATGTGCATTATACACCCAACAAAAATGATATGTTTTATGTGTAGATAATTTTAAGATGGATCCAATTGAATGCGTTTATGTAAATAAACATTTTTATTTTGTGCCTCTTTTCCTGAATACATCAGAACAATTAAATGATTGCAAATATATTATAAGCCATCAGACACTTTCAAGGCTCTTATGTTGCTGTTGTTGTGGTGTGAGGTGTTTGCTCTCAATTTACAAACATATGCTATATGGCCCAATATAGGGACTCTCACTGTTTAGAGTTAGGACAATCTCAGCAGAAAAGCCATGAACGCCATGAAAGTGGCTGCTGGATTATCATATATTTGCAAATGAGTGTTACTGATTACTTATTTTATAGGTAAGATGGCATAGCTATTACTGGTTAATTGCAGTGTTGCTGGGGCATTTTCTTTGTTCCTGTATCTCCTGTATCTGTGCAGATTCTATAGAAACCTATAAATTAATTTGAGTAACCGCCAATTTGTGTAAAAAAAAATACAGACTCCCTCCTAGGTGTACCCACTGTTGTGTCAGGCGTTGGCAGGAGGGCCCTGGACTGTAACAGTGAAACAAACCAGGCAGCTACAGGACACACACTCTACAGCCACCCAGTCTGTTCCACAGAAGTCTGTCCATGTATGTGCTGGATGGCAGCTCTCTGTGGGACAGAGCAGTTTATCTGTGTATGCACAAGGCACAGGAGTAGCAGGTTGCCCTTTCCTTATCCAGAGACCCTCTCATGCGATTAGCTTGCACCATTGGTCCATATCCAGAATATGTAAATAAGAGGAAATCAGGTGGAAAGTTACATCTGGGCAAAACCATATTAAATTGCTGGGAATAGTCAAATTATTAGATTTTTTCCATGCAGGGAGGATAGTTTACTAGAAAATATAACTGCTCAACTCCAATACTGTTTACAATATATAAAATTTGTCTCACCTGTATTTCAGCATAGTTTGTAAATTGACATCTGTTTTCCTCTTATTTTCAAACTCTGACATCTGTTTTCTTAGAGTGTGGGTCCCCGTTGCGAACTGCCCTAGTTCTAAACTGGCTGGGAAATCGATTGCTTATGGCTCGACGAGGCATAGCAATCGATCCCTGAACACGGTGCTCCGAAAGGTAAGTAAGCTTCCCCTAACCCTAAGTGCCCCCCGCACCCTAACCCTAAGTCCCCCCTCACAGCCTAACTCTAAGTATCCTCCGCAGCCTAAACCTAACTCCCACCCCGCAGGCTTTCCCTAAGTCCTCTGCGGCAGCGTGGCAGAAAGTGAATGATCGCATACTCACCCATTCATAAAAAAATTCTGAATGGAACCCTCATTCGATATAGGGACAGCCGAAAATGCAACTTTCTGCTGTCCCTAATTCACAATGCAATCCCTGGCAACGTGCACTCGCAACGGTTTTCCTCTTATTTTCAAACGCTAACATCTGTATGTCCTCTGCTTGTAGCAATTTATCACAACTTAGTCTTCACTATTATCATATTTTTGGATGTGATAATACATTTTAATGTTGGATTTTTATTTTTTTATCAAGTGGAATAATATATCGATGAAACACTACAATGTTTTAAGCATATAATACTTAAATCATGAAATAGGGGATGATAATAAATTGCTAATTGCTGCATAACTGTTTCTTTATACAAGTTTTAACAAATCTTACTCAATACAAACATGAGGAAATAATTAAAGAAACAGTGGGCTCCATTTACTATGATTAGTGCATTGAGCGCTAGTCATGTAAGCAAGGCTTGCTCACCTCGCAGAGAGCCTTGCAACACTGTGGCCCATATTTACAAAAACTTACCTCTCCGGCGAGGACCCATGATGGGAAGTCTTTTAATAAATGTATTTTTTTTTAATTATTAATAATAAAAAAAGTTAAATAATTTTTTTTCTACTTTTCAGCTTTTTAATGTATTCCAGTGGCCTTCCGATATATACCCTCTCTTTTACACCCCTAATAACAGCTATTAGGGGGAGGAAAAGGAGGATATATGGGGATACTGCTGGAATACTTACCCTAACGGCCTCTTCAGATGGTGTAATTTAACGTTTCTTCATTCATTAGAGCTGGCCGGCAATCGGTAGTGTTAATGCTATGAGAGCATTGTAAATAAAGAAATCTTCGCTTTCCTATGATAAAGCCCATTTTCATATGAAAACGAAAACTTTATTCTATGAAAACAAATATGGTAAATGGATCCCATTATATCAAGTTGGCTAACAAAAATCACTAATCATCCTGCACTGATGACAGAACAAACCTGCTACACAGACATCTCCTATACTTTTGAATAACTTCCCCAAAGTCACCCAAGAAGTAACTTGATTACATGGAGAATCAGAGACCATCAAAGATAACTGAGAAGAGTAGTAGTGTAACCAATAAGAGTACTCCTCCACCTCCATCTCCACTCTCTCTTCTCCTCACCAGCCACATGCCATTGTCTACTTTCATCACCACTTTGAATGCAGAAGTCTACTCCCTTCTTTTGTCATCTCCTCCGTCAACATGCCCACTTGATCCTATTCCCACCAATCTTCTTTGGTCTTGCCCTTTCACCACCTACTTTAATTTTTCCCACCTCTCCAACCTATTCCTCTCCTCTGGCATCTTCCCCTCCACCTTTAGATATGCTCTTGTCTCCTCCATCCTTAAAAAAAGCCTTGACACCCTCCAACCACCGACAAATCTCCCTTCTTCTCCTCACCTCTAAGCTTCTTAACAGACTTGTTTACAACCATATAAACAGATATTTCACTGACAACTCCATCCTGGATCCTCTCCAATTCGGGTTCCACTCTTCCGAAACTGCCCTGAATAAAGTCACCAACGATCTTCTCTCTGCCAAATATAAATATCCCTTCTCTCTTCTCATCCTCCTGGATCTATATACAGCCTTTGACACTGTTGATTAACCTTTCCTGCTCCATACCCTTCACTTTCTTGTTACTGTCCACTCCTGGTTTTCCACCTATCTCTTGAACCACTCCTTCTCTGCCTCAACCCCTAGCTCCTCTTACCTACCAGTCTTCCCGTAGGTGTTGCTCAGGTCTTGGTTCTTGGTTCCTTTCTCTTCTCACTCTACACCAGCTCTCTGGATGACTTCATCAGCTTTCACTACCACTTTTATGCCGACAATACTCAAATTTATCCCCCCCCTCCAACCTCTCTCCCTTATGGATGTCCCAGCATTTTCTCAAGCATGGACAAAACAGAAATTACCTCTTCCCCTACTATCTCCATTACTATCAGCGACTACACCATCCACTCCTGCACCCAAGGCAGCTGTCTTGACTCCTCACTCTCCACACCCCCCACCCCCTCTCATTATGCTTCCACTTTTACCTCTGCAACATACTGTAGTTCGCATCAGACACTTCCTAACCACTGATACCATTAAAACACTCATTCACTCTCTTGTTATCTCCCTTCTTGACTACTGCACCCTCCTCCTCTCTGGCCTCCCTCTGGCCCATCTCACTCCCCTACAATCCATACTAAGTGCCACTCCCACCACTGTACCTCCACTTTTCTTCTTTGTCTATCTCTACACTGGCTTCCTATCCCTTTTATAATTCTCTTCAAACTCCTCACCACAATCTATAAAGCTCTCTCCTTCTCCTCCATTCCCTACCTCTTCCCCTTATTTCCATCCACATTCCCTCCCAACCCCTCCACTCTGCCTCACCTCACACCTGATAACTACCTCTCTCTCTCCCGTATCCAAGACTTATCCCAGGCTGCCCCTCTGCACTGGAATGACCTACCACTGCCTATTAGGCTATCCAACACCCTCCAATACTTCAAACGCTCACTCAAAACCCACTTCTTAAAGCTAGCCTACCCTTCCTTCACCTAAGCTTACCTACCTTCCCCAGCTTCATCCCTGCGTCTCCTGTTTGTTTACCCCCTCCCACTTAGCATGTTTGCTCTTATGTGAAGGGCCTTTCTACCTCCTGTTATCACCCCTCGACCTTGTCATCACTTCTCTCTATGGGCTATCTCTCCCCTTATTCATCCACTCCTACACTCATATCCCGCTTCTTTATTTTCTCTACATATTGTTCTGCTATCTTTGTGCTGTACTTTATTTTTTCATGGTACTCGTATTGTATTCCATTTTACAAATTTGTACTCTGTCTGTTAATTATGATATTTCAAATATAATTATTGTCTTTCCTATTGCCTCTGTACGGCGCAGCAGATACTGTGTGGTGCCTTATAAATAAATGTTAATAATAATAATAATAATAATACTGCTCTGTTGAAAAGAAATCTGAGCTGCGAAGCATTGGAGGGGATTATAATGTGATGCGGTATTATGATGACCCGGTATTGGGTCATGCAAAGGCCATAAATGGTGGCATGGGCTGTTTAAATGGTCATGTAAATATATTTGTCCTGCTATAAACCTGAAGTGAAATCTATTATACCGAAAACATGGGTCTGATACGTACAGTATCTTGTGCTTTTACAGCCACACGTGGTAAATGTTTGCTTTCTTACTTTAATGTTTTGCTAATGTAACAGTTCAAACCTTCTTGTATGTTCCTTCTTGTATGTTCCTTACCATAGGTGATCTGTGTGCCTAGGTACATGCAGTATATGTAATGAACTGCCTTATGGTTAAAAGGATAAATTAACCCTTATTATTCTTAAAAGTGGACTCCTATTATCTTTTGTAATGTGTCCCTATCAAATAGGGGGAGGGGTATACCTATAGATTATTATTATTATTGCTTTTTTGCTTATTTGTATTATTGGCAAATATAAATAAATGTATGCATGACATATGATATAAACATGTACATTATGTAATAAAAATAATTCTTAGTGTAAGTAAAATAAATTTATATGAAAACAAAACTTTTTATAGAATAAAATTGTAATTGATTTTTTTCTTTGTAGCCTTCAGTAACCTTGTAAAAACGTTTGCTATAGACTATTTTTTTTTTTAAGAACACTAAAATACGCAGGATGGGTTAACAAAAAATAGTTGGGACGGCACATGAGTTCCAATCAATATCTGCCATTGCCCAACAGGTTTTTCTTTACCTCGCGGTTAATGCTGTAACACCAAATCAATAGAACTGATTGTGGATTAGGTTTCTACAAGGTTTACCTTTTAAATACTGGTATGGGTTATCTAGGTTCTCCTATTGAATTTCTTAAGAGATGTCATTTTAAACTCCAGATTATTGATTTCAGGATTTCACATAGCCCTGTCTCGTGTAGGCTTTTCTCTTCAAGTTGTCAAATAAAGTGGAATCACTCATATGTCACAATGACAGATTTTAAATATAACTGTACAAAGTTATTGCCCAAAGTTAATTCAAGACGAACTGGTGTCTGGCCACCTTGTCTTGTGTCTCTAATACCCCCTGCTACCTGTCTGTGCAGCCATCTTCCCTAGCACTTATCCAGGGCTCATAGATTAGGACCTTAAACTGTCTTAAATCCCTTTACCAACATGTTTTCCTGCTCAGTAGCATCCCAGATATAAATAGGATCTTAACACACAAAGTGCTGCTCCAAATAGTACCAGAGTGACTAGCTTTAAGACAGACTAGTGTATATTCATCATTGTCTCCCTTCATTCCATGTCTATGCATGCATGTGTTTTTGGTATATATCTAAAGTAGAAGCTCACATCAGAGATCAACATGAACTACTGCATTCAAGAAGTGTATGAAATGCCCCAGTCTGCTGCAAACAGCTACTGCATGCAGCCCACTGATTATTGTACTTATATCGAAGATAGTCAGAACTACAGTTCTTGTGAGGCTTATGTCCTACACAACAATAATATATATATGGATCAGGCCTGGGCGGTGAATCAGGCTTATACCTCTAGTTACCCTGGAAACATGTTTAAAAGCGAGTACTCGGAAATGGACATGGCCCTGAATTCATACAACCAACCTGAGTATTTCTCGGAGGAAAAGGCAACTTTTTCACAAGGGCAGTCTCCAATGTTCTCACAGAAGAAAGGTAGTGACAGTTTTTGCATTTTATCTTTCTGTAACATGGTTTATGATCTGTTTTATTATTTCTAATATGTATTCATGCATAGCAGGCTCTCTGTGCACTTAGACGTAGCTTGAGTCCTCTGTTTGATTTTAAAGTTGCACATTGCTAGGAGTGTTCCAGGTTGCTAGGAGATTTCATTATTGCTGCAGACAATAGACTTTACTTAAACATTGTTTGTATGGCTCTGTAAATTTGTAATTCCGTATTTCTTCTGATATATTTAATTGGGTATTTTATGCTACCTGCTTGGTTTTCTATTTGTGTGTGCTTATATGCTCATTGTGTCACCTTGCAAAGACAAATGTTTTTTGTCTACTACCATACAGAATGAATAGCAATTGCCATGTATGTGCCATTTATTCTAGACTGTCTAAAATATAATGATTAGAATTGCAATGCAAAAAATATGACTGCATGAAATTATATATTTAACTGAAAGGTCTGTATTTAACTGCAAGGTTGTTGTAACTATTTTGTGTAGCTGTTAAATACTGATTCCAAAATAGATAATTAGTAGATTTCTTGTTTATTTGACTATTTGGCCATGTCTAGCACTTATATTAATATTGCATTTTCCAGTCATATACTTAGTATATTTATTTAGTTTTTTTTGTATGTTTGCATTTTACTGGTGATCTAACATCTAACCATTAATCAGCACACAATTAACATATGGAATATATATTAAAAAAAACTATTACTCTGTGTATTTATGACCAATGAACTTTGCCACTTCAAATTTTTTTAGACGTGTAATAAAACACAAATAGAGATAAAAATAAACTGCATGTTTTAGAAATGCTTAGTATGAATAGCCATACAGGTATAAATTAAATCCATGATTGGAAAGTATGGGTACATTTCTGCTATTAATACTGTATTGATGTGTATCTAATGCGATAATATAACATTTAATAATCTGCAGTTTAGTTTAGTGCAATTTAGTGATGTTTTTTATTTTCTTATCTGCGTCTGTGAATTTATCTCATATTAAGATTCATGATAAGCATATAACTTTAATGCCAGTAAAACTTTTACAATTACCGTAAAACGCTAAAGAAAGAACACATTAAGGACAATGATTCACCTCTCATAAAGAACACTAGTTTATTTTTATTGAGGGCATTGCAATTTTACCCATCAGGGCTTGATTTTTATGTTGATTTTTTTAGAAGTGAAATCTTTGCAACATGCTGGAGTAAATACATATATTTTTATTGTTATTATCATTATTATGTTACTATGCTATTTGAAAAGTAACAAAATAAAAAGTTATCAAATCAAATACTTATTTTTCATTTTAGTAATAAATGTAATAAAATAATTATTATTTTTATTTTATGTTTAATGTTTTTATAATTGCATGGGAATTGTGACTGCTTTGCACTATTTATTTAGTATTTAGTATGAAATCAACATTATTGAATTTCCAACAAGAGGTAATTAATCCAGTGGTGAGGACAGAAGGTTGCTCAAAGGACTTGCTTGTCCTTATTGATCAGCATTGATTTGGATTTAATGAAGATTCTATAGCAACTCATTAACACACAAGAGAACAGGTGTCCCATTTGAAACTTCCCTCTTGTTGCTGTACTTGTGGTAGTTTTAAGAGACATCTATTTATGTATTTTCTTATGAATGCATTGAGCTTTAACATAGGCCACTGGCATTTTAATATAATGCACTAATGATACTTGTTTAGGGCACTTTTGTTGGCCATAATATAAACAAGGCAGTGCTAGATACTGGGATGGCTATTATCTCTTCCCCCACTTCTGTATTAGCAGTATTTCACTACAGAAAGCAATAGCTAATCAAACATTTTAAGAGTAGTCAGAATATTTTTTTATTTCATTGACATTCTGAAATAGGAATTTATGTGAAGAATGGACACTGTTTCTCATTGCAAAGTACATTGCACTAAAATGCAGCGATATAATACTACAATACATAATTTTTAAACAAATAATATTCTCTGCAATGGGTGTGGGTCCCCGCAAAGAATAGCACTATTTCAATAGGACTGTTCTCTCCCAGCCAGGATATCGATTGCTTATGCCTCGAAGGCATAGCAATCGATCCCCAGAGCACTGAACACGGTGCTCCGAAAGGTGAGTGGCTAAACGAACCCCAACCCTTCCCCTAATTCTAACCCTAATCCTCCCCTTCCATTACCCTAACCCTCCCTTCCCTGCAGCCTGACCCTAGCCCGACCCAAATACTCCCTTCTCTATAGCCTAACCCTAAGACCCCCCTCCTTGCAGCCTGACCCTAACCCTCCCCTTCTATGGTCCTAACCCTAACCCTCCCTTCCTAAGCACCTAACCCCCCCTAATACTAAAATCCCCCGGAGAGAGTTACTTACCTCTCCGTAGCTGTCATCCGGCGGGTCTGCGAAAATGAATGGGTGAGTATGCCGATCGGTACACTCACCTATTCATAAAAAATATTTCTATTCAAAACAGAGACAGCCAAAAAGTAACTTTAGTCTGTCTCTATTTCGCAAAGCGTGCCATTGTACCGGAGACTGCAACCACTCTGTAATGTATCATGGCTTATACACAGGACAGGACAGCACTTACATGCATTATTTTTTACTGGAATGTATTTCTTTGTCTCTCTTATCCTTGTCATATGAATGACACACAATTGATAGCTGTGTTGCTACATAATTCAGTAATGACAGTAAAATAGTGATAATTGTTGCTTGCATGAAGACTGCTTAGTAAATGCCAAAATGTTCTATTTTGTTTTTTATTCTGTTCTTCGTTTTCATACACCAAATATACTTATACACAGCATATTTCTTTTTTAGGGTACATACCCAGCTACTTGGATAAAGATGAACTTTGTGTGGTGTGTGGAGACAAGGCTACAGGGTATCATTATAGATGTATCACCTGTGAAGGATGCAAGGTAAATACCAGCTTCTGACCTGCACTTATAATAACCTCTCTGATAACCACAGCTCACGTCTCCCATGCTGCTAACCACTCCACTCACATGTGCCCTTTTACCACTACAATGAAAGCTCACTTAAAAGCATTAAGTTTGTCTGTGAATTTACTTCTAATGAAACAGACAAATAATAACTTCTCCAACCCAGTCTACAACTAGCATAAGTTTGGAAAGAATAAGTCACTCAGGAAACTTTACCAGCACCTATGCATTAAATAGTTTATCATCTTCCAAAGCCATTTCTCCATTGCAGCACTTCAGAGCAGTAAATGAAAGTTTTCATTAAGCCATTTCCAAATGGCTTTATATGCTGTGAAGTGAGTACAGTGTCACTGCTTTGTTTTATATTTTCAGTTTTATAAAGTTTCTATTTTTCTCTTTATAACTTAAACGTTGTCTTCTACGTAATATAAAACAAAAATACAATACCAAGGACATCATTGCAGACATCTAATATAAAGTACATTTATTTACATTTAGTTTACATATTTTAAATTAAATCTGATAAAGACAAGAATATATAGAATGTAAAGGTCTGCTCCAGACTTCCATGTGTGTTCTGTACGCACAAGTTTGCACATAGGTTTTCACTCCATGGGCCTGATCCAGAATAACGGCCGCCGTCGCTAGGACGGCGGGCGTAAGCGTAAGATCGCCTTTTCAGCCGATCTGCGCATGCGCCGGGCAGATGTTGCCCGGTGTTGCTACGGCAACGCCCGATCGTGGATCGGGCGTCCATAGCAGCGCCGTAGGGACGCTGGAGGGGACGTCTCCCAGCGTCCCTACGTTCTGC
>WWET01001553.1:265564-293720 GCA_011038615.1 Limnodynastes dumerilii | reverse complement strand
CCTAAGCGGCCATACGCTCCTGTGCGAGCGTCTGGCCCGTTCTTACGCCGGCTGAAGTTAGGGTAGCCTTCAGCCGGCGTAAGGTAGGGACCATACGCCCGCACAGGGGGAGTGTCGGTGAAAGTGAACGCCGATATGCTGTGCTTTAGTCCCCATGACACTCCCCCCTCACGTGTGGATCTTAGCAAACTTCTGTGTCCATATCCCTACCTTAGCTTCTACGTACAGAAGAGCCTTACCCTGCCCACACTGTCCATTTAAATGCCTCCCACTGCCCACTTTATGGATTCTCTGACGGAGTGTTGACCATACCATAACGCAAGGATCTCTGAACGTACGGAAATTTGTTACTTATGTTCAGAGATCCAATGCATATTATCTGGCACACACATGAGCACAAGTCACTTGCATAAGTCGGCTGTCGGACATAATTCTGGTCCTAAATCTTTAATAGAAATGCTTATGAAGAATCTCTCCCCACATGTCCCTCCTCATGGCTGTAGTAACATCCTGTTGCCTCTGTGGTACGTCATTTCCCCTAACTGTCCTATAACAACATATTTATTTCCACGGCCATGTACACATCCCACTCGTATTGGTAACCAGTGGCAAAAATAAGGTGGTACATGTTTGAATACAGAACATTTAGGAATGATTACAAAGTACCACATAACCTTTCAGGCTCCTGGGGCCTCATTTACTAAAGTCGATTTTGTCAAAGTCCCGGGACTTTAGCAGTGATTTTACCATCGTGGTATTCACTAAAGCCAAAGTCCCAGGACTTTGGGCTTTGACAAAATCAACCAGGCAAACATCTCTGGACAAAACTCGTCCAGATGTTTGCCTTTAAAAAAATACAGATCGCCATATTTACTAAAGGCGATTTGTCTAAATCGCCTTTAGATTGTTGGCAAATCATTTAAAACTAAAGCGACTTCTGTGTGGGACGCTTCCAATGAAAGCGCCCCACTCCGTACATTAAAAACATAAAAATATATTGACATGTGTTTTTCTCTATACAAAATGCCAGCGCAGCATGTGTGGAATGCTTGTTATACAGTGTAAAGGTTTATTTTTGCTACACATGTATATTAATGTATTACTGTATCTTTTTTGCACATTGTATTTTTTTGGGGGCACTTGAGACAGCGCAGCATGATTAGAAGGCTTATCATGCTGACACTGATATTACTACAAGGCTCAGCAAACGCAGCATGGGTAAGCCACTCAGCCATGCTGCGCTTGACTTTTTTTTTATTTTTACACAAAGCGACGGTGATTTTTTAAAGGGCAGATTTACCCCTTGCTAAAGCAATGCTTATCGACGGTGATTAAAAATCGCCTAAGAAAAGCTCCCCTTAGTGAATGCCGCGATTTTAAAAAAAATCGGGCAAAATCGACTTTAGTAAATGAGAGAGAGCTGCAAGGCCTATGGTAATTACAAATGCAGCATTTCCCTGTTCTCTGCAGTGTTGTGATGTAGCAGGAGAGAAGTGGATGCAGGAGAAAATACAGGGGGAACTGGAGAGATATTTGGAGAGAAGAAGGGAGAGGAACTGAGAAGAACAGGAGGGGGTGCTGGAGGAACAAATGGGGAGCTGTGAAAAACACAGAGGGGAACTGGGAAGGAGAGAACAATTGCCGCAACAAGAGAGAATTCTTGTAGATCATGAAGAGAAGATGGGGGATGAGGAATGGAAATTGGGAGGCTGAAAAGAACAAAGTGGTTTGGGAGAAAGCAAGGGGAAAACAAATGGAAACAGCTGGAAAGAACAAAGGGAACAAACTGATTAGGACAACAGAAGAGAATAATTGGATAACGTGAGCAGGGTAGAGAGATGAAGAGGAGAAGTGGGTGAGAGGTTGAGGAAAGAAACTGGATATATGAATGGCAATTGTTGGGCTAATCGCAACCAAATATATAAAAAAAAAAAAAGATTGGTCTGAATTAAATTGATAAAGTGGGTGGTGCTCATAATTAAGGTTTTGGAATATGATATAGGGGAGAAATATGATAAGAAGTCAAATACTGTTTAAATAATATCAGTGTTGTCCACCGTTGGAAACCAACACATAACCACTGGTCATCTGCTTTACTTCATTTGTGTAGCATCCCCTCTCCACTGTAGTAACTATTCCCCATGACATCTGTAGTAACATATTCTGGCCTCTCATCTATGTTTAGAACACTGCACTTCTATCTGAAGCAACATCTCCTGTACTGTGCAACAGAAACACTGGAGAATCCATGACACTCATTGTCACACTGATATTTTTATACCTGTTCTGCCACATGTCTTTATGGTCCATTTGGTCATTAAAAGGTCTAGTGTAGATCAGATGATGGAAGGAAATGATTGGTTGGTTGTTATTATTATTATAGATTTGCTTAGTAATGTCAGTAAATAATAGTCAATGTAAAAATACATCATGGAAGCATTATTATATGGCTTAATGCTCAGAAACAATTCAAACAGTGTTCATGAAATAAAGGCAATTAAATCAGTATTTTTAGTACCAGTTCAGGGTTTTGTGTTACATTGCTTACATTTGGGAAATTATTTTAACAATCTTGGCATCTTTAGGGTTTTTTTAGGAGAACTATTCAGAAGAACCTTCACCCCAGCTATTCATGTAAATATGAAGCAAAATGTGTAATAGACAAAGTAACAAGAAACCAGTGCCAAGAATGTCGTTTCAAAAAGTGTATCGCCGTTGGCATGGCAACAGATTGTAAGTAGCTCATAAAAGATGTTTGTTAATTATTGTACCATGTATTTGCACATAACCCATTCCATCAAAAAAAAGATTCATGCGTTACTTCCATTTATTTTGGGACTGAACCAAGATGAAGTGTCAATTTGTGTAATCTAATTTTTTTTCCAATATTTTATTTATTGATTTCACACCATAAAATATTGAATTACATGTACATTTCATTTTCACATAAAGAATCGTTCTCTTTAAGTAAACAGAAAAAGAAATATCAGTTCAATGTGAAGACTCAAATGCTTGATGTTTAGCCGTCTCCTCAGATTATTTCTTGTCATAGCAGTTTATATCTCATGAGATACATCTCCAACCAGGGGCCAGATTTACTAAGCTGCAGGTTTGAAAAAGTGAAAATGTTGCCCATAGCAACCAATCAGATTCTAGATTATATTCTCTAGTATGTAATAGTTAAATTAGATCTAAAATCTGATTGGTTGCTATGGGCAACATCTCCACTTTTCCAAACCCGCAGCTTAGTAAATTTGGCCCCAGGGTGGGTCTATCATAAGTTAATAACTTATAGGGGAATCATTGTCTACTTTTTTAGTAAGGACTGTACCATTATATATAATGAAAAGTATCATATAATAGTTGTTTAATTGAATGTGTAAGCTAATTTTATGAAATACTGAGAGCAATAAATTCAACAAGCTTTGTGCTATACTCCAAGTAGAAGCAAGACATTAATAAAGACACATGCCAGCCAGATTGTTGGTGGTGAAAGGCACATTTAAAAAAAATAAATGGAATTTTAATGAATTTCTGAGCTGTCAGTTTTCAGTAATTAGTCCTCATTGGCAGTATCAATGGTCATGGCCAAGCTAATGGAGCTGCATGGATGACGTGTTGTTTTTCACTTTACTTCATGTTTTAGTAAATGCCTAAAAACGAAACTTGCAAACTGCTTCCATACAGGCAAAAGGAGATTGAACGTAAAGAAATTTGACTGAAATAGCATATGTAACCTCTTAGATGACATTTTCATCCTGTCTAAACACTTCCCAAGGATTAATTCAGTTGACTTGTTCTTTTCAGAACTAGTCTCTAGAAACAAAGCACAGATCTGCAATGTATTCAAAAAAGTACAATAACTATCCTTCTTACTGACTCTTATAAATATATGACTGAAGCCACTGACTGGAAGATAGAATGAAGTGTAAGAAAGAACAACTTGTCTAGTTCAATAAATGGTTCAATAAATGCCTTTCAAGGTGGACAGCCCATTTAAATGAGAACTGTCATAATATAGTATAAGCACTATGGGCCTAATCCAGACCTACCATTGGCCTTGTTTTTACCTTTTGCTTAAAAGCCGATCTGCGCATGCGCCAGGCAGATGTTGCCCGGCGTAGCTACAGCAACACCCGATCATTGATTCGGCGTCCGTAGCAGCGCCGTAGTAACGCTGGAGGGGTTCCCCCAGCGTTACTACGTTCAGGTTAGTGTAGGTGGGCGGGGGGAGTTAGTTTAATGAGGGAGGGACGGGTTAGCGGGAATACGCTCCTGTGTGAGCGTATTTTCCCTTGCTTAGGCCGGCTGAAGTTAGGGTAGCCTTCAGCCGGCGTAAGTGAGGAAAAATACGCTCGCACAGGGGGAGTGTCGGGGAGAGTGACCGCGGAGAGTCGGGGAGAGTGACCGCCGATGTTTGTCACATGTTTTCTCCCTACCGGATGTACAGCAGAATGTCATTATAACAAACAAAGGCAAGCTTTGGCATTTCAGGTGTTTTTAAACTACAAATCCCAGCATGCTCCAGCAGTACTGGCATAGCATATATCTGGAAAAGCATGATAGGACTTGTAATTTCACAGCACATGAAGTGCCACAGATTGCTTATGTCTGTACGATACTATATGATCTTTCTTCTGTGATGTGTGTGCAGAAAAGGCTCTAACTCTGAGAGATGTGAGTGAAATTCTTAGCAGTGTAATAATCATGGGTGTGTCAGTGTTACTCCCCCCACCCCTGACAAACCCCCTGGACCCATGCTAGTAACACCACTGCTATTTACAGTGAGGGCTCCTTGCTCAGAAATCAATCAGTAATTAATACTAATCAGGGTCGCTGTCAGGAACTGTGAGGCCCAGGACACATCAGCAGAGCCCCACCCCCTGTGTGGCACATGGGGGCAGGTATCGCGGAACTGCATTAACGCGGGCCAGTATGGTCCTGCGCATTGGCCAGCTAGTGAACAGCTGGGCTATAGGATACCGCTTATACCTGCTGTTGCAGAGCAAAGGTAAGTATCGGTGGGCCTCCCCAGCTCCAGGCCTGGCTGCCCCCCATTGTATTCATACACATTTTATATAAATGAACTCATAAGACATCCTATATATTCCCTCCAATTTTATTTTAGTGATATTTTTGAGTCATTGTTATATGTTGCTGTGATTGGTTGTTTTCACAATTTTCCAGTACTAGATAATCATAATAATGGTAAGATTTAGTCATTACATTTTTTATTTTCATTCAGAATAGAGTCAGACTTAAATCTTTTCATCATAGAAGTTTGCTATATCTTTTTTCTTGATATATAGAATATTTTTATAATCACATTGTAACGTTGTATTACTATAGGCTTTCAATAGCTGGCCAGCGACCAAGTGAACTGGTGAACACAGGATAACCAGACCTGGGGCAGTTTGGTCGCACAAAGGATGGTCACATTTTGGCAAGTTTGGTCCAATCTGTTCATTCGGTGGTTGGGATACAAAGCTATATAACAAGCCCAACAAATGACTTCTACACATAGGTCCGGATTCACAGTTATGTAGTTTTCGTCTTACGTACGTTGTTTTAAGAATTAAGCTACTACTCATGCGTAGTAGCTTATTTACGCTATCTACGTAAAGACTGACTCTACGTACAGAAATGGTAAGTAGATATCGTAAATTCTTAAAACACCGTACGTAAGACGAAACCTATGTAAACTGTGATTCCAGACCTTAGTCCTTAGATAGTTGCCCCAGGCTAAATGATAGATTCCCCTATAAAACAGCTACAACAAACAGACATTAACAAACAGTAAACCGCAGGATTATACATGTTATGCATATTGATATGGAGAATGGTGACACATGACTCTGGATAATAACCCTTTTTAAAATTTTAATTTGAAGTGGTGTTGGATGACAGCAAGCGCTTAGCAAAACGAAAACTCATAGAAGAAAACAGAGAAAAGAGGCGCAAAGATGAGCTGCAGAAATCACTGGTACAGAAACCTGAACCAACACAGGAAGAGTGGGAGCTAATACAGGTTGTCACTGAAGCTCATGTGACAACCAATGCACAGGGAAGTCACTGGAAACAGAAAAGAAAATTTCTGGTAAGGATCATATCATATCATAATTTAGTAGCACAAATTTCTAGTGAGCACATACAAAGAAATTCAGTGACTTTGAAAGGATATAAAATCACTCAACCTCCAAAAATGATATTGTGTATTACATTCCCACCATATCATAGACATCAAACCACCCTGTCCCCAATGGGTATATGTCTGCAGGACAGTGGAAGTATGTTTTATCACCCATATATAATTCAGTAGTGATAAAGACATTATTAAGTTGTGTTATATGTATGGACGCTCCTCAGTTGACTATGGATGGAGGTGATACTATTGAAGATGCACAGTAGCACCATGTGAGTCATGTTCTTATAGTCATGGCTGTTAGCTGATTGTTAGCTGTAGCCTATAGTGTGACTGATTGTGTCGGTCTCTAGGCTACATTCTACTCAGCCTATTAGAAGAAATCCGACCTTGACAAAGGGAATGCAGTTGCTGGTAAGAATGGCCGATATCTGACACTGATATAATCGATAGCTGAGCTGAATTGCTGCTGTATCAGTGTTGAAATTGGCTGTTTTGTGAATATTCCGAGTTGGGAATGGGTACTATTGCTAATGGCCTATTTCCAATAAGTACCCGTTCCAATTGGTCTGCGTCGGGCTGGTGATGATTAGGGTTAGGCTACGAGAAGGGGAAATTTAGGGTTAGGCTGATAGAAGGGGAGGGTTAGGGTTAAGCTGATAAAAGGGGAGGGTTAGAGTTAAGCTGATAAAAGGGGAGGGTTAGGGTTAAGCTGGTAGAAGGGGAGGGTTAGGGTTAAGCTGATAGAAGGGGAGGGTTAGGGTTAAGCTGATAGAAGGGGAGGGTTAGGGTTAAGCTGATAAAAGGGGAGGAATAGGGTTAAGCTGATAAAAGGGGAAGGTTAGGGTTAAGCTGATAGAAGGGGAGGGTTAGCGTTAAGCTAATAGAAGGGGAGGGTTAGGGTTAAGCTGATAAAAGGCGAGGGTTAGGGTTAAGCTGATAGAAGGGGAGGGTTAGGGTTAGGCTGATGGAAAGGGACAGCTATGGTTAGGCTGTGGTACATGGAGGGTTAAGGTTAGGGTAATAGTAGGGGCAGGTTAGGGTGAGGATTTAGGGTAAGGGTTAGGGGAAAATCTTACCTGTTGCCAATGGAGCAAAACCGGAGTCAACGGTGTCTAAACTCAAGCCAAAAATAAAATCCCGCAATCACAATGAGTTTAGCTAAAAACCATGTATCACAAAATGACGCATTGCTCCGACAAACCACATCCCTGACAAAGAAAAGAAAAATAAGAGATCAGCTCCATAAATATGATATTTAATTAGTGCTTCTTGAGTCACATTTTCTGAACTATACAAAAAGTATTAAAAAATAAAAAAAATAAAGTGACTTTTGAGAAAATTGATTTGAAAGTATATGTAAAATATGTTCTATGTCACACCAGCCAGAAGATATTGGGCAGGCTCCTATCGTGAATGCACCAGAGGGTGGTAAAGTGGACTTAGAAGCCTTCAGTCAGTTTACAAAAATAATCACCCCTGCAATTACAAGAGTGGTGGATTTTGCCAAAAAATTACCTATGTTCTGTGAGGTAAGTTATTAGTATTGACATATATAACGTGTATAACACTGGATACATGGCATGTTAGACAACACTTGGGGCCAAATCCAGACTTAAGATCGTTTTAAGTACGCAAGCGTACCCGACTACTAAGTATAATGCACTCCCCTCACACACACGTTTTCTAAACTATACCTTAACTATTTCTGGTCGTACGTAAAGCCTTATTGTATGTAAGTGTCTAACCCCGCCCATACTGTACAATTTAAATTCCTGTCCCCACCCACAATGCGTATTTTCGGAGTTTCGGAGTTACGTACTTATGTACGATCAGAGTTACGATGCATAACACAGTGCATTGAGATGATGCACAGTGCGTTCCTGCAGCCAGATTTACGCATGCAGCATGCGTAACTTAGCTGGCGTTATTAAGTCTGGATCTGGGCCTTGGTGTGTAAAGAATACAACAGTGAATAAGTGGCTAGACAGTGTGAATGGCTTAGTGTTATAAGGGATGTCAGAATAATGTTATGTCTTCCCTACTTTTTCTTCTCCCTCCAAACTTCAACTGTTTTATTAAATAGATAAAGGAACATTACCAAACCAGCACTGCTGTACAGTTATTTCACAACCTGACATACAATACATATCACTGTTTTGCAAAATGTATTTATTTATTTTTTTCAATGTTTTTTTTTTTATGCTGGTTTCATATCCTACCTCCCTTTCCTGTGATTCCAATCCACACTTTCAAGCTTTTCAGTCCCCCATATGAGAATAGCAAATGTATTCCACCTCTCCACCTTCCAAGCGTTTCCAATCTGACCCTTTACCTCTTTCTACTTTTTGCACAGTGGCGCACGCAGGGGGGATTTGTGGTTGCCCAGAAACCCCCCACATTGAAAAAGTAAAAATAAATAAATAAAAAGGGACGTGGCTTTTGGGGTGCAGTGAAAGGAATGTGGCTTCTCGGTTATGCGGGGCAGATTGACACTGAGGAAGATGATAATGGCCTGTGCTGCAATAGGGTCGCTACAAATTCAACAGTGCTTATGCACTGACACAAGCTGCTATTGCTATCAGATGTGTACCTTTAAAATAAAATTACTATTTTAATGTGTGAAAGAAGTCACTTATAAATCACCTAGAAAAAAAATATCAAAAACAGAGCTTGTTACAGCCAATAACCAATGCAATTCCTTAAGGAAGAATTTTTATTATTTTCAAATCTACATGATAAATCTTACATGTCTTGGCAGTCAGATAGTACGACCATATTATCGGTATTGTCATTTTTCATGGTTTTTTTTTACAGTGCCATCATATTATGTATCTCTTTACAATTATAAACAGTCCTTCACATCAACCTCTGACACATTACAGTCTAATTCCTTCACACACACACACACATACACACACACACACACTCACAGGCTGTCCTGACTGCTTTCCATTTTGTCCCGATAAGTGGGCTACACTGGAGGCAGGGTTTTTTTTGTTTTTGTTTTATTTATTACTATTTACATTTTTGCCCCATGCAGCATGACAATGGGGGCGGGACAAGGGCAGAGCTCATTTATCCTGTTTTCAGGCTTCAAAATGTTGGGAGCGATGCTAATAATCCCCACATGTATTACACACATGCATTACCCCTTTCAAAATCCTGCATTTGCCACTGTTGCCATATGTCTTTTACTTTTTTCTGTTCCACCCTAATACCCCTAATCCATCGCCCCAAAAACACGGGTTATTGGCGGGGCAAGCCAAGGTGCAGTGTGGAAGGGTCCGGGTGCCTCTACCCGGGCTAATGACCCGGGAATTGGACCCGGGACAAAAGAAGGGTTATTCCTGGGTCTGACCCGGGTAGCGGTACAGTGTAAAAGGTGCTACCTGGGTTTTTAAACCCAGGTAGCACAGAAACGACTTAATTAGTGTAATTTATTTACTATTGTCTGGGAAACAAGTGTTGTAACAAATTACACAGTGTGATGACTCACACTACTGCCTGACAGACCTGGGTCCTGGAATTTCCCGGGTCAACCCTGCAACATGAAACAGGGTCTGTGACCCGGGGTTCATCTGGTGACACAGCAATATCCTGGGTTCACAGACCCGGGATATTGCCGGGGTGGCAATGTGAAAGGGGTATTACCCATTTTCTCTTCTCAAACCTTCCCAGTCTAACCCTGTGGGACTTTGATATTCTAATACAGAATCCCACGAAGCCTCCTGCCTCAAAGCTGCACTCTATCTTGTCCTTACTAGGCTTCTCTCAATGGAATCATTTCATCATATATGTACTTCACTATGTGTTGTTTTTTTGTTCTATGTTCTATTACCTTTGTACACTGTGCCATATAAATAAAAAATATTTATATAATAGTGTAAATAAAAACTGTAAAAAGAAAAAATATAAAATTTTATGTTATTTGAGTCAAAAGTCATGTCAAGTTATGTCAAACTTAATGGACCCCTATACATCTGTATTGCATTACAACACAAAGTAAACATCTGTGTGCTATATGACATAACTGAAATAAAATATTTATACATTAAACTAGAAAAATTCTTATTTTGAAAACTTGTTTTTAGCTACCGTGTGAGGATCAGATCATCTTACTCAAAGGCTGTTGCATGGAGATCATGTCACTCCGAGCTGCAGTACGCTATGACCCAGAAAGTGAGACTTTAACACTGAATGGGGAGATGGCAGTGACAAGGGGACAGCTGAAAAATGGAGGACTAGGAGTAGTATCTGATGCCATCTTTGATTTGGGTGTATCTCTCTCTTCATTTAATCTTGATGACACCGAAGTCGCCTTGCTGCAGGCTGTGCTGCTTATGTCATCAGGTATGGGTCAACAGAACTTTATTTGTCCATATCACACACACACACACACACACAATAAATAGCCAGCTGTGATTGTTATCAAATGAGATACTGTATGAGATACTGTACATACTTATATGTAACATAAGAACTGTGAGCCAGATCCAGACATCCTATTTCTATGTGTGTGGATCTGTGATTATTGTCATCGCACACAGGTCCCTGATATCCAGACATCCGTGCGATTGTTCAGCTAACCACTCCGCCTCCATTTCCTACCTTACGTTATATTTTCTGACTGCTGAGAACATAAAATGGGGCAGTCTGGATCGGCATGACTATACTGTACATTGTAATACCAAATCACCCCCACTCACAAGTGGAACGTGCCCCCCTTTCCTGCTGGAAGCTGACAGGGTGCCCGGAAAGAGTGGACTGTGTTTTTATGTGGTAGCTACAATGTATATGCATATGCATAAGGCAAACACTGATGTAATCCAATCCAAATGCATAGATATAAGGGGAAAAGGAGGTCTAGTTCTGGTTCTATATATAGCAATATTTCTGTCAGCTTTACATCCTCTAATCAAAGCAGCAGTGCTCAAAAATGACATTGACAGTAGTATTCTAAAAGTCCTTATCTGGTTGTAAATAGCATTGAAGATGAATTAGTTTGACTTACACAACCATCTACATTCATCTACATTCAGACCCATAACCAGATGTGACACACCGTTCATATGTCATATTTAATTACCCCCGTACTGTTATAAATGAATGACACATGGTGAAATAAAACAGAAAGCGAGTCTCTCATACTGAAATGTAGACATTGCTTGGTTGCTTTAATAAAGCCAGTTAATGACAGACAAGAGATAGACTGTTCCGTCGCAAATATCAGCTGATGATCTCCAGAGAGGTTGGAGTTTTATGGAGGCTGACATACTGAATACGGACTGGGTTCACACTTCACAATCCGTAGGTGTGGATACACAAAAATCCGCACCTAAGTGGCCCATTTCTTCCCATGTCCCATCCCCATTTTTAGGTGTCTAATAGTACTTATGAGTGCCATAGGTTACCTTAAGTTCCTGTGCGTATTTTCCCTCTTAAGTAGGAAAAATATGCATGGACATTTACCAGACCTCCCTCCCTGGCTAATCTAAATACCTTCCCCCACCTACGTCTCCTAAGTTTCTACGAAGGCTGCCCTGGCACGCTTCCTCTAACTGGAAGATCTACATGCAGTCTTTTAAGACTACGTTAATAGTAAATAGTTATGTCACAGTCGCTCATAATAACACAAGTTGACTTATGATGGAACCTACAGCTGTTCTCCTCACTCATTTTTATCAGTGCTCCAAAAGTCAACAAATTGGAGACACACTATAAGATACTGGATACAAACGGGAAACAATCCCTCCTATATATGTTAATAGTCATACAATAACACAATGCACCTTTCACAAAACGTTTGATAATAACTGAACTCATATTTTTTTATTTTATCTTAATTTTAATATTATATTATATTTATTTTCAAAAAACCATCTTCTGTGATTGACAGATCGCCCTGGTCTCTCCAGCGTGGAAAGAATAGAAAAGTGCCAGGAAGGTTTCCTCTTGGCTTTTGAACACTACATAAATTACAGGAAACACAATGTTGCACACTTTTGGCCAAAACTGCTGATGAAAGTCACCGACCTCCGCATGATTGGAGCCTGCCATGCCAGCCGGTTCCTGCACATGAAAGTGGAGTGCCCCACTGAACTGTTCCCCCCACTGTTCTTGGAAGTATTTGAGGATTAGAAGAGACTGTGCTTCTGGGTTCTCTGCACTTCTGGGACGTCCCCTTCCATTCCATTGCCTCCGTCACTTTTTTTGTTCTCGTCCGTTTTGAATAGACATGGATGAAAATGTTCCTCTGATGCGGGTACTCGTGACTATTGTGTTTTTGTTATTCTGTCCTTTTGATGTGAAGTTTATCCGTGGAAGTTAAACCCCTTTTGTGCTGAAGTGACTGTCAACACATTACTCGTCAGAGCGTTTGTCAGTCCTTCCAGTTCTAAAGAGGTAATGGGAAAAACAAAAAATCAACAAAAAGGAAAAAAAAAGAAAAATATATGTTAACTTGCATTCACCAGCACTACGGATCCTACACACAAAAAGTATTCTCAGATATTGTGCCTGCAGCTACAATCCCTACTGACCATCTCCCTTGGTGATCACTTACTTGTGCAGTGTGGGGCAGTAACAATCATTCACTGCTGCAAACACAGGTTCCTTATAGAACAAGGCAAATATTTGGTTTTATCACTAGATGATATATAATTTTTTAATAAATGATAAAGCCCTGTATTTAGAACAAACAGCTCACAAGGTTGAGGATAAATTAGGGTTGCATGTCTTCAAATTGGTTTATACTAAGAGATATTAGATAGAACCCTAAACATTAATACCTTTATTTTCAAGAAAAAGAAAAAAAAGATAATAAGGAAAAGAATGTATTTTTTTACTCTATATTCCCTTTTCCACTGTCCTCTTACTTTTTTTTCTACCAATAGAATTCAGCTAAGCTGCCCTGGATGTTAGAGTATGAGATTCCGTTGCTCACTCTTGTGTTATATAGTTGGTGATGATAGGACTCTACAAAACTAGGTCCTTAATTCTGCACATTCCCTTCTCAGGTATTTGCAAGTAAATCTCTTGGGATTCTATTGCTGTTTTCACAATCCTCTGATTCTGCGTGGTGAAATGAATCTTGATAGGTCATGTACTACAAGTCACATGATGATAACAGGGCACTGTGAGATCTGGTAACATCAAACTGTTGAACTATCAAGGGCAAGAACTTGATGGCATGTGAACTCCAAAACTCTGATATGTCCATATTTCCTACTGTACTACCTCCTCCATTAATCACACTCGAATAGTGCCTAGCAGAGAAGAAGTGACACGCACTACATTTAGATTCTTAATTACGCTCTAGACTGCCTCAGTGCCACATATCCTTCAGGTGTAGGTGTGTGACAATTACAGCAAGTGTATACACATTAATATTCAGGGTTCTAGTTCATGCACATTATATTTTGCCAGACATATATATATATATTTTTATTACAAATATGGCTTCGTAAAAACAAAAATAAAGATAGTATATACATAATAGATCCCAATCTACTGGTTGCAAAAATCTAAACAAAGATCATATAATATAGTAAATTACATTTTTGAAAACGTAAGTGGCTCTTTCAGGAGAGAATAGATAGTTTATATGAGTCTTTAAAAAAATATAAGTATATTTTATAATAATTTAATGTACCAATATCTGGTAAACGCCACCTGGAGAGAAGCAGAGAAGAGTCGTGTGCCTTTATTCCCAACCTATTTGTCCCAATTTTCATGCCAGGTTTTATTATGAGCACTAAATTGTGCACCAACAAACTTTCCCATCTAGGTCAAAACAGCTTTAATACATTGATACACAGTAATAAAATTCATTGGTTCCAAGGCATACATAATGCTTGTGGCATTTTACCCTTCTTGGGGCCAGATTTAGTAAGCTGCGGGTTTGGAAAAGTGGAGATGTTGCCCATATTTACATTCTCTAGTATGTAATAGGAAAGTGAGAGCTAGAATCTGATTGGTTGCTAAGGGCAACGTCTCCACTTTTCCAAACCTGCAGTTTAGTAAATCTGGTCCTTGGTGTTCATTCATTTTTCACTAATATAACATTCATAGAAAACCATGTTTCTACCTATTAATAAATGAAATCAGATATTATGAAAACTATTGTCATGAAGGATAGGAGTGGGGCTGTAGGTTCTTTTCTTTCCTTTTTTTTATTCAAATAACTTTATTCTGATTCTGTAAAGAAAATCGCCTAAAGATAGAGCAGCAAATAGAATATAATGTAAAATACACCAATTGCATGAAAGAGATGAGTATAAACAAAGCAATGGCTTCTCTAAGGGGAATAGTGTTGCTTTGTGGTGAAAATGGTTACTTGCTGAATTTGCAGTCACTGGATTTGTTGTTGCTTATCTGTAGTTTTATATTATTGCCCAGGATCTGTTGCCTTTATCTAGCTTTCTACTTACTTCTAGAAAGTTTTTTTTATATATATATAATTCAGTTCTGGGAAATTGTATTGCTGTAGTGTAACTTTGTGTGAAAATGATTTTTGTATTGCTATAAAAAAAAATTCAGTTATTCTTCCCCATAAGCTACCAATATGTCAGATTGTTATGTAGTGAGTGTAAGCTATTGTCAGTAGTAAGCATTATCAGATACATAGTCCATAGCTGTATTGTAAACATGGACTTGATTCTCATGTTACATTCAGTAAGTGTTAAATATTATTGTAATGACTTTTACAAATTCAGCATTCAATTTTTGCATGCTCGGAATTATTTAAAATCTCTAAAAGAACATTCAATGATATTATGGGATCTTTCTGTGTTATGAGCATATATAGCCCCAAGGTCTAATATAGTTTAGTACTTATTGTAATTTGTATTTTGATGCTAGCAGCTATGAGACAAGATATGTGACATGCGTAAGAAGTATATTTGTTAAAGTTACATTTCTTTAAGCATCCTGGACTGTTACCCCTTTTGAAAAGCCATTGCTTTGAATATACGTGTTGTCTCTTGTATTCCATTATAGACTCACTACCAATATATTAAAGTGTCCTAACAGCCAAACTATTTCTATTTAGATGCAGGTAAATTTACAGAAAATTACTCTTTTTTAACCTCTTATGTACATATACATTTAGCATGTAAATAGTTTCTGTATTTTCTGTATTTTCCTAAGAAAGTTGTAAAATTTTTGAAAACTTAAAAAAAAAATCACATTCTGTTCATTCAGAAATAGACTTAAGTCAGGTGATAGGCTAATAGGCTTCAACATGTGGCTTTTCTGGTGTTGTGAAACTATGATTCCCAGCATGCTTTATCAGGTATTACCTATGTCCGTGTATTTATAGCATGTTGGGGCTTGTAGTTTCACAACATCTGCGGAGTCTCAGGTTAGCTAGGTGTGCCCTATATAATTAAAACCACGTTTCATGGTAATCTACCATTGTGGCTTTCGGTAATAAGCGTTCCTGGTGGGCAGAGACTTATTGGATGGACGGTCATGTTTGTTTTACTCTTTGAGTAATGTTCCATTAGCAACATACTCTGAGGGCTAGATTAACTAAACTGTGGAAAATTAAAAGTGGAGTTGTTGCCCATAGCAACCAATCAGATTCTAGCTGACATTCTCTAGTATATATTAGGAAAGTGAGAGCTAGAATCTGATTGGTAGCTTTGAGCAACATCTCCCCTTTCTTTTTCGGAAGTTTAGTAACTCTAGCCCTAAATTTTCTAATACCTGATTATTGTAAATTCACAAAAATGTCTAGAGCCATGATATTGCAGTGAAAGTAATACAGTATATATGTGATACTAAGCTTTGCTATAGTATAGGAAACAGGGTGAAATGTTTAAGGTCCCAATAAGCTGCAATCACTTTTGAAATTGGTACTTAATGAAAGATAATTTGCATTTAAACAGAGGTTACTTTATTTGAAGTGACAAGTGACAAGTATAATTTAGAACGACATACAAAATGTCCCTATGGACATGTTACAGCATGTCCCTATATGTTGGATGAACTTGTATTTCAGAATTAATGGGGGGGATCTATTTATTATCCTAAATAGTAATAAAGAGGGAATGTTTACCTGTGACCGATGAATTACCACAGAACTTTTGAAAAGAAAGACAAATTAAATAGAGGAATCTTATCATATACTATGCCTGCACACTAAACTCCCAGGTAATAGAGAGGTTTGGAAACCATTATTACCTGTATATGTTGGTGGGGGTCTTATTAATGACAGATAAATTTAACAGGAAAATGTTTGGCTGAATGCACATGGATGTTTTTTTCTGCTAATTCAACTGAATGTGGAATTCTATCATATTCTGCAGCACACCCAAGAAAAAGCATTTGTGTGCATGTGCTTAGCAAGACAAAACAACCCCACTCATCTACAGCCACATTTAAATGGACAGCCAAACAAGCACATGAACAAGTTCCAAGCACTTAACTTGAAAATATAGCACTTATGTTTTATATATATATATATATATATATTTTTTTTTGTTTTACCTTTCAAAAGTTGTTGCACATAATGCAAGGTTTTATATCAATATATTACGGCAAGGTTTTTGGCCAATATTCATCCGGGGTATCACACCATTTTTAATACAGATATATCGTGCATGTATTATTCTATGCAACTAACACCAATGATTCACTTTATGTGTTATTTGTAATCATTTCATTATTTCATTGTGTCCTGGTAATGTAAGGGATAACCAACTCTAACCAGGTCAGGATATAGATGATATACCAGCATAGATTTTCCCACATTGCCTTCATCCATTTTAAGTGAAAGTCTGAATTGTTCCAAATAGATATAATTTACATTAGGCGAAGAAAAATGTTAGAAAGAAAACAGCTCTTGCTGTAATGACACCCAAACTTTTTGACTCACTATGCAACTGGCTTCTTAGTCTTTCTATAAATCTCAAAATAATAGAACACAGTGACTGTAATTATTTTATTCAGTTTAAATGATGGATTACCTGGTTTTTTTACAACAAAAAATGTACTATTCATTTACTGTTATTCGTGTAAATAATTTACATTGCAAAACTGAAAACAAACCATTTTTTTTTTTTAAATAGAAACAGGAACTCAATACCGTAGGCATGTTTTCCAAGGAGTCTCAAATTAGTAATAAGTTATTTTTATTGGGTAACTTGTCAACTGTAAGTTAATATTGAGAGTTAACCACAACAGATGACCGAAGAATGTGAACATGAATTAAGTATTATACAGATTTTGAGGAAAATGATTAAAGGACGTAGTAATGTATCTGCATTGTAAATTAAATGTTTTAAAGAACAAGTTGCATTTCAATAAAGTATAACACTTCATAATATGGGAATTTAAAAATTACTTTTATTTATTCTCATTTCACTGGTGCTCAAACAGCGGTATGCTTTACATGTAAAACAAAATTGTAAAATCTGTTTACATTTACTGCACAATTGCCATAGTACCAATTCAAAATATCTGTTTCAACCACTGGGAAGGCCTGTATTGTAATCTGTTATGCTATCCCAGCGTAATATGTTTATTGTTTGTTTCTATAGGGCTCATGTACAGTTAGATATATTTACACAAAATGTAAGCCGGTAAAGTAAAACACCATTATAAAGTGCATATGTGTACAAATAATCTCATTTGTACATCACTAAGATATACACCAATAGCAACAAGGGTGTATACATACCAGTACAGAGGAGAGATGTGGTTTGTCAGTTTTAGTATTATATATTAACGATACATTGTCCTACTTCTACATTATGGAATAATACAATGAAGTGTTATAAATACAAGGCAGAAGTGTCTAGACAGTGTCATTATATGTGAAAATCATGTTTACCATATAAAGTGTAATTAAGTACTAGCATCCTTTCTTTTCTCTTTAATATAAAGCACTCCAGTAGCTCTTACCATTTATGTACGCTTGCTGTTTTTCATTCCAGAGGTTTATTTCATCACCTTGGATACGGCATGAAGTTGATGTTCACAATGCAGGGACCACATTATCTGAAGCATCAATACAAAGAAACTGTTATTTTAGGTCTAGGAAAATGTTTCTATGTACAGGGTTTGCACAGGATAATGTGCAACACAATAAACTAAAAGTCTCCTAAAGGTCAACAACTGCTTCATTTATGATTGGAGATGGTGGGAGTACCCGCACCAATGGTTGTCATTGGGAAGTAGAGACAGCTGGAAGTTCCTTTTTGGCTGTCTCTATTTCGAATAGCAGCCATTTTAGATTTATTTTAATGAATGGGTATGTGATCGGCATACTCACCCATTCATTTTTGGAAGCGCCGCCCCCGGACCACCGGAGAGATGACTAACCTCTCCGGGAACTTTTAGGCTTAGGGGGAGGGTTAGGGTTATGCTCTGGGGTAGGGAGGGTTAGGGTTAGGGCCATGAAAAGGCGGTCAGGCTGCGGTGAAGGGAGACTTAGGGTTAGGCTGCAGGGAAGTGGGGGGTTAGGGTCAGGCTGCTGGGAAGGGACACATAGGGTTAGGCTGCGGGAAAGGGGGAATAGGGTTAGGCTGCGAGGAAGGAAGGGAGGGTTAGGGTTAGGATAATAGAAGGGGAGGGTTAGGGTAAGGATTAGGGAGAGGGTTAGGGATAGGGGACCGGAGTTCTGCGAAAAGTGCTACTGCGCATGCGCAGTAATTTTGGCACATAATCTACGTTACTTCTTGCAACGTAGATTGCGTACACTCGGTTTTAAAGGCTACGTTGCAAGAAGTAACGTAGATTACGTTCTAAAATTACTGCGCATGAGCAGCAGCACTTTTCGCAGAACTCCGGCCTCAATTGCATTGCGGCCGGAGCTCTGAATCCGGCCCAGAATCCTTACTTACCTTTCGGACTACTTCGGTGCTCCGGGGATCGATTGCTATGCCTCTTTGAGGCAGAAGCAATCAATTTCCCAGCAAGTTGCAAACAGGGAACCCACACACGATAGGAGTATACATAATATAAGTCTCAAAGGTCTATTAAAATGAGCAGATGTCTCTCCTACAAGTTATAGACATTGGACCAGATTCAGACTTAAGATCATTTTCCACACACAGACTTGCTAAAGTCCGCATTTAAGAGTCTGGTGGACTCCTATGACACGCCCCTAGCTTAACTTCTCTGTGCGTATTGCTTCTCATATGGAACACACTGACATATGGAAGTGCCTCACCCAGACCACACTGTACAATTTAAATGCCTTCCCTGCCCACATCGTGTATGCTTGCGTGTACGGAGTGTTGTCACATCCTGTCATACGGAACTCTGAACATAGGAAAACCAATTCTGTACAATCACAGTACCAATACGTAGCATCTGTCATGTGCATGCCACTCGGGTAAGCCAGCTGTCATTATTAAGTCTGTAACCGGCCATAGCATAGTTTGTTATGTGCATATACAAAACACTTATACTGAAATCAGCCATTTCAAACACAAAAGCAACAATGATACTTGAATATCTGACTACGGCTGAAAGTGAGGTAAGGGTAAGGCTGCATCTGACTTTGCCAACGCTCACTTTGCATGAAGTTATTTCCCACAGCCTGAGCTTGTTATGTGCCCAAGCGCCATTGTCTGCCCATATTAATAAGACAGCTATTTGTTTTTACAAACTATAATTTCATCTTATTGTGTTGCATAGATATCTGTCTGCTAGAAAAGCATCTACCTTTGCCTAGCTGTCTAATACTGTCTGTCTGATAGATAAGCACTCCCTCCTCCTAGCTGTCTAATACTGTCTGAGAGAGAAGCACCTCCCTAGACCTAGTTCTCTAATACTGTCTGTGTGCTGGAGAAGCACCTCCCTCCATCTTGTCTATCATATCTGTCATATCATGCAACACATTACAAAATCTGGACAAGATAATCAATACTCCCAATTTATCCAAACACTGACTCACACAGAAACACAGTTTTTGACAAAGCTGCTCCAATTTACTTGGTATCTTCGTCCTATTTGTGCTCCATTAATTGTGTCAGCTGACATATAAGGATAATTGTGATTTCATCCCATGCTCCCATGTGGTCAGAGGGTGCTAATGAACAGTCTACCTGTGTAGATTATAGCTAAGGTTTTTCAGAATCAACATTAAAAAATGTAGTCACTTAAAAGCATATTGCAGTCAATTAAACATAAGTGTTTATACAATGGATTCTTGTAGCAATGATAGTAAAGTAGAAAAATTGTTTCATTATCTGTGACCTTTTGAGTGTACATCTACTATGAATAACCAAGAAATCTGTGCAGAATAAACCACTTCAGAATAACATCTATATAGGCATAACAAAATGCCACAGATGCTTTGTACTATAGACATAAAGCACTGTTAAGAAGTCAAGTTAAGTTATTCTGTTACATGTATTATCTTTATCCAAGGTTACTATGTCAGTGTGACTTGCTTGTATCAAAATAGAAAAATACTGTAAAACAGTCTTTTTGATTGGTTACCATAGATGAAATGCACAGTACGATTTTGATTTGTTAGCATTGGTGCATGCACAGTATAAAAAAATTACCAGAATCAGTACCAGTTGGAAGAAAACAATGAGTCTTTGCCACTTTCCTAATAGACCTATATATTTCCCACATTGGAAATTCTTAATACTGTGTATCATTTTGAAGATTATCCAGAAATTTGTATAGAAATGTGTATAAATCATCCCATGTTCAGCTCACTTATAAATTGATTCACATATCAGTAATAAGATTTCACCAGATGATGGGATTATTTGGAAATACTAATTCATCAAATATGGAATTTATACTCAACCAGAAAAATAGAAGCCATATTCTAAACTGAGGAGCATAAGAAGATGGGATTTTATATTACTGACCTGTAGATGAAATATGATTAACAGTCCATTTTACTAATATAGAATAAGAAAAAGATGCATATACACATTATTAGTCTACAGTAAATAATAATTTATGTAGGGCTGGTCCAGACTCCTTCAAAGTGAGCATTTTTCAGCATGTTACGAGCACAGCTCGGCAGGGCAGGTTGCAATCACAAGGTGGAGGGGTTTACTGTTTAAATTGTACAGTATCGGCATGCTAAACACTGGCTGTGCTATCCAGATTTCTGGTCCGTACCCATTAAATCAAGGACAGAATGTAAGAATTAAGGGTGTGGTCCTATGGAAACATAAATACCACTGTATTGGGTCCATACTGAAGAACACATTTCATCCTAATTATCTCCACTTGTTGTGGGATGAGGGAGGAAATGTTATAAAAATTTAGCTTTTCAAAAATTCTACTTAAACCTTTAGAACATGCATGTATGCCTGGGAAAAGGAGGTCTGGTGCAAACACCAGAAAGCCTTTTTTAAAGCTCCATCTCAAGTTGCACACATGGGGCCAAACGAAATAAGCTGCGGGTTTGGAAAAGTAGAGATGTTGCCAATAGCAACCAATCAGATTCTAGCTCTCACTTTCTTTTTACATACTAAAGAATGTCAGCTAAAATCTTATTGGTTGCTATGGGCAACATCTCCACTTTTCCAAACCCGCAGTTTAGTAAATCTGGCCCATGGACAGACTAGGCTAAGTTTAAAGTTGTTAGGAAATGCTAAATGTGGTCAAAGAAGAATGCACACAAAGGCCAAACCATGTTGCAATGTGAGGGGTGCAAATTATTCTTTTTTTACTTTTTTGTGTGCAGGGAAAATACTTAGAAAATAAATGCTTACTGCCCATAAATAAAGAATTTAGATTTGATTTCAGGCAGTAATTAAACAGTTGGATTAGGAAAAGCCACCTCTCGCCACAGTTTAAATTTGTCCCCCTACCCTGCAGTCTTGCTGTTACTCACAAACGATGGATGAGCCCTCTATTGTCATCTAACTGCAATACATCAATTATAATAGCACAATGTAACATTTAAAGCACCTTCCCTTTATTTGGCATAAACCACATGTGCAGCAGGTGTTAATGTTTGGTAGTTTTTCATGCAGATTTAGTGTTATATTTTGTGACTACTCTTGCACCAATGATTTATTGGTTAGATAGAGCACCAAACCTTTCTTATGTGCTACATAGTCTTGTACAGATCCTTTATGCCTTTATGACAGTCGATTGCCTTAAATAATACACCAAATAAAATATACAAAACATACGCATTCAGGTACCTAACAAATTCTGCTATGTTACAGCCACACTTACAAGCCATTATTTTGTTAATATACTGATTATTCTGTCATTCTCATTTATGAACAAACCAGGTTATAAATGAGGCTTTGGTAGTTAAACAATGTAACATGTTTATTGCATGCTTGAAGAATAATCCAGCACACTGATTAATCAATATTTTATGCTGGAGAATTTTGTATTACATAAAAACCTCTTACCGGGACAAGCTTCATTTTCTGTTTGAAGTCTTGTAGTGCAATTAGGATACTGATTCCTCATATGACTAACTTCATTATTTACCACAGAAAATAAGACAGTTCAAATATCTGCCGGAGTTCCACTGCCAGTTCAATGCCTGAAAAAGGGTTCAACACCTTTAATTTATTGACTTGTGGGTGTCCTCCTGTAAATTAAACTAAATACACAAATTACTGTTTGTGTACTTTACGTTTATTCTCAGACCTGTATCCCAATGTTTAGTGATAGAACATACAACAACCGCTATGTTGTTCTCAAGGTCACAAACAAGAAAATAGCCAGGCGACATGTATGAGTCAATAAGTTAAAGTGATCAGATAGAATATATTGTACAGTTTGATGTTACCATATTGTATAACAAAATGGTTTCTGTGATGTGTCACATGCTTCAGTGACATTGTATGAGTTTGTGAGTATGCCGAAGTACAACTTTGAGATATTGCCAGTGCATCATCAGTTGCACATCAAACCCTTAGTGTTGTCAAAAGCTATGCTATAGAATGCTGGGCATGTATATGTATTATTGACCCCCTACCTGCATGCATCAATTTTATGTAAATGTTCACCTATGTAAAGGCTAAACAAAATTTCAAGATGTACAAGAACAGTTTAGTGCAAACTACACATCTACTCATTACCTTAGCTGTGTTCATTGCACAATTGTGACAGTTTCATGAATCTAGTATCTGATATATTTCATTTTCCCATGAAGCTGTTTAGATTTACGCTGTCTTACTGATTTTTCGGCCTTGAGGATGCCACACTATTGTCACGCTTTTTATAATACTTGGCAGGTAGATTCTAAATTCTGGTGAGAAACATGGTGTCTACAATTAAACATAATTATCATGAAGCTAAGCAACAATTGGTAATAGTGGTCCGGATTCACAGTTACATAGTTTTCATTTTACGTACGTTGTTTTAAGAATTGAGCTACCACGCATGCGTAGTAACTTATTTTAACTTATCATTTCTGTACGTTTATTGTGTAAGCTTACGCAAAGATGAAAACTGCGTAACTGTGAATCTGGACCAATGGAACAGACCTTTACAGTAGAACACATATATATAGTAAAAATATCATTTGTGATGCTTATGGTGTCCCAGATCTGTTCCTTATAAAGTCTATTTTTTAGTAGCTCTCTAAGATTAGTGTCTGTTCAGAATTTACTCAGTTAAGTCATTAAAATACTGATTTCAAAGTACATAAAACTATAATTTAATTTTTGGACATATTTTGTTGGATAGGTTATATTTAACAACTACGGGATGAATTATACTTATTATATTCCCTCAGTAAAATGATGATATAAGCTAATGCAGCCATAAATTTAATACTATTTTATTCTCAGTGAAAAATAAGAATTTATATTCAGATGCATCATATAGATAGAAAAGATTCCCTTCATACTGACTTTTGTAAAGACAGATTTATTATATTGAAAAAAGAGATTTATTTTCAGCAAAGAATCCTAATTCCCAAAATATTTTTCCATTAATAAACTATGACAAAATGTTTGGCCTTAAAAACATTTATTATATTCATGTTTTCAGAATTGTGTAACAATCTATAAATATGTTGTTTTTTTTTTTTGCATATGTCTGCAATGATGAAAGTAGTTTGATCTACTTTACTGATTGAGGTTCTCAGGGTGCGTAGGTTAAAAATGATTTAATACTAATTCAGGTTCCTTCATATTTTAGGACAGGTTTGCTCACCTGTGGATGTTCATGGCTGTCAAATATCCTAGCCAAACAATACTTGGGATTTTCAAGTTAAAATAATGTTTTCAATTACACAGTTTTGCTTAAAATGTAAATGTCACTTCTGTTTTGTTTTGAAAACAACAGGCAGTATAAATCATTTAATGGTGGAAATCAGTGGGATAAGTAGCAGAATGATGGCATGCCACTATACACCTGTATACCACCCCAATTTGAGCCCCCAATATATATACATATATTACCAAATATCCCCAGAGGGGGAAGGATCCGCACTTATAGAATATAACAAAAGTGCACAGCAAAAAGTAAGTATAAAGTAAATCAGGTTAACTGGATAACCTAAAGCCAGCACAACTGCCATAAGCAATAATGAAGGTTAAACACATCTGTATGTGGATGTTTATTAATAAAAAAAAACACCTCATTAATCAATTAATTAATTAAAGAGAAAAAAGAAAAATACATTAAAACTTGAAAAAAGCCAAAACAAACAAAAACAAACAAAAGTCAATGGGCAATAAGATATTAATTACTAGATCAGGAGACATATAATAATGCAGCCAATATCAGTACCCGTTCTTGTTAATCTTCTTAGAGCAGGGGTGGTCAAACCCAGGTCTGAAGCACCACCAACAGTGCATGTTTTCCAGGTCTCTTTGTTGGGGCACAGGTGTGTTCATTACCTACTGAAACATTATTAATTATCTACAGGTGGTAGTGATTATCTCAGCTCTGACTATCTGAGGAGACCTGGAAAACATGCACTGTCGGTGGTGCTTGAAGCCCGGGTTTGGCCACCCCTGACTTAGGGGTATATTTACCAAGCTTGAGTTTGGCCAAATTGCCTCAACTCCCAGGAGTTTGGAGGCGATTTGGCCATCACCGTATTCACTAAAGACAAAGGGCCTGATCCAGCGCTACGAAAATTCGCAACGACGGGCGAATGCGAACGTACGCTCGTCGTATCAACCTACACGCCCCTAGCACTCCCATAGTAAAGTCCCTGCTTACGGCGGCTATACCCTACACTGCGTACGACCGTCGGCCGTACGAAAATTCGCAGAGAATACGCTGAGAAAATACGCTTAGCACGCCCATACTGTACAATTTAAATGGCTATCCCCGCCTCCCTGTAGTAAAACGGGCGCTCAGCCGACCATCGTAAAAAAAATACGCTCGGCGAGCGAAAAATACGCTAACGATACGCCCGCTATTCGCTCATGACGCGCGGGCGACCGGAACCTGTCATACTGGGCATGCGCATTGCGAATTTTTTGACGAAAATTCGCTTACGATGAGCGTACGCTCGCTTGCGAGCGTTGCTCTGGATCAGGCCCAAAGTCCCGGGACTTTAGCCTTTAGAAAATTCAACTCGCCAAACATCGCAGGACATAAATCGTCCAGATGTTTGGCATGCAAAAAATACAGATCACCGGATTCACTAAAGGCGATTTTTCTAAATCACCTTTAGATCACCGGCATATCACAGAAAACAAAATCGCATGTACTGTGGGGTGCTTTCAATGACCTGAAAAATCTATTTGACATGTGTTTTTCTGTGTGTAAAAGCCAAGCGCAGCATGCTTGAAAGCCTTAGCCATGCTGTTCTGATAGAACTGCAAGGCTCAGCATTGCTTAGCCTTGTAGTAATATCAGTGTCAGCATGGTAAGCCTTATAACCATGTGGTGTAAAAAAAAAAACATACAGTTACATATAAGCACTTAACATACACATCACATATATATAATACATTATACATCAATAAAGCTGCACATAATGTCCCCCCATAATCGTTTAAAAATACAGGTGGCCACCCTATAGTGTAAAAATATTGTAAGGTGTCTCATAGTGTTTCATAAATAATTAATAAATAATTCATACTCACCATTAAGATGTCATCCGTCTTGGGAATACTTGCTTGTCGATTCTTCTTTAATTCCTTTTTTTCTTCTTCTTTAGGATGAAGACTTGTCCCCTTGATTGATGATCTTACTCCGGAGCTTGCTGCTGGCCGCCGTCCCGAACCTTCTTCTTGTGCTGCGCCGCTACTACTGATTATACGGTAACTAGAGCGGCCTCTTTTATAGAAATCCTGACATCATTTGCTTTTTGGGCCTCTAGTGGCCTCTCTAGTTACCGTATAGTCAGTAGTAGCGGCGCAGCACAAGTAGAAGGTTCGGGACAGCAGCAAGAAGCAAGCTCCGGAGTACTACAGGATGGCCACCAGTATTTTTATACAATTATGGGGGGACATTATATGCAGTTTTATTGATGTATAATGTATTATATGTATGTGATGTATATGTTAAGTGCTTATTTGTAACTGTATGTTATTTTTCTTTACACCACACAGCGCAGCATGGTTATATGGCTTACCATGCTGACGCTGATATTACTACAAGGCTAAGCAATGCTGAGCCTTGTAGTTCTATCAGCACAGCATGGCTAAGGCTTTCAAGCATGCTGCACTTGGCTTTTACACACAGAAAAACACATATTATGCTGACGCTGATAGAACTACAAGGCTCAGCAATGCTGACACTATCAGTTCTATCAGCGCACCCCTTGCTAAAGAGACGCTTATTGCGGGTGATTAAAAATCGCCTAAGAAAAGCGCCCT
Organism: Limnodynastes dumerilii; assembly: GCA_011038615.1. Lineage (NCBI taxonomy): Eukaryota > Metazoa > Chordata > Amphibia > Anura > Limnodynastidae > Limnodynastes > Limnodynastes dumerilii. The sequence goes on along the minus strand of WWET01001553.1, from coordinate 266,834 downwards.
TTAGTGAATCCCACAATTCATAATCGTCAGCCAAAAGCGACCTTTGTAAATATACCCCTTAGAGTATAGGCGGAGACCTTACATATACACCGACATAGAAGGCAGTTCCCAACAGCTGTTTCGGTGCTGATCCAGCACCGTCATTAGGGGAGTTCAAGCGATGCTGAGGCTCTTGGACTCCCCTAATGATGGTGCTCAATCGGCACCAAAACAGCTGTTGGGAACTATTCTCTACATAGATTAACAGGAGCGGGTACTGAAATGGTCTAGTATTTAATATATTATTGCCCATTGACTTTGCATTATTATTTGAATCGGTATTAGGAGGACCATTTTTGCTTGTTTTGTTTATTTTCTCACGTTTTCTTATGATTAATGAGGTGTCTCTTGTATTGGCTTAAAAAAACATACACATACAGGTGCTTTTAACCTTCATTATTACTTATGTCATTTTTGCTGGTTTAGGTTATCCAAACAACTTGATTGACTATATATATAGTAATTTTTCTCATTGTACTTTCCTCTTATTAGATGTACATAATAACTAATGACAGGATCCAGTACAAATAATAAGACAGCGTTTAGAGGTCCGTACCTCAGGTTGTGACAGTTTTTAGATTATATGCAGTTAGGATGGGGGGAGACATTTAAATTGGACAGCATGGGGTCTTCTGTATGTCAGAGCATTCAACACGCATAACTGTTAAGGTCTGTGACGGACATGGACGTCAGCTAAAATCCGCAAGCAAGAGAGGATTGTCATGGGAGTGCATTTGCCTCTCGCGTGCGGGCTTTAGCAACACCATGGGTGTGGAAATCGCAGTTAAGTCTGGATCAGGTTCATAGACTAATTAAACAAATAATATCCGCGCTGTAACCACCTCACCAATAGGGATATTCAAAAATGAATTATTTTTTTTCCTCAATAATTCAGTTTTAATTATACTAGTTAATTTTTTATTAGTAGAGGTTCAGAGCGCCAATCCCTGAGGTAATATTCTGGTTTCAGGTTCATAGATTATACATGTATCTGTACAACATCTCTTATTATAATGTTTATAAAAATGCAGGCAACTGAAAATATAGGTAAGATTTCCTTTCATTTCCATGTACAAAGAGAAACGTCAAATCCAACTGAACATGTTAAGGATCACTAAACATAAATTAATGTTGCTGCCTTGTATAAGTGTGCTATAAATATCTATGCAATAGAACCAAGAAATTAGAAGAATAGACAATATTTCTTGGGGAATAATCAGCAAGGTAGACT
>WWET01001553.1:191489-242361 GCA_011038615.1 Limnodynastes dumerilii | reverse complement strand
ACATATCATATACAAAAGATCATGAGCACGCCCATTAGTCTTTGAAAGTGATCAAAACAGTCTGAGTAACCACAAAAAAGTTCATTGTTAAATTCTAACATAACATATACAAAAGATCATGAGCACGCCCATTAGTCTTTGAAAGTGATCAAAACAGTCTGAGTAACCACAAAAAAGTTCATTAAGTGGTTAAATTCTATTCAATAAATAAACACACTAGACTTCTCTTTCAGACGCAGCCTCCAGTGTCATTCAACGGGTCAGCTCTTTAAACCACTCCAAAGTATCTAGTAGAATAGAGGAAAAGGACAGGGACACCAGTTCTTTTCCTCTATTCTATTATATATATATATATATACTATGTATCTATCTATCTGGGTATATACACATTCTGTTCTGTTTCTGTTACCAGTAGATTTGTAAAATATTCTACTAAAACAATGCATACATCAGTCTGCTGTAACCTTCCACTGAAATGAATTTTTTATCCTGTTCTGGAGCCCTTAATTTTCACTTTCTGTATGCACACAATCACATTTATATTTGCAATTAAAAACACGTATTCTATCTACAGTATCAATATCACAGTTATATATGCACATTGAAAGTATTTTAGGCCCATAATAACTATCAATTTTAATACCTAAAACAATTCATACAGCACTGCCATTTTGCCATAGGTCCACTAATTTAGAGGAAAGAACCGTGGACAACTCTGTTAACTTTCTTTCAACAGACATAGCAGAAAGAACTAGCACCACTCTTAGGCATATATATGCTTTGTTGAGTACAAGTTATATAGGAGTGTAAAGGCTGGGACTACAAGAGACCCCACAATAGTATAACATTAATATAAAAAAAGTAGACTATAAAAGGTGAGAAAGGTAGGGCTAACATAACCGAGACAGCAGTGGAAATGTGGGACTACATTTTGTACTAGGCCAAAGTGGCATGAGTTATAAATACTATTGAGATATTAAAAGCAGCACTAGTGAAAGAAGCAGTAAACGGGGTGTTATGCTTTTGTAATGCGTAGCAACCCATACCATATATATTTATCTTTAAATCCTGATTTATGGCCGGGATTCAGAGTTATTCTAAATGTAACTTTAAAGCTGATTTCTAGGCCTCTGGGTGACCACATAATTCCTGAGATATTTGTTGAGCTAGATGTCAAATAACTAAGCACAGAGATAAGAAAAATAAAACCTCTGTTATTATACGGATTGCCAAAATCTGGCTTTTATAAAACTACAACAAAGAACTTGGCAAAGTAGAGCTCATATGAGAGTCTGTCTGGGCACTGAACAACAACTAACATATTGCCTACCAACAATAGAGGTAGTAGTTTTCTGACCCAACTCCTCAATATCAATGGTTCATAGGGAATTGATGAGCGACAATTGTATGTATATTGCTCAAACCCATAAAATGAGCATTCCACTTTGTGTGGGCAGCAAGTGCAATGTACATGAACTGAAATGTTGATTGTATTTAAGGGAGACAATTATGAACCATTCTGAATGGCTTCATGTTTGTTTAACATCAATAAAATATATTGATTGCTTCCAGTTGCCCATAAGAGTATATATAATTAGTTAACACAAAAACTACCTGTCAAATGCAATGAAAAGTGTAAAGTATATAATGAAAACTGCAAGTTGTAGCTTTTAGGAGTCTATTAATTCCTGTATTCCCACATCCCCAAAGGTTTAATAAACAACAATATAAAAACACTAATTTAGCAACATAATTTTGATATATTGGTTATTAATTCATAAAAAAAAAACATTAATTATAGAATGTCAGTTTTTAGAATCGTTGATGACCTAAACTTGCACTAAAGTAATATGTTCTCTATAAAATAAATTGTTTTTGTCTACTGGTTAAACAAGACACTACCTAGCATGAAATGCTCGCTAGATACTTCAAAGCATGATCACTCTGCAGATTTCACAATTATAGGTCAAAAACATAATGAAGGCAGACATTTTTTTTTTTTTTAAGACAATACATAAATTTATCAGGGACCAAGAATATTATTCATTTATGTACCTACTGCATTTCTCACAAATCAGAAAAGTCACTCAAGAATTAGTAGGTTGCATTCTAATCAACTTACAAATGGCTGCCTCCACTATGGGACAGAAAGAGGTTCATTTTCATGGGTCAAGCAAAGAGTAAAATATTTGTGTGTAAGAAATTCCATAATAACACGATCCTGCATTAACAGCTCTGCAGTATTAACAGAGCGGTTATTGTCAATTTTATGGAATAAAACAAATTACTTTCTAAAAGTATGAAACTTTTGATGATTAGAGAACAAAGTATAATAGAACTCATGGCACATAAACAAAATGCGATGAAATAAATAATTTATATATGTGTGTGCACATGTGTGATATCTCATTTCCAGACTCAAATAACTGAATATTTTAAATTCAAAGAGAAAAAAAAAAAAATTATATCTATATATCAAACTAGTACTTTTTGGTACGACCAAAAAAATTTAATAAAGTCTTTTCTGCTGATTCTGAATGAGCGTTTCAAATAAAAAAAACTCTAAAAACTCATCAACTTATATTATGAGCCATGTTTGCTTTAGTATTGCGTTAATGTAATGCTATTATGGAGCATGAAACAACGCATATTGATATAATAAAAATATAATAATTTATTTTTCTTATTTATTATTTTTTACCATTGGAAAAGGAAAGCCTAAAAGTGTATTTATAAAATGCAGCTCCAAGAAAGATTAGCCCTCTTTATTGGGTAGTCTATGGCCCCAGTGGCTGCAAAGAAAAATATAAAAGGCTCATACAGCACAGAAAAAAACCCTTTTTAAAAAGCCCTAAACTTTTCAGTAGAAAACAGAAATGTATTATTTAATGTTGCACATATTGTGCAATGCTGAATAAACAAAAAATAAAGTTAGTGCTGAGTTACATACGCCTTAGTTATAACTGCTATCATTTTGTTTGGTGATATTTTTGCTTTTTTTGAGTAAGAAGCAAAGCAGTAAAGTACAAAAAGGCCACTGACCTTTAAAAAAAAGAAAAGCCCCATATTAAGATCAGCACTAGAATAAAGTGACATAAAATGCATACATCAGCCACTCAAAATGGAGACTTGCCACAATGTTAAAAATTACTGGCTTTATTTCTTTATTTAAAAAAAAAGTTTTACAATGCCGCAATTATAGTTTTAAAAGAGCATTAAGGGGCATGTCTCTTTAGTTCTCCTGAACAGCTCGTTACCTGCTCATACCAGCAGCACAAGCCACAGTTAGGCCACAAAAAACCACTTGGTGGCTTCCATGTGTCAAATGTCTGAGGAATGGCAAAGTTAATTAATTATAAAAAAAACAAAAAATACAATTAGTAAATTTATCAATAGCTCTGTAAATGTTTATACAATTTATAAATCTTATATATATATTTTTTTTACCTATCTGTAGCAGCTCCCTTAACAGGTTAAAATATTGCAAGGAAGCTGGCATATATTTATTTGTAACTCTCTATCTAGGAATATTTACATTCTCTAAACATATACCATGTCAGTAAAAGATATAATGTACACATAAATATAGAAAAACCACAACTCACACATACAAAGAATCTGTGTGACAGACAAGAATCCAGATCTTGGCAGAGGCACATAATAAAACAAGAAAGCATTCAGAAATGATAGTAAGATACGTGCTTCTCAAGGTCTATAATTATCTGATGTTTACATATTAACTGTAAAGAACCTAATTTACATTTACTGAAAGCGCATTAAGATACACGGTTATAGAGCATGAAAACTTACGGATCATTATATCAACTACTCCTAAGAAACTTTTTGGTTCAACAAAACTTTGGTTCCAATGAGTTTATAATCTAGAACCCATTTTATCACTTCAATGATTTGCTCTACAATTTGGAGGTTCCTTTCAGTCATTTGTTTTATCTTTTACACCAAAAGAAGTATGTAGGAAACATTTATCCTATTCTGTCATCTCCACACCATATTACAACATAAACACCATGAAAAATAAGGCTTCAGGAGTCTGAGTGTGACTACATAAATTACAGCCATTTTCTAAAAACAGAAGACTCAGCTGTTTTCCCATTCTTTAACAATACTCATGAGAATTTAGTCTGTTTATTAACAATGTATATAATGCCTAGTAAGTTGACAGTCTTAATTATGAGTATTGGTGAGACGGGAAAATGACGGACTCCATAGTGTATAATCAATGGATGATTCATGATTAGTTTGTGCTCATCTGTCACACACAATACAGTAGATTTAACACATTTGTCATTTATAGGCCTATGGGTGAATTTTAAAAGCCAGAAGCTCCTCTGAGTGCATGTTATTAAGAGACCGCAGGTCTGCTAATTTCAAAAGGAGTCTGGTAAATGTGGAGGCCTCATTGGGATGGTTCTTCATGATTAAAGTCCTCAGTGCACGGATCAGTGTTTCTTGCAAAGCTTCAACAGAGTTTACATTTTCAATACCAGATCGATCTATGAAATAAAAGGAAAATATGCATGTTATTTTTATCAGTACATAGGGAAAGTTGAAGATAATACAAATGCTTCTAAAATGGAGGAAATGCATACGTATTCCTTTACCTAGGACAGGAAATGTGATAAAAACAAAAAATAAAATATCCATCTGGATGTACCCATTATTTAGGGGTGCTACCATTGCTAATAAGCTCTGAGGCTTCCACCAGCATGCCACCTCATCAAGGTGCAGTCAATGCTGTGGAGTCTTAGGAGGGAGAACAAAGAAGATGACAAAGTAAGTGAAGGCGGGATAAAAAGATAAAATATGGGATGAGATACAGAATGAATATAGATTAGAAAGATGTGAGAGGAATGTAGGAGCATATTGATCCTTACTGTAGGAGAGAATTAACCCCTATCAACAATAAGTCTCTGTATGACCCAATGTTAGGATTTAATATGCCCTCATATATGCTATTACTAAGTTCTAGTATATAGAACGGCATACAGTAATACAGTAAAGCAATGCTTAATATAAGGTTCCTGTTTGTTTATGTTTGCTCCAGCTAATGACAAAAGCTAGCGGTATATAGGTAAAATGGAAAAAAAAAAAAACACAAGAAAACGAGAATAATTTAGCTCAATACCATCTGTTTAACTAAGCTCTTCTCCAGGCCCCATCTACTTTCAAATCGAATCTTAATATCTTCAAATTGACAAAAAACGTCTCCATCCATTTGCCCATTTGCTTACGGAGAACGCATGCAATGTTATCTTACAGTCAGGACAATGTGTAAGAGTGGCTACACATAACATAATATATGTATGCTTTCTGAGTATGTTCTGCAGTCAGTCACACTCACATATTCATTTTGCCACAAAATGTTTCAGTCAGCATGATTATGCTTTTAAAATGTTATTTTATTTTTCTACTTTTTGGGACCTCTGCTTATCTCGTGAGTCTTTTTGGATATTGTTTAAAAATCTGGCCATTAAAACAAAGCTTAAATCATATATCTACGTTTCTTACCTATTACCTTACACAAGGTAATGACTGGAAAAATATCGTTTTTCCCTCAGGGTTTTGTCTTTTCTTTTTAAGTACATCATGGAAAGGTGTGGATTTACTAATGTTCTGAGTCAAAGTCGGACATGTAACATATAAGTGAAAAACTCTCTCCAGGGCAGCGGGCACGGCTGGGAGACTCAGCCCTCTCACACAGGAAAGTATTATTAAGTTTTTTTTTTTTCATCCGTTTTCTATCCATATTTTCCTCTTTTTTTTTTTTCTTTCGGCTCCATATAAAAATAAATGGACAAAACCATGTTTAGAAAGTGGACAGCAAAGTGAAAAATGTATAGGAGCTAAAATGGATAAAAGGTTCTATATGTATGTTAAGGGAAAGCCTAATCATTTTAAATGCATATTAAATGTGGCAAACCCATGAAGACATATTAATAAGGTTATCTAATTGAGGACAATCCGCCTAAATATAACCCTTCTCGTACACTAGCCTAACGTGTGACTAACTCCTATCCCATATCTCTGTGTTGTTCATTATAAACAGCTGTCATTGCCTGGGAGAGTTTTGCCTAGATTGCAGTACACTCAGCAATTCGGCATTAGACAGTGAAATGACAAGGGACAGGCAGGCTAGAGATAGGTGGATGGCTGAATCAGACCTACTATACCTGTCTGGACTTATTTTATGCAAACTAGATCGAATATTAGCTTTTAGAGAGTTTATATTCTATCCATATTCACTGGCAATAAAGGAGACCAATTCAGATATTTAGCAATTACTGAGAATCCCATGTTTAACATAGGTTAAAAACTATTTAATTAAATCACACATTGTTTGTTTCCTGCATGACCACACAATGTATGCTTTAAGTATGTTGGTCTTCTATTTAGGAAAAATATGTAACATTTATTACGTTCATAAACATAATATTTTGCAAAGAAAAAATATTCTTACGTTTCTCGGTATCTTTCATTTAAATAATGTATCCGTTCTGATTTACCATACAGAAAAAGTGTATAAAATGTAATGTTACTGGCAAAATAAAACATTACTAATGGCTCCATATATAATACAGCCAGTATTAACTTGCTATTAACAAGGACCCAATTTTTAAACTTACTGAAAAGGTTCATTAAGAAAAAAATGTTAATAGACATATGGTTGTGATTGTTGGAATGATTTCCAGAAAATAGCTACTAGAGTGGTAACGATATTGCAGTCCTTCTTTCTTTTGATATTGTTCATTCACATACTAGAATATAATATAATATAATATATTAACAGAATGTCATTGACATGATCTAGGACTGGATCCAGAGTGTAAAAATCTTTGCATTCTTTGGCACTACTTTGCTTTGTGCTTGTTGAACTCAGATACTAATCAGCTTTACCTTCACACTATTATTTACACTAGGAGACATCAACTCTGAACATTAATACTGTTTGCAACAGAAGAAATGTGACTCCCCTGAAGTTCAACATGAGTGTACATTTTCCTTTCTTTTCAGTTTCAAACTGTAGATCCAGTCCATACTGATTATCCTCACACTAACTTGCAGTACTTTAAATGACCAACCTACTAAAAAGGTAAAAAAATGAATTGTTTAGTATTATATAGACATTGCATTGAGGTTTTATTAAGGTAAAGAGTAATAGTAACACTTTCTTATGCATGTCTAATAAGAGAGTCTAAATAATTGTTATAGTGGCCAGTAATCCATATAGTGCTGTAAGTCACTTTCTGCCTGCTTACTTAAACAATGCCTACTTGACACTGCGCTTCTAAGGATTGAAAGGAAGCATGATGGACATAATGGCATAAAATGTTGCATTCCTGGGGCTTCAAGCAATGTGAAAATATAAAGGAAAGGTTGATTTTTCAATTATAGTTGACAAACTAATTTATTCTATGGTTGCTTAGAGAGTTTCTGCTGTCAGGGAATCTGTTGAAAATATTATGAACATCCCGCAGCAGAATATCACTCTTAATTACATATATCTCTTAAGGTGCACACATTAATAAAGTTTGAGGGTGACTTCAGCACCCAATAAGTAATGGTTTAGTCTATAACATTACATCGAGGACTAAATGGCTTTAGAAAAAATCCCATAAAATATCAGTGTGGTTATAAGTCATGACTAAAACGACAAATCAGTTAAAGGAGCAGAATATTTTCCTTCTTACCAGCAGAAATCAGGACAACTGCTGTAAACAAACTCATCTCCTCCTCACTAAGCTGCAGAGCACTCAGCTTCTCACTGAATTCAAAAACAGAGTTCAGCAGCTCCCCAGCTCCCATAGAGCGCAACTCATCCACACTGTACTTTTTCCCACTCAAAAAGGTGACTGTATGATCCTTTGCGTCAAACAGTCTTGCGAACCGTACCATCAATACCTGGAAAGACAAAAGAAAAGATGGTAACAATAAGGCATTCATATAACGGTAAAGAAATTCCCGAGGCTGTAAAGTATAGCTATTTTGCACAATGGTTGAGACAGCTACTGCTTGCCTTGAGTCTCTAGTCTCGTATGAACTGTTAACCTACAGTTTCACAAAAATCACATCAACCTAGAAAATATCTGCCTCTGATAAACTAGTAAGTGTACTTTAACATCCCGTACTAACAGTATATATGGGCCAGATCCAGACAACTTTTATGATCGCTAGTGCATGTGCCACATTCCCGGTACAGACCCATACTGCGAGTGTTTATGACAGCGGAAGGAATGGGACAGGGCGTGATGCATAGGTCGATTCTTCGACATGGGAGGGTAGAATTAAATTGTAGAGGGCTATATCCAGACTTCCAGCCAATACGAGAAAAGGGAGTGGCCTCCCCTTCCACAAGGAAGCCTGGATCCAGCAGGATCTGACATGTGACATCGAAATTCTGGATCCAGTCATCATGTATGACATGTTTGGTAACTTAGATGTGACTCTAATAAACAAACCATAGCTATTGCTAATTTATGTATGTAAAGCCCCAGGGTTCTATAAAGAAACAACACCAAAAAGGATTTGCAATATATTAATGAAGTACAAGCTGTCCAGTGTCTGAATGGGGTTCATGGGATTGGAAGTTGTAACAAAGGACTGGATTTTCACTACCAGTCCCACCTATGTCTGTACAGGCACAGGATTTTGTCTGCTTTTGCATTCTGCGCATGTGCATGCAACCGTGATACCCAATCAGATCACAATCAATCCTACTAAGACTAAAGTAAAATGACTCCTCCTACAGATTCCAACAGAGAGGCGAGACTTGGTATAAGTGTGCAGCATAGGGGTGTCAGGGCGAGACTAGGTATAAGTGTGCAGCATAGGGGTGTCAAGGTACTGCAGATTGGCCACGACTTCCAAATCACCACCATTGTACACTTGCACAAGTCGGAGAAGCAGTGGTTAGCAGAGCTATGACATAGCAGCCCTGCAATTCTGCATCCATATGTATCCACAACTGAGGATCCAGTCCAATATCCTGGAAGCATCCTGACCACAACCATTATATATTTGGATGCAGTTGAAAATAAAACATATATTCAATGACTAAATACAGGTGTGAACCAGAGGCTCTGGGTCTGACATATTCCTTATGGATGACAGATCTCTAAGACGAGTGAAAAACAACGTCACAAGGCAGCCAGTCAGCATTCATAAGAGAAGACTTCTGTCTGGTTCTTCCTGAGTAAACCCTCTGCTTTCCTCATAGTTCAGGTATCTGCATTCGTCACCAGTGTGAGTTTCCATTCTACTTCTCTTTAGGATATGGTTTGTTAGTGTGACAATTTGCCACACATGGTAATAAAGCAATGCAGACTTTTTGCCCGGCTGAAAGACAGCATGGACATCGTGACTAATCTGGATTTGATTGCTCCTACGGCGACAGGTAGGATTTTCCCCTAATCCTTATCTTAGCCCTCCCCCCTTTCTATCAGCCTAACCTAAACCCTCCATGTCCCACAGCCTAGCCCTAACCTTCCCTTTGTATGAGCCTAATACTAACCTTCACAAGTCCGCCGCAGCCCAGTTCTGCAATACAATGCTACTATCACTAGAAATAAACTTGATATTGATAAACTAGAGTAGACTCCCTTCGCCATATGCAGATCGCACTAGTATGTTGGCAGGGCTTGCACCACTATTTTGTATTTTCTCCTAACTAATAAATTCAAAACATGTATTCATAAATAAATATGTGCAAGGATTTAGTTAGACTACTTAAACTTCTTAAAATTCTTCAAGGCTGCCAGATGTCTTATGGCCAATCACTGGAAGGACCCCATCCCGTCCTTTCCCTCACAGTTGTTTAACAAAATTTGGCACCTGTCAGCTATGTAGAAAATAAACCTTAAAAACCAACGATTTGTTTATAATCTCACCTCAAATGTTCCAGCCTTCAGCAAGTTGACCTGGTCATACTGGGAAAGGTCTTTAAATCCTGGAATGCGCTTGGCAAATTCTACGACCTCTTTAACAGCAGGGGTAAAACTCATGGAGAACTCCTCCCAAATTTGAGGCCCTGATTTATTTGGGTCCATGAACGGAGACATGCTCATTGGACAGACCTGCATGATATATTAAAAACTTGATCAGTACACATCTGAGAGAAAATGGCAGACGAAACAGGAAATGATAAGGTTCTAATTATCATTAATATACCATTTGCTATTATTTCATTTCCATTAAAAAAAAGTTAAAATAATAAATCAAAATAATGGGAATGTTATTTTAAGGCTGTTTATTGCAGTTAAAGGTTTAACTGTTATTTAGTTAGGGGAAGAATTATCACAATGTAATAAGGAAAATTTGATTTAACAAAAACAACAGCTTTGTACCAGATGCATTCTCCTTCCTCTGTTGTAAGGGTAACCGTTCATCTGGTCAGCCTGAGATACTTCAAACACTGGTTTACTGCATCCTTTGTAGAGGGAACCATTAGAAATGTTTATCTTGTGTTCATTGGAGTAACACACAGAATGGACGCCTGAAAAGCCCATGGTGTTCTTGGCCCTATGCTGTCCATTCATATAATTCTGGCTTTCATTTGCAGGACAGCGAGCAATAGTGTAACCGTTATTGTAGTGGATATTGTTATTATTGTTAATGTGTTTTACATTATTCATTCTTTCTTTCTGGTGGCTTGGTTCTGCTTTAATTTCAGAAGGTTCCTGGTTGTACATGAAGGTCTCTCTGTGAGCTCGGGTTACCGTACCAATGACATCTTCTTTGCTAATGTCTGAAGATGGAGGAAGAGGAATGGGAGAAGATTGAGGTGGTGTGGGGCTTTTTTCTGGATGCTGTTGAGCCTTTTGAACCAATTTTCCTTGAGTAGTTTGGGGCAGAGGAGGTAAAACTGATGGTGAAGCTTGGTAATCTGGCAGACCTTCTTGGTGTCCTGAGCTACCAAACTGGCTGTTCATCATGGTCTTCATAGCTGTCTGCATTTCTAACAGCATTCTCTGTTTTTCACGTTTTGGAATGCGACCAAAACGAACAGCTGTCAAGGACCAGACAGGACAACATGAGAAGTGAAATGAAGCTAAACATCATTAGCTAGTAACATAACTGAATTCTTTAAAACATGATGTTAGATATAAGAAGTGTACATGAAATGGAATGGATGGAAAGTCCTTCCACAAGGAAAAATCTGGTGTCTGCACTAGGTGGGCATTGCTATATTATTTATAACCAGTTCTAAATGACACAAATCTGACATTGCAAAATCCACATACACACCGATTTATCAACAATATACTTTTTGGGATCTAGGGATCATGTGATGACCATAAAGTCAGGCATCCCCACGATTCCTCCTTAAGATTTTATATGCTTAAAGCATCTTTGAACTTTCTGTAGTGCCCCTTTTGAATTACATAGATAACTAGCTTGATTAGGTATCTGTATTATAAAGTCTCTTATCTTCTAGCTATACCTGCATTCACTTCTACTGTGCAAAGTTCTGAGGGTTTTGTTCTGTCCCCCTTACACCACAAATAGCAAGATATCACCATCTACATATGTACATTTAAGTGCATGGCCTAGTGTTATTCTCATAAGGTAAGACACTTCACAGTCACGTACCATCTCTGGACATGCCAACAGATAGACACTTCTTGAAACGGCATTGCTGGCAGCGATTACGGTTCATTCTCATGATGGAGCAGCTCTCATTTTTGAGGCACTTTTTGTACTGGATGTTTTGTTGTATGCTTCTTCTGAAAAATCCCTAAGAGTATACAATGAAAATGAACAATGGCGTCAAATATTTATCAAATTATTAATACCTTTAATTATTTATAAACATAAAACATTTAACAGGGTTGGTATATGAACTTATAAGTAATAAAACTGCTTATGACATGTCTATCACATACCGAAAATGATCCCCAGGCTCTAACTTCTCCCCATGGCGTTAGGTAGATTGCTGTCCTTTTAGCCCATGCCACTAAATCTTCTTTGTTTTAGTGACAGTTACTACTAGTACTTGTCTGATCTTGTCCATTACTGAGCCGATCTGCTTAATGACCATCCCTGTGTGCCTGTCACCCTGTCTTTCACATTTTCTGGAACCTTTGAACCTGTGCTGCCCGTTCTGACCTCTGGCATGCCTTCGACTGTATTTGTGTCTTGTCCTTTATTCCCTGGTTAAAACTGGGGACCACAAGTTGTGGGTGCCTCAAAGTTTATCAACACACCTTCAAGAGGTCCCTGGTAAAGACCGGATATCAATTAGCTTCCATACTTAAGGTAAGATAGCCCTTACCATTAGCAGCACAGTGGGTACTCACCTACAGTCTATAAATGCACCCTCAAATATTACACCAGCTAAAATATCTGAGTGCTTAGAGATATCTTATTATATAGATAGACAGACACATAGCAGACTGGGCAGACTGCCAACAAAATATATGAACTGATAAACAATAAAATGCAATAAAACATAGAGTTGAGATGATTACCTTACAGCCTTCACAGGCGTGGACTCCATAGTGAAAGCCAGAAGCAACATCTCCACATACTTTACAAAGAAGTATCATTCCACTGAACTCTAAAAAATATCAATGTACCATAGTTACAACTAGTCAGACAGTTGATGTATATTGAAATGTGTTTTAAGAACAAAAAAAAATTAATGCATTTACCAAACTGTTATTGCTTTATTGATTCTTTCCATGAAATTCTATCACGAGTATGACACTGTTAAATATATATAATTGCTCTTGAAATCTTATTGTACACTGTATTTAAGATTCAGAGTTTGGGAGGGCAAATCAGGTGCAAGTGTTTAGCTCGACTAAACCATTTTGCAATGTAAGGGGAGCTAATTAATTCTAATTCTTTTGCATGCAGGTAAAATACATACAACTCAAATACTGCATAGCTTTATGTTTAATCTATAAAGTAGAATTGAGTTAAGAAACTTCACCTCTTCACCAACAATTCTAACTCAGCTTTCACAATCTTAATTTGCTTCCCCTTGCAATTTAACATGGTATTGATCAGGTCTACAGTTGTACCTAAAAAAAAAAGGTGTAACTGCTCTAACTCAGCACCTTAACATGAATTAAAATTGGGTCAATGAAGCCTAAATATCATTGAAATGACCATTAATAGACATCTACCCCAGTTAGCATTATTTTATTATGAATAGGTCAGTAATTCTGCATAAATGACTTTATGTACATAACCTGACTATATTAGAATTGACCCTGTAATGATGGTAACTTGCTGTCTGTTTAAGCAGCACTGGACAGGTAATTCCTAGGCACTTTCTCCAATAAAATCATTTTTAAATGAGTTATGTAAAGCAGATGCGTTAGCTGAAACACTTACTTGAGGTTACTCCGGCATGGCCTTTGCTCAAGATTTCTGCACTTGTATAGGTTGTTTTTATGCACAGTGTGTCAACCTGCTGGTTCCCCTGAGATCCTTCAAGGCTGGAGAGGGGACTCCCATTGGAAAGGTCACTTCTGTTGTTCCTAATTCCGCTACTTCCACCCCCACTCCCCTCAGATGCTGAGCTGCTGGGGGAGGATGGCAGTGAGGAGGATGATAAGTGGTAACTACTATTGGAGCTCTCGCTATGGCAGGAGGAAGGGCTGGAGGCCGAGCTTGAGGAGCTGCAGTATGCTATTACACCACCTGTGCAACACAAAAAGGTAATAAAGGCTTAAGTTATGATGATAGAAGACCACATTCTCATTAGCATCATAACACAACAGTTTACAACTCTTTATAGAAAGCAATGCATGTATATGGTGCCATATTTCTTGTTTATGTCACCAACTCTTCACTAATTCCCAGTGGTATATTAGTATCCTGATTAACTAACTGTGTCCAGTACAATTCTTGACCTTAGCACTAGTGTTATTTGGGTGTCTGATCCCTGGTTTTAAATTTTAGGTAGTCCCAGATAAACTGCTAAAATTGGGTAGATTATTTTAGTGTCAGTTTAGCACATTTATTTACTAGCAATGCCTCATTGACTGTGTAATTACCTAAATTGCTGCTATCAACACAGCTATTTTCTATATTATTATTATTTTCTTATACTATTTGATGGGTGAGCCTCCAATGGGAAAAACAACATCACCTGCAGTGTGTGTGTGTGTGTGTGTGTGTGTGTGTGTGTGTGTGTGTGTGTGTGTGTTTACCCTCTCCTGCTACCGGCCACCTCTGCGTTTATACGACAACATCCTCCCCTGCATGAATATGCTGATCTGAATCAGCTAACACGTGGAGACCAGGAAAAAGTCACCAAGTGCAAGTGTTTCCTCATGAGCTACCTAAGTGAAATCCGTTGTACGGATGGAGCGAATGGGTACCAGGAAGATATAGACACTGCTTTGTTGAAACTATATGCAGAAGCTGATCATGAAAGCCTGCTGGATCTATTGGTTTCAGACAATGCTTGTGAAATGACAGACAGTGCAGCGTGGCTGGAGAAGCACAAAAAGTGAGCACTGCTTTAAATTTACACAAGTTAAGTTATAATTCTGTTAGTCTAACATCGGGAAATTGATGGAAACACTGTTAAAGGAACATATTGTACAGTATCTTAAATCCAGTAACTTACAGGATCCCAAGCAGCATGGATTCACTGGGGGAATTTTTTGACTGAGCCAATATAATATTAGATAAAGGGGAAGCTGTAGACATAGCGTATCTAGATGTTAGCAAGGCTTTTGACACTGTGCCACATCGCAGACTGTTAAATAAGCTGGAAATTTTGGGATTGGACTTAAAGATAGTTGCATAGATACGATCTTGGTTACAGGATAGACAACAGAGGGTTGTAGTAAATGGAATCCCTTCTGGGGATGGTAAGGTAACCAGTGGAGTACCCCAGGGTTCTGTACCTGGACCAGCGCTATTTACTATCTTTATAGGTGATATTGCCTGTGGTATGGAGGGGAAAATATGCCTTTTTGCAGATGACACCAAGATATGTAACCGGGTAGACACGCCAGGTGGGGTACAGAAAATGAGGGATGATCTAGGTAGACTGGAGGAATGGTCAAAAGTGTGGAAACTGCAGTTTAATGCCAAAAAATTCTAAATCATGCACTTCGGGCACAAAAACCCAAAGGCTCAGTATTTCCTTAATGGCATTACATTAGAATTTCCAGAGGAGGAAAGGGATCTAGGAGTCATTATTTCATATGACTTAAAGGTAGCCAAGCAATGTAACAAAGCAATGAGAAAGGCAAGTCAGATGCTTGGTTGCATAGGGAGAGGAATTAGTAGCAGAGAGATGTAGTGATGCCCCTTTATAGATTGTTGGTACGACCTCACCTAGAATACCGTGTTCAGTTGTGGAGGCCATGGCCCGTATTCAGAACTCTGTCCGTAACTAACTGATTGCCCGTCCGTCCGTAACTAACTGATTGAAGTTACTGGGCATGCGTAGTAATTTTTGTACGCTATTTACGTAGTGTTTCGCTACGTAGATTACGTACATGCGTTCTTAAAGACCGTGTGTACGCAATCAACGTAGCGAAACGTGCGATGGTCTGGACCCAATGTTTGGTTGTATGTGTCTAAAGCCACTAAACAGAAAGTATTCATTTTCTGATTCTCCTTTTAGATTACACATCGTATAACATAATTAGCATTTATCTATTTATTTATTGTATGATGGAACTTCTGCACTTGGGAAGATCCAAACTGGAACATATGCCCAATAAAGTAGAATATCTCTGTGTACCTTCATACTGCTTATGCCCACATTAGGAATATTTATATAAAATATTTATATAGTCAATGTACAGTAAAGATAGTCCCCTTTAAATGAGCTCAATCCAGACCAAACATTCATATAAATCCATGTAGTATACAGCTAAATATTTGCTATCCTGCCATCCTTAACACTGCAATAATTTACCAGATTGATGCGTATTCATCGAAAAAGCTATTCACACTCATATCCACCTACTCTCCCCACTACCACAGACTGCTTTCTGAATGCAATCGAAAATTCTGTCCCACTGCCATCACCAGGACTACTCATAATCTGAGATAAGATATTCAATATCCCGCTAGATTAGCATTTCTTTATCCAAGCTCATAAAGTCTTCCAACCGCTGATGATGTAACATATCCTGAGCAAGGCGCTCTTATTTTATGTTCCCCTTCACACTGGTTCTGCTGTACATCTAGTCCAATTTCTCTATTAACTGGTACCCATATTCCTGTGCTCAGTTTTTTGAGTGATCACTCCTCATCCTATTCATTCATTTATGTGACCTTACTTATTTCACTTAGAGATAACATTGTTAATGTGGTAATAATTAGTTGCCTTGGCTTTATTATGTATATTGCACATGTGCAGTTGGATTTTAATTTTATACTACTACTGCTTATTATTATTGTGTGCTAGGAACGACTGAAGATGCCATATAAATCATCATTCCTAACACTTGCCTTTTAAATGCATTAAACTGCCTTTTTTCTTTTTATATAATTGTAATCCTACTGGAATATCAATTTAATGATATTAATCTTTAAGTTTAAATAGGAAAAAATTGATTCTTTAGCAAAGAGAAGACTCAAAAGCAGTAGCTGCCATAATGTAGAACCTTAAAAATCAAGTGTACTTATATTAGCATGGCAATGCAAAAACTGCTAGCAGAATATATATTCAGCAAATGTCTATAGCGCCTTTTCAACTAGATTTGTAATTAAATGTAATAAAAGCTCAAAGTACTCTATGCGTTACCTTTTGTTAGAGGTTAGATAAAACAGCACATGCTTTCTCCTGCAGCAACTCGGTTCATCTCTAATCTTATATAATTCCCTGGGGGCTATCGCCCTCCCTCTCCATTCTAAAAACACATGTTTTGTTAAGAATGTCCTTGTGTTTCCTTCCAAGTGCGATCAAAGCTGCTGAAACACGTGTTTCCTGCACAGCACTGCATTATTGAAAATCCATTGTGTATGAATGTGTGACACTTAAAAGCACATGTACTTTTTATCAAGTCACGTTTTTAAATGAATTCCCTCAGAACTTTTTTTTTTATCATGTTACCTTCTTACATTTTTTGCCCCCCCTTTTACATGTTTTGAAGCATTATAAGCTAACACGACCATGAGGTACAAAAAAAGTTCAGTTTCCATAATAAAAAAAATTTGTGCTATCGAGTTTTAAAGGGAAAATTTATAAGTAAATCATATCTGCAAAATTCAAATACTATACTTTAATAATTACAATTTTTTATTATGCAGAATGTTACATGTATTTAAGACCTTAATTAAAAACTCCACTTGGGTTTTTCAAATAAAACCTCCCAAATAGCTGAAATTGCCAGTGTTTCTGTTGACAAAAATCATTTCAATTTCTTACTGGTACAAACATGTGCCACTTTCTTCTGTGACACTAAATCTCAAGATTACTTTAGATGCAATTAAAGCCAGTAAAACCTGTTGTATTATTTAAAATTCTTTGAGTGT
Organism: Limnodynastes dumerilii; assembly: GCA_011038615.1. NCBI lineage: Eukaryota > Metazoa > Chordata > Amphibia > Anura > Limnodynastidae > Limnodynastes > Limnodynastes dumerilii. Next base: position 224,886 of record WWET01001553.1, on the reverse strand, counting down.
AAAATATAATCCTTCACTAATAAGTGCTACGTAATCTGTGGGCTCTATATAAAAACCGGTTAATAAATAAATAATACGTGTTATGGACTGCCGTATTATTTTATACTGTTTCACATTATTACAACACATTATAGGAGTACACCCTAAATGAGGCGACTCATCAAAAAGGGGTTTAAACTCCCAAAACAACATTCCACACAACTGATAATATCAATGTATTACTATAAAAAATAGGAATGGAATTAATAGCAAAAATATTTACAAAAGCCCTAAATAATGCAAATGATCATGGAAAACATTTCTACATTTTGACAGATCATAAAGGGGAATTCCAGTTGAAGAATTTTTCAGTTCCAGAAGCAAATGTGGTTAAGATTTTTAATATTGATCAACACTGAACACTTAAAATATTTTTAAATGACATGCCTAGTTATCCGTTTATAGCTGCTACGCATGTGAAGTAACTATTTTACGCTACCTATGTGGTGATTTTTGTTAAGTAGATTACGTACCTCTGGTCTTGCATGTAAGCAATCTACATAATGAAGCGCTACGTAGATAGCGTAAAATAGGTACTACACATGCGTAGTAGTTATAAACAGATAACTAGGCACATAAGTGAATCCGGTCTATGGTTATCATTAATATAAAAATGGCATTGGAAGACAAATTCATTTAAATCACTTACAAAGTGCACATTGGGAAAAGCAGATTTCCATAAAAATACTTTTGTCTTTCCCCAAAAGATAGGAAATAAATGTAGAGCTTTCAAAGGATCAATTAAACAGGTAAAGAGTGTGCAGAAGAAAAAACCGTGTTGAAAGCAGCAAGGACGTTCAATAGGATGAATAGGGATTAATGACAATAACACTATTTAGCAGATAGTTGGGAAACTCGGTATCAGAGCATAGAAGACTATAAAGTTTAGATGTTGGAGGATATAAAATAACAGTGCCTGTATACAAGCTGTTTGGTTTGTCTGGCTAGGAGGGGGGTTGAAGTAAGTTGTTGGAAAGAGCTCAGTTTAGACGATAATGGCCTTATTCAGTTGTGTACTTATACTTACTGACATGGCAAAGCTTGCCCTTTTTCATATCGCATTCAGAAATTACATATGGCATTATTGAAGGTGATCATACCATTGCTCATATTACAGGATGGGCATGTATAGAGAACTTTAACCCAATTCAAATTCCCTATTTATTTTGCATTGTTGATAGAGGTATATTTTTCAAGTAGCAGAGGAACGTGTGAGGGGGGAGAAAGTTTGATGGTGGAAGCAAGCCAATTGCAGCATTAATGAAGAGAGAGCAAAAAAATGGCTGAGGCATGTCAGAATTACTTATATTTACAGTTGTGGGTTGAGACTTGGATGGAGACATATACTGTCACATGAGACCTGTTTCACAACTAAGTGCATACATTTAAGAACAGTTAAACTGAGCATGCCCATAACTCAAAACTACACATTTAAACTATGTAGGAAAGATTCACAGATAAGAACGGCTACTTAGGAATGATTCATGCTTCAGAATGTAATGACTTCCACATGTGTGGCTAGAGGGACAAGACTCTTAATGCAAATGAGCAGCACCTGGGCTACTAATGTACAGTATGGGCGTTCCTTGAGACTTCGGAATGATTCACAGTTAAGAAGGCCTTGCAGAAACTTACGCACGGGAAAAGATAAAAATGCCCCTACAATTCTTAAGTTGACATCCACATGGTTAACTAGGCACCAAAGCCTTATGTTTTTATGTTTGTTCAACACACAGCTGCTGTGTGATTATAATGAATTTGTATTCACTGTGAACTGCTGTTATGTTACCATCTTGTGTTTTGCAGTTTGTGCATGATTTCATTGTTTGTTGTAAACATTTTGTAAACATAAATTATTTTTTTATTTATCTTGTAGCATGTTTGCATTGCTTATGTGAGAGCTTGAGATACAAAGATACAAATTTTGTTTAGGTCTAATTTATGTAGCTTTTTATTATTTTGATATATAAGGGCTTTGAAAGCTGAATTGCTCTTTCTTAATCCTTCAATATTTATGATTTTAATAATTTTCTACATTTTAGTATATTGCAATTTTTAACAATTGTTTTGGTTACTTTTATTAATTATAAAATAAAGAATGCCTAAGAAAATCAATCTGCTTCTTAATTAAATCAAATCATGTTTCTTTGCTTAGTCGTGAATCATGATATTAAAGATCCTACATATATGAATGACTCTTAGTTGAGAAACAAAGCTGTTCCTAAATATACACATCTGGAGATAAGAACGTTCTCCTAAGAAGCTAGGTGTGTGGTTAGCATTTTTCTTTAATGTCTGTGAATCATTCTTATCTGCTCTTCACCTCTGAAGTATAAGGCCACTTTCACAATTTAAATCTTCCCCCTTGCAGTTCAAGAACCGTATTCAGTGATCCGTAAGGTAAAGGTTCGCAAATATACGCAGGGACATAGCAAGGTAACACCCATGACACTCCCATCACACGGATGGGTTGAATGTGACTTACGAGTGCTTCGAGCACCCTTATCTTTAAGTGGGCATTTCCGTGTGTATAATAGAACTCGTATGTGCGTATCTAACTTACCGCGCCCTCAAATTTCATATAAATGCCCCTCTCCACCCACTTACACGGATCTATCTCTGGATGGATTATAAACACACCCCTCCATACGGATCTTCCCACGTGCGATTCACAAGTCCATGCTTACTGGACTTCCATGCGTAAAATCAACGTAGATTGTAAATTTAGTTACTACGCAGTCCATCGGATCGTAAAAATATGCACAGAACTTCCCGAAAAAACGGATCTCTGAATACAGTCCCAAAATGGTATTACTAAGGTCTACACTTGCACTTCAAAAAAGGTATAAGTGCATCTCTGAATCAGCCTCATGCAGTATATGAATAAAACACAATTTAGCATTTAAATCTGTTATACCAAATACAAAAACTTTTTTATAGTGGAAGCGCACAATAAAACAAATGTCTATCCTTTAGCTCAAAATCAATAGTCATACTATGTAAAGCAGAGTTAAGAACACACATTATTTATGTTTTTATATAGCGCTTTTTATGAATTGGGGTACAGAATAATATTAATATAATCATATATGGTATTGTATAATACTAGCATCAATTTTACCTATTATATAATCTAAACCATTGGCGCCTCTGTTAAAATATTCAGAACTATAAAAGTGATTCACCTTCAAAGCGATTTATCAGCCTAGCTTATAATATCACTAGAAATTCAGAGACCTTTATTTGGGCCAATCATGCTAGCAGAGGAAGACCTAATTAAGTAAGCTATGCCTCACTGCCTTTGTTTACATGTTTTAAATATGCATTAATTTAAGTCCAGATACTACGGCAAGTAAAATTATTAAAATATTGCATCACAATGCATCTCATAGTGCAGAATCATTGTAAAACGTTCATAAATAACAGTAGAATAAACATTACGTGAGTATCATAAAAATGTATATAAAAAATATAATAAAGACTAATAGAATGATTTTAGTAGAAACAGGGATAAAGTTGTTTGGGGAAAATGTTCCTAAGAAACTTACACAACTAACTGCCATAATAAAGTTGACAGAAGGGCGACTAATAGACAACATAATCGCACTCAGTGGCGCCCCCATCAGTCACAAGGCATGGCTCATGTCGGGCATTCCACACACGTGTACCCTCATTACACACCACAGGCGCGCGTCACCGTCTCCCAGCTTCCCGCCAATCAGCCACTGCCAGGAGCTCTCCTGGAAAGCGAGAAAAAGAGGTGTGGCTTTTGGACGACATCGGGGTGCTGATTGGCCGGGAGCGCCGAGTCTGGGATCCACGTGTTGGTAAAGTAGGTCAAGAAAGAGCGTCCCCTCCGGCAGCCTCACGTGGAGAGACGCTTGGCCGCCCTCCGACATTATGTAAGCCATACGTCATGCAGCCAACCAACCAATCAGAGGTTGAACTGGCAGAACGTAAACAGTGTCTGCACATGGCTAGGGCGGTCAGTCCATGTGAGAGAGCAGGAAGCAGGAATAGCAGCTATAGACACAGACAGCCATCCTATGGTCCCTTCCCGGGTTACTGACAGCTTAGGCACGTCTGCCCTACAGCCATTCACTTCTGGCCTGGGCCACCCTTAGTCTGTAACACTAACAACCATTAAGCGTCCATGACACTTTATCAGAGGCTGCCAGAGCATGTTGGGAACTATAGTTACACATCACCCTGTAGAGATTGGGGACTAAGATTGGGACAGGGGCAATGACTGACGACAAATGCCCCTTCTCTCTGACTAGCCAAAAATAAAAGCTCATCAGAAGGACTCACCTGCGTTGTTCTCCATGGTACACGCCTGGCTGTGAGTAGGGGTACTGTGGCAGGCTGCTGTGCTCCCCTCTCCCTGTGTTCCTTCTTCTTTGCCCCCCGTCCTCAGCTCCTCATTCTGCCAGCAGCAGCTTCATGGTGGGTGCTGCAGATGCCCTTCTTCCTCCTGGGTGCTGTGGCGTTGCAGCAGCTTGCCGTGGTGTCCATACAATCCGATGTTATCTATGTTCTGGGCCGTGTCTCTCCAGTGCCCGCACTATGTGCCAGCTCCCTGTCCCTGTTGCTGCTCTGTCTTACACTGCCTTCAGGGGCGGATCTAGCTGCTTGGCATTAATTGCCCACTGCAAAACACGTCTGTCAGCTCTCAGCAGCTCCACCTCCTGAGCAACAAGTGCCACAAGTGTCCATCCTACATAGCAGCTCCCGTGTCATGCCTCATGTCTGAACAAGGCTAACAGGTGACACTCTCATTCCATAGAGTGTGTATGTATAAAAAACAGTGTTAGATAAAACTAAAACTACAATCTTTCTCCAGATTTCTTACATTAGAACTTTCTTTATTCCTTAAAAGCTTTTTATTTTTACTATAAAATATAATAATGTAGAATCATTCAGATACATAAATACTGTCTGGTCTGGCAATTTAATATGATTTTCTGTTTGCCATTAAAACAAGACGCGCATTTACACCTAACTTAATTTATTAAAGAAAATCCTGTAATGATAGTATAAGCATGCTAAAAAAATTGTTGATATTTTCTTCATTTTACCAACACAAAACATTTCTGTGCAATTTTTCACAGAGTATATTAAAACAACCTGTCATGCAATTATTTCTATGCAAATTTGGTGTACTTTGCTGTGCTGTAATCTTGCCATCCAACGTCAATATTAACATTTTCAATAAAAATATTGGGGTGGATGTAATGCTAAGAATTCATCAGGCTGCACCTTAGTGCAACATAAATAGCTATAATCCATACCCCACTTTTGAGAAAGGGCCAGTCCCGAAATGCGTTAAGCATCCTCCGCCAGGTTGCCTCCAGGGAACTCTCATTACTTCTGCAGTCCGGACATCCATTACAGCTGCTACCCTTGATTTCTGAGCACAGTGCACTTTGGTAGGAGAATTGTTTTTTTTGGTCATGCACCTTATGGGCTTATAATGTTGTTTTTAAGAAGTATATTATAGTTTTAATATGGCTTACATCATATTGTAGCCCTTCACTGGGGCTGATTTGTGTTTAAGCTATTGTTGTATTTTTTGATTAGTAAAATTCTTTATTTTAACCCATTTATGTCTGGCACCTCTAATCATTTGTTATTTCTTCTTTCTCTCATTCACATCTGAAGGACACTGCGACCATGGTTGGTAGAGACACACTGGAGCTGGGCAGTTGACAGTTCAAATTACTGTTGAGGTAAGCTCCTCCCCTCTCCAACCCCCACTGGACCTCAGTTTTTTTCAAGTGCCCTAGGAGTTGGGCATTTGTATATTTTGCTGCAGCTTCTAACTTTATTTTTTTTTTCTGTTTTTAATTTTAATTTTTACTTTACATTTTTTACCTTTTTTAATTTAAAGGACTGTTCCTTTAAATCAGCTGATGCTGTGTGAGGGAGCTGGTTCTGCAGCTGCAGCACCGGCTCTCTAACGATCTGAACGGCAGCTGTAGGAGAGGAACGAAGAGTCTTTTCAGACTCTGTTCTCTCTCCAGAGGTCCCCCCTTAGTAGAACCTCTCCTCCGGTGGCTGGGGCGACTAGGCTAGACAATTTTTAGTCTAAGCCTGCCCCTGGAATGTCTGCGCTAGCGTCGGACATTTTCTAAGATGGCCACTGCCATCGCAGATTAGACCATTTGTGAGCCCCCTGTCGGCTGGCTCACTGTGGGGGCGGCATTCCCAATGTAAATCGGGGAATTAGGACTGGGACCCCCTTTACTGATAACTGGGGGTCCTAGAACAGTGTACTAATCAGAGGGAGCTCCTTACTATGTATAGGAGTAGGTTAGTCACTGGTCCCAGGGGAAGGTCTTTGGTACAATCCCCCCTGTTTTTTTGAAAATGGTATGACCTTCTTCTTGGCGTTTTTTTCCTACTGCTGGTCTGACCCGCCAAAAAATCCTGTCAGCTCTCACAGGTTTTTCTCTGAGAGGCTGTGTGGAGTGTCTTCCATAATAAATTGAGTATTCGGGATAAGCTCCTCTCCATTGGGAATATTTATTTTTTTACTGAGGAATTTAAATATATATATTTGTTTATATATATCTATTAAAATTTTATTTTTGTGGTTCACTTTTCCATTCAGTATGTCTGACAAGGGGTCAAGTACTAAAACCAAGTCTTCCTCACAAAAATCACAATTGTTTTTTACGTTCCAGGTGTCAAACAAAGCTTCCCAGTGGACGACCAGACCAGGGTGCTCTGTGCACAGCGTGCGTCACGGAACCCCTTGAACTACGCCAGCCGGTGACGCCTCTGGAGGAACCAGCTTGGGCCAAGTCGCTTGTGGCTGCTATGGCGGACCTCTCCCACATTATGTCTACTAGGGCGGTAAGTGCTGAAACTTCTTCTATGTTATCAGACCCTTCTGTCCATCCGGTTCCATTGTGGGCCCAGGATTTACAGAAGTCAGTGGCAGGGCTGAGCCAAAAAATTGTTAGTGCAGACCCCAAAAAAAACCACTAAACGCAGTTCCTCTCACCCAGCCCTCTTTATGGAGAGTTCGGATTCTGAGGCCTCCTCATCGGAGGATGTTGCTGCTTTAATGTCAGACGCTGACGATCCTTCTGTGGAAGAGGATTCCTCTTCTCCTCAGGGAGTTGATTTAATCTTAGCGGTCCGCCATGTCCTTAATATTTCTGACCAGGGTAACTCTCCCCAAGAGGTTTCCCTTTTTAAAAGAGAGAAGAAGAGGACTGTTACATTTCCTTCTACAGGATAATAATCTGGGGAAACTTCCAAATGGGAGCAGCCACCAAAGGTGGATGCACCTATAGCTAGACTGTCTAAGCCCACTACAGTGTCTGTACCAGACACAGCGATTTTAAACTATAATCTCGATAGAAGGTGTGACTCCTATTTGAAGATGTTGTATACAGCTTCAGGTTCCTCTCTCAGACCCATTTTGTCTTGCGCTTGGGTAGCTAAGGCCATGGAAAAATCGTCTGAATTGCTCATTCAGGGTTTGCGGGGTGGTTCTTCCTTAGAAGAACTCACTCTTTTGGGGGAACATGTTAAGGAAGCGGCGGGTTATGTTACTGATGCTGCTTTAGACGCTGTTGTACCTTCCTCTAAGGTCTTTTCAGTAGTAGTACGGAGGATATTATGGCTTTGTTCCTGGCAGGCAGATGCTGATTCTAAGCGAGCCTTGGAATCTTTGCCTTTTGACAGTTTAGTTTTGTTTGGTTCAGAACTAGATAAGATAATTGCTCAAGCTACAGGCGGGAAAAGTACTTTCCTTCCTGTAATCCTCTTAAAACTAAACGTCGCCCCTTCTCCAGTTCTAGTTTTGGCTCCTTCAGATTCTTTTTTAGGGGCAGGTCTAGTTATACCAGGGGTCAACAAGGACAGCAGGGACAGCCTAAGTCATCTTTTAAGGGAGAGTTCCTCACAGGTTTTTTCCCACAGGTTTGCCTCATTTAGTGGAAGTAAGGTTCGCTCTAAGTTAATCCATCAGTTTTTGCGGCGGCAGGAGGTGATCGTTCCTGTTCCCGATTCCCAGAAAGGAGAAGGTTTTTACTCCAATCTTTCTCTAGTGAGAAAGTTAGACGGTTCTTTTCACCCCATTCTGAATTTGAAATGTCATTCAAATGAATTCCAGGCTTCAGGTGCCCAGATTCAAGATGGAGTCCCTTCGTTCTGTAATCAACGGAATGGAACCTCTAGAATATTTAGCATCAATAGACATTCAAGATGCATATTTACATATTCCTATTGCAGAGGAATGTCAAGCTTTTCTAAGGTTCACCATCGGTCATTACCCTTCGGTCTAAAGCAGCATGCATCCAGTCCGACAATGCCACAGCAGTTGCCTACATCAGAAGGCAGGGCGGAGCAAAGAGTCCCCAAGTGATGAGAGAGACAGAGCGCATTTTTTTCATGGGCCATGAGACATGTTCCAGCGATCACTGCTGTTCACATTCCATGAGTCGACAATTGGGAGGCATACTTCCTCAGCGGGAGAGTGGTCTCTCCATCAGGAGGTCTTTCCAGCTAGCCAAGAGGTGGGGTCTGCCAGACCTAGATCTTATGGCTTCTTGTCACAATTACAAAGTGCCTAGGTTTGGTTCAAGATCCCGGGATCCTCAGGCGGAATTTGTGGACGCAATGCCAGCTCCGTGGGCCAGTCAGCTGGCTTATGCTTTCCCTCCCTTTGCAATGCTGACAAGGCTTCTAAAGAAGGTAAAGCAGCAGGGAGTGCCGCTAATTCTAGTGGCTCCCAAATGGCCGGGGAGGTCGTGGTACGTGGACATTCTAAGCCTAGCGGACGATCCTGGCTGGCAACTCCCTCTTCGTGCAGACCTTCTTTCTCAGGGACCGTTCTTTCACCCAAACCTTCAACAGCTATATTTAACGGCGTGGTTATTGAATCCCAAATTTTAAGATCCAGAGGCTTGTCTGCGAGAACTTATAACAGAATTTGGCGCGCTTATATCGGTTGGTGTGAACGGAAAGGTGTTAACACTTTTTCTTTCCGCTTGCCAATATTTTTGGAGTTCCTGCAGGAGGGCCTCCAGTCAGGTCTTCGGTTAGGTTCTCTTAAGGTGCAGGTGTCTGCCCTGTCTGTGTATTTTCAGCGGAAGTTGTCCCTTCTTCCGGAAGTCCAGACTTTTTTGCAGGGGGTCCTTTATATCCAACCTCCCTTTGTTCCTCCGGTATCTCCTTTGGATCTCAATTTGGTTCTTTCGGCTTTGCAACATCATCCATTTGAACCTCTAAATTCTGTTGAATTTAGATTTTTGTCCTGGAAAGTTGCTTTTCTTCTAGCAATTGCATCTGCTAGACGTGTTTCGGAGTTCAGTGTATTATCCTGTAGATCTCCCTTTCTTATTTTTCATCAAGATAGGGCAGTTCTTTGCACCATTCCTTCCTTTCTACCAAAAGTGGTTTCTTCTTATCACATCAATCAGGAGATTGTGCTCCCAGCTTTTCTTCCGCCATCTAGTTCTAATGTCCAAGAAAATTTGGTGGCTTTAGATATGGTTAGAGGCTTGAGGGTCTATGTGGAAAGACTGACTCTCTGCTAGTTCTTTATGACGCTCAAAAACGAGTATGGCCAAAAGCAAAACAATCGATAGCCAGATGGATTCGGCTCACCATTCAGCAGGCTTACAAGGATGCGGGTCAGCCGGTGCCTGCAGGACTCTCGGCCCATTCTACCAGATCAGTCAGTGCGTCATGGACAGCAAGTAGAGGGGTGTCGGTGCAGCAGCTGTATCGGGCAGCTACCTGGTCCTCCATCCACACATTTACAAAATTTTATAAATTTCAGGTTTTCGCATTCCAGGATGCGTCCTTTGGAAGAAAGGTTTTGCTACCGTCTTCAGCTGAGCGTTCCCTCCCTTAGGGGACATCTTTGGTATATCACCCATGGTCGAAGTGTCCCCCAGATGAGAATGAGAGAAAACAGGATTTGTTGTTACTCACGTTAAATCCGTTTTTCTTAGATCATCTGGGGGACACTCATGCTCAGTGATATTTGGGTTCTCTGAATCATATGGGGTTTTTCTTCTCCTCTATTACTTCTCTCCTGAGCTTTGTTATTAAAACTGAGGTCCAGTGGGGGTTGTAGAAGGGAGGAGCTTACCTCAACAGTAATTTTAACTGTCAAGTGCCCAGCTCCAGTGTGCCTCTACCAACCCATGGTCACAGTGTCCCCCTGACGATCTAAGAGAAACGGATTTAACAATAAGTAACAATAAATCCAGTTTTTTTCATGATAGAAATATTTGGGAAAATTCTCATTGATTGGAGGAAATATCTGAGGATGTAATTGATTTCAGACTTTACTTTAATCACCATTTGCTTCAAATGACTGTTAAGGGATTGACATCACTCATATTGTTGTTTTACCTGTATGCCACAAGATTAGGTTTTTATTTAATTGTGTATTTTTACATTTTGTATTTTGTGTGTTTTAGCTGTTTGTGGGAGTATTATTAGCGCTTTTAAAAGACCACATTCTATTATTATATCTATCCCCATCACAACATTGCACACTGCCCTCCTGGGTAACAGATCAAGGAGGCTCCAAGACAGACCACAGGACCAGGAATCTTTGTCCCGCACAAGTTTGAGCACCGTAAAGGTGAACCCTTGTCCACCCGTATAGCTGGCTTTGGTCATCCATAGAAAATAATCCCCCTACCTGATATGAAATACAACACTGATCACACAAATACATTTCCATTATTATGCCTTGCCAGATAAAGAAAACTTAGGCCTGGATTCGCAATGCGGAGCCGCTAAAACTTACTATTTAAAGGCACAAGTTTCTTTAGAAGCACACACCTCTGAATTGGCCATAGTAAAAACGGCATTAGAAATAAAAAAAAAAAGCAGTTGGAGCCGTAATTGCCATTTTTCCAATTATTATTATAATTTTTTTTTTGAAATACTCAAAAAATGAACCCCTTCCCCCGCCACGCCACGTTTGGTGATGTGAAAGGGGTAATAAAAGGCTTTAATTTATACACAACATATAGTCATCTCAGTCTGATTGCATGAGCCCTGTTTGATAACACTGCAATCTTTTTATTTTTTGTTTTAGTTACACATTTTGGGCTGGATCCAGACTTAAGTAAGTGCTTGAAATTAGTTACTCCTGGGCTAAACCATGTTGATTGCAGGGGGAGTCAAGTTAATTGTATTCTTTGCATGCAGGGATATATCTTTAAATTGCTTACTGCACACAGATACTGACCAGCTTTACTATCACACTATTATTTAGACTTGGTCTGGGAAGCCTCACCTCTCATCTCTAATATTGTTTGCAACAGATGAAATATGACTCCCCTGCAGTCCACATGGTTTAGCCCAGGAGTAACTAAATTCAAGCACTTAACAAGGTCTGGATTAGCCCCATTGAGATTCCCAGGTCTCTATTTAGAGTTAAAAATACAAATGGGTGTGGTCTCTAAAAAGCGCTGATACAACCTATCGCAGCTAACAACACCTTTAGAGTGTCCAAAAACTCTAAAAAAGATACAGATAAAACAAAGTTTTGTAGGTGTGGAAGACAGCGCAGGAAGGATATATAACTAATAAAAAACAATAAATTCAATAAACAAATAAATTAATCTGAGGCTGTATGTCCCCCAAAAACAGAGTTCTAAACGGCATACAACAGGAGGAAATCCGCTTGCGGAATAACGTCCTTTGTTCCTTTTATCAGGATATCAAAATCTGGAATGGGTTCACCTAATCATATCCTCCCAGGATGTGCGTGAAGTACATATAAATGAGAGAGATGTGATGCAGGTTAAAAGATAGACTGATTATGTCTCACCTTATAATAATATAAACAATATGGGATGAGCAAGGTAATAAATAAAAAAATAAATTGAGTAAATATATTGATATATAAATTCATTTATTTGTAAGAAACATACCCATATAACCCAGAGGGTTGTGCTAAATAACGGGTCCCAATGATAAAAAGTACTAGTGAAATACAATTTATTAAAGTACCATCTAACAGTAAATAATCGATAAAATTAAAGACATATAAAATATAAAACTGTAGAGCCACGGTTAAAAACCCATACCAGGATCTAGTCTTCTAATGCAGGGGGTAGAATATGGACGTCCGCTACCGATGGAAAAAACCCGACAGGAGACGTGAGCACTGGAAAGGGAGACACCTGGATACAGACAACGGAGGAACCTTAACGCGTTTTGGGCTTAGCCCTTTCTCAAAAGTGATCCTCCTTTTCTTAAGGTGCGTATATTATAGTGCAGGGTCCTGGAAGAGTGTATGACGTGGACCAGTTCGTTGCCATAGTAGCGTATCAACACTTCCGGTATTCTCGATTGGACGATCAAGGTACATAGGTTAGTTGTTATGGTGACGGCTGGTTGCTTCCGGTTTCATTCAGTCCAACAATGGTGACGTCCGTGGTATTTGCAGGAGAGGTTGCTATGGATGCACAATGACACTTCCTAACAGGGGCTATTGTTATTTACAGTCCCGGAGAACATATCTCTATTGGTTGTATGCCGTTATATACCTAAATAATAGAGAGATACAAAGACCTCCAAACAATGTATTTTACAATCAAGGCCACAGAGGCAACTCTCAATTTTATTACCCTAATCATAATTCTAAATGGAGAGGTCCCAATTATAGAGGAAGAGGAGGTCCAAGAGGTGGCTTCCCCACAACCCCAAAATAAGTTCAAACCAAAATCCACGTTTTTCCCACCCATAAGAAAGGGAATTTTATAGACACCTTCGAGAAATTGGTGACTAGAGACATTCGAGTTATGGAAGGTAGAACAAAAAACAAGAACCCCCACATGAAAAAGAATCTAACAAATTCAGAGTTTAAAGCCCTTCAGGATCTAAAGAAGAATAGAAATATAGTTATTAAACCCGCAGATAAGGGCGGCGGCATAGTGGTTCAGGATACGGGTGATTATCAAAACGAAATTGAACGCCAATTACAAGATAATGAGACATATAAAAAACTTTTAAGTGACCCGACCGTTCGGTTCCAAAACAAGTTGAGAGATCTTTTAAGCCATCATGTACTAGAGGGGGCAATTACCCAACAAGAAAGGGATTTTATGTTCATACAGGAACCCATAGTCCCGGTCCTGTACACATTACCGAAAGTGCACAAGGATTTAAATCATCCACCCGGCCGCCCTATAGTATCCGGTACGTGTTCCATAACATCCAATTTGTCTATGTTCATAGATGCCCCCTGTTATGCAAATTTATTTTTGGCATATTGGGAATTATTTTCCCTACCCAAAGGGGGTACAAACCTGGTCACATGGCGGAGATATATAGATGATGTTTTATTTATTTGGGGGGGCTCAAAGGACCTTTTAGAAGATTTTTGTCAATTTTTAAACCAAAATATTTTAAACATTAAATTAACATTTGAGATCAGCAGGGTCACAGTAAATTATTTAGATCTTAATATATATATAGAAAATAATAAGATTAAAACACAGAATTATATCAAAAGCACAGATATAAATTCTTACATACCTACAACAAGTAATCACCATCCGGTATGGCTTAGAAATATTCCTAAAGGACAGTTTATGAGGATTCGGAGGAATTGTTCAGAGATGGATTCTTTTGAGAAACATTCTAAACAAATGAAGGAACAATTTAGGGAAAAGGGATATTCGGCAGAAGTCCTAGAGGGCAATCTGAGCTCCGTCAAAACTATAGTACGTGAGAGTCTACTTACTGAATCCTCAAGGAAATCTAAAAATAAAGTATCATCCAAAGTAGTCACGTTCATAAGTAATTTTAATAGCCAACATAAAGGTATAGAAACAATCATACGTAAACATTGGCACCTCTTAGAGAATGATCCAGAATTAAAAGACCATATAGAAAAAAAACCTAAGTTTATATATAGAAAGGCCCCAAATCTTAAAAATCACTTAGTAAGAAGTGCTTTTGGGGGCCCTAAGACAAATACGAATATTGGGTTGGATCCAGATCTTGTTAAGTGCATTAACTTAGTTACACCTGGGCTAAACCATGTTGAACTCAGGGGGAGTCAAGTTAATTGTATACTTTGCATGCAGGGATCTATCTTTAAATTGCTTACTGCACACAGGACCCGCTTTTTGAATTGCTTACTGCACACAGATACTGACCAGCTTTACTATCACACTGTTATTTAGACTTGGGATAGGAAACATCACCTCTCAACTCTAATACTGTTTGCAACAGATGAAATATGACTCCCCTGAAATCAACATGGTTTAGCCCAGGTGTAACTAAGTTCATGCACTTAACAAGGTCTGGATCCAGCCCATTGTCTCAAAAGGTTTTTATCGCTGTGGAGAGTGTGCAATGTGTAGAAATACAAAAGGACAACAAAAGATTGAATTCTGTGCATCTATGTCCAATCAGAAGAAATTCCCAATACGGGATTTCATTACATGCAATTCAAAAAATTGTGTTGTTATTATTGAATGTAAATGTGGCCTACAATATATAGGCCGTACCTCCAGACCCTTAAAGATAAGATGGGCCGAACATATTCGGAACATTAAGAAGGGTCTGGAGGGCCATCCCATGTCCCAGCATTTTAAACGACATCACTCCTGCAACCCCAGTGAGATTGTTTCTTTTTGCAGTTTTAAAAAAGTTGATAAATTCTGGAGAAAGTATGAATCAGGTTCCTCGTTGGCCAAAGAAGAGATGAAATGTATTTTGAGTTTGACTCCTTACAACCAAAGGGACTAAACCTTGACTTTGAAGTCAAATGGTTTTTATGAAGGTGATATATTTTTATGGTCATTTTAGTCGTTAAATACTGATTTTATATTATTTATTTTGATTTTATTGATTCAGTATGGAAGATATTCCACCCTACCCATTGAATATACCCAAGACCTACGATCATACCATCTTGGATGTGCCCAAATACGGCCGACCTTGGAATCTATACAGGATTGGGGCCCGACTAGTACTTGGAGGGGAGACCCCTCGGGAAGATCGGGTGTCATAGGTCAAAGAAAGGTAATTTGGAGGGTGAGTATATATAGATATATAGGAATTCGGTTTTTAGTCTTATATTTTTGTAGCCTAAAATGATTATAAATAATAAATAATCTATGTATTCACTGTACTCCCTCGGATATCACTTAATCTCCTATTGAGTATCCACTTCCCTATTTACATCATTCAAGTGATGTACTCACATTTTTAATCCTCTATTGAGGATTTATTATCTCCTCCCCCCCCCTCCCTCACCCAAGTTCACTTCTCCCTACACTTCCATTATAACCAATTTTGGTTGGTCTTTTTATTAATAGACTACACACCTATTAAAGATTCACTTATATGTTCATATTTGCACACACTGCTGAGTCCTAAGGACTATCCCTGAAGATGGGAATTTATGTTTATTAAATCACACTTATTTGGACAAGTTTGGGGTGACATGGTAAGCCGGTTTGCTACCATGGTCACCGGAAGGTCCCTAACCTTTATCTCATTTCTGTCTATATTTTGTTTATCAATTTTGTGTGTCCTTAATTGTGTTTTATTTATACAGTTAATGGAGGTTATGATATTTGGACTATTTGAATCAGTTTTTTGGGGTCCCCATCAATGCGGGGGTAGATACCTACCGGCTTCACCCCTGGAATCTATGGGAATCATATTTTTATCAGAATATGTACTGTATCAATAAGCCCTCCAAGACCATTCATTCAATATTTTTGGTCACCATCAACCTTTTTTGATAGTTCATCACTAGGTTTAGTATCACATTTGCTGTTACCATTTCCTTTGGTCACCATCCAGTTTTTCAATTCTGGGGTGTATCAATAACATGTGTTTTAACGATATATTTTAATATTTTAATAATCTAATCTAATTCTATATAATTATTCTAATAATCTGAGGCTGACATAAACAGCAGGCCATCGCTTAAGATGTATAACGACAATTCTGTATGTATATTTTTTATATATGTTTCATTGTCCGTAAAAGTGTATTTTTAATTTTGGGATTTTTTGTTTTTAATCTGAGGCTGGCGTACATATTAGACCATTTATTTAGGTTTATAACGGCATACAACCAATAGAGATATGTTCTCCGGGACTGTAAATAACAATAGCACCTATTAGGAAGCGTCATTGTGCATCCATAGCAACCTCTCCTGCAAATACCACGGACGTCACCATTGTTGGACTGAAGGAAACCGGAAGCAACCAGCCGTCACCATAACAACTAACCTATGTACCTTTATCGTCGAATCGAGAATGCCGGAAGTGTTGATACGCTACTATGGCAAAGAACTGGTCCACGTCATACACTCTTCCGGGACCCTGCACTATAATACACGTACCTTAAGAAAAGGAGGATCACTTTTGAGAAAGGGCTAAGCCTGAAATGCATTAAGGTTCCTCCGTTGTCTGTATCCAGGTGTCTCCCTTTCCAGTGCTCACGTCTCCTGTCGAGTTTTTTCCATCGGTAGCGGACGTCCATATTCTACCCCCGGCATTAGAAGACTAGATCCTGGTATGGGTTTTTAACCGTGGTTCTACAGTTTATATCTATATGTTTTTATTGTTAGATGGTACTTCAATAAATTGTATTTTTTCACTGGTACTTTTTATCATTGCGACCCGTTTTTTTAGCACAACCCTCTGGGTTATATGGGTATGGTTTTTACAAATAAATGAATGTATTTATTTACTCAATTTATCTATTTATTTATTTATTACCTTGCTCATCCCATATTGTTTATATCCTTATAAGGTGAGACATAATCAGTCTATCTTTTAACCTGTATCATATATCTCTCTCATTTATATGTACTTCACGCACATCCTGGGAGGATATGATTAGGTGAATCTGACCAAAGGAACAAAGGACGTTATTCCACAAGTGGATTCCCTCCTGTTGTATGCCGTTTAGAACTTTTTTGGGGGGACACACAGCCTCAGTTTAAGTTATTTGTATATTTATCTTATGTTTTATCCCTCCTGCGCTGTCTTCCACACCTACCAACCTTTGTTTTATCTGTATTTGTTTAGAGTTTGGACACTCTAAAGGTGTTTGTTAGCTGCGATAGGTTGTATCAGCGCTTTTTAGAGACCACACTCAATTGTATTAATAATGATAATGCCAACATAATCAGACTTACCTGAAATGCAGTGCATCCCAAGTAAACATACTGTTGACTCCCTGGGGTGGCTGGTGGGTGCATAGTCCTTTTTCTTATACAGTACTCGGTATTCCCAGGGAGTCACCTTCCTGGTACTAGTCGGGCCCACCTGGTTTAGCTTCCGAGATTAGACAGGTTCGGGCGCTTACCAGGTGGTATGACTGTATCTGCAGGTTTAACCAACAATCCAGCCCACTTACCTCCAAGGGTTAGACACCTAGGGGACCCAACTTACAGGAACCATTTCAACTCGAAGTCCTGATTTAGTCCCCCGGGCTCCATCAAATTAAAATCAAAGATACATCGCATTTCAGTTCTTGCTAAAGCTGAGAGATGATCCTTGTTTCTCCGATTGGCCTGGACCTGTCGAATACCACAGAAAGTGATTATTTGTCTGGGATCACTATTATGAACATCCTTGAAATGGGCAGAGACCGAATGGGTCATAACACCCTTCTTAATATTCCTTGGGTGCTCTGCCCATCTCACTTTAAGTGGTCTAGTGGTACATCCTATATATTGTTTGTTACATGCGCATTCTAATATATATATATGCAAAATTTCGAGTCACATGTAATAAACTCATTTTTATTATTAACCCGTGATACAATACTTTCGGTTTTCTTTGTGTTAAAAGAATTAGGGCTATTTATGCACATTGGAAATTGTCCACATCGGTAAAAACCCTTGCTCTTGATACCTCCACTTTGAACTTGATCTCGAAAAGCTGATTTAACTAGTTTACTTCTCAAGGTGGGGGCTTTTCTTTATATAAAACGTGGTTGCTCACCAATGTGTTCCCTTAGATCCGGGTCTCTTTTCAAAATACCCCAATGTTTCCTAATGATTTTTTCCACTTCCCGATATTGGGAATTGTATTGGGATATAAAGGGGATAAAGTGAGGTCTCTGCTCTTTATTCGATTTTTCTTTCCTGGTAAGTAGTGTTTCTCTGTCTATGAGGTCTACTTCCCTAATTACTTGGTTTAAAGTTTCCTCCCTATATCCTTTCTTCATAAACTGTTGTTTTTTATTTTCTATATGTATCTTACCCATCTCATCTTTGGTACAGTTCCTCTTAATCCGGAGGAACTGCCCTTTAGGGATATTTTCTAGCCACTTGTTATGATGGTTGCTAGTTACCTGGATGTGAGAGTTAGTATCGGTTTTCTTAATAAAGTTCTTAGTTAAAATTACATTATTCTCAACATATATCTCTAAATCCAAAAAGTTTACCTTACTGGAACTGATATCAAATGTTAGAGAAATATTAAGAACATTGGGGTAGATCCAGAACTACGTGTGTGCGTACGTATATTAGCGGAGCGTATTTTCGTACACGTAAGTTCGCTACACTCCCCTCGGCACACCTCTTGCACGGACGTATTTTGTCAAAATACGCTACCCAAAACCTACCTTAAAGATGTATCCCTGCATGCAAAGACTACAATTACCTTCACTCCCCCTGAAATCAACATGGTTTTGCCCAGGAGTAACTCTCCTCTCTTAGGGCCTGATCCAGATCAACGATGTAGCGCTGAGCGTGCTAACGCTCAGCGTTACATCGCTGACTCCCCCCTGGCACTCCCCCTGTGTGGGCGTATGGCCCCTTCCTTACGCCGGCTGAAGGCTACCCTAGCTTCGCCCGGCGTAAGATGGATGCCCGATCGTAGATCGGGCGTTTCCATAGTAACGCCGGGCAACATCTGCCCGGCGCATGCGCATTACAGCGACGGCGGCCGTAGCTCTGGATCAGGCCCTTTTAGTCTCCCATTATGCACATGTGCAGTGTAGAAAAAGGACTGCGCTTACACCTATGAAAAGCTCCCTGATGTCCAGGACAACAATGATTCATTTTCTTATTTCCATAGGAAGAGGGGAATTTACCACAAAAGAAACCAAATCAAGCTTAGAAATGTAATAAATCCATATAAAAGATTATATTATATCATAATTGTAAAGTGTAGCATAAAGAGTTTCCACTAGTTTTTTTTAGATAATTAAAGTGACAGCTTTCTGAATGCTAATATTCTTTTTTTTATGTTAAATGTATTTCCATATCATACAGCAATATAAATACTGTAACTGGATGTCATTCAATACCTGTTAAAACTATAAAGTTTGAAACACTTCCAAAAACACATCGAACAATATTGAAATAACGCAGTATAAATACCTGTCTAGCAGCTAAATTACAGAATTATAGGGACATCTTAAATATATTAGGTGATTATATCATAGTCCCCATTATGTAACAGTCATCAAACACCTGTGATTGGGTTGTATATGCAGACACTGGAAAATGCATGCTGTATACACGTGTACGTTTCCAAATTGGGTGAACTTTAAAATTAGCACAGAATATCATTTATAAAGGTACATACATGTGTGTGTATTTAAGACTATCTATTGATATGGAACTCCTCCATTTATGTAAGTTTTACATAATTCTTTACACCACCTCCTGGGAGCACCAGCAGTTCTGTGAAAGAAAAATCATTGCTCTCATACAAGACATCAATAATTCAAGTATGGTTAGATGCCTTGCCAAGAATAGTTAATAGCTTGTTGTCGGTAATTGTAAGTAATAGTGTGTTGCTCAGACAGTTAGCCCAGTCCTCAAAAAAGCAATACATTAACCCCCCCCCCTTTTTTTTGTTCTTCATATAAATATACTGTAATTTTTCTTTTTACCCTTATTATCTCTCACCTGCATTTACTTCCTCTCTACCTAAATGACACAATTGTGAGTGTAACAGGAAACTATATTTCATCTATTTGTATTTTAGAGTTTAATGCCAGTCTTCCTCATATCACCTTATTTCCAGATTGTTGTAACTGATATCAGCTTTTGCAACCTACACACAAACACATTTCTGATTGGATTACAGATTTAGACTGCTTCAGAATCCATACATTTTACTAGTCCAGGTAAGTGAATCGTAAATGAAGAGGATTTTGTATGTAGAACGCACTTTTTGTGGCAGCTATGGAGAAAGATAGATACGGGCTCCACCTAAGCCTATTAATAATGGAAAGAAATGTAGATTTCTAACTCCTCAGCGCTTCACAGAGAAAGAAAGAGCGGGGTTTAGGTGATAAACAAACATAATTTTGTTAGGTTTGATTGAATAAAACATACAGTTTTTGCATGTGAGAGAGTACCAGTGTCTTTGTCCTATTGGTGTGGTTACTGTTGGAACACACTTGTTATGTGAGAGGGCACAGATAGTCTTTATATTAAAGTTCCTGCACATGTGGTGTTCCTGTGAATGGTCAGAAAGACATCACACACTTGATGCGGTCCTTACAGGAGACAGTCTATTCTGAAGATCAGCTGCTCACCAACGCGTTTCTGCCATCCAACGGCCTTTGCCAAGGTATAGATATTCTAAGAGTATCCGTTTCATATACAGTGAGCTGTCTTAATCTGGAACTTGCACAACTCTGTTTAAACACTTATGGAACTTTAACTCCAAAGCAGTGGAATCCACGCTATAGATTGATGTCTTTCTGACCACTCATGGGAACACCACATGCGCAGGAACTTTTATATATGTGCCCTCTCACAGAACAATTAACAGTGTGTTCCAACAGTAACCACATCGATAGGACAGAAACACTGGTACTTATGAAACTTTAACTTCAAAGCAGTGGAATCCACGATATATAGTGATGTCTTTCTGACCACTCATGGGAACACCACATGCGCAGGAACTTTTATATATGTGCCCTCTCACAGAACAATTAACACTGTTCCAACAGTAACCACATCCATAAGACAGAAACACTGGTACTCTCTCACATGCAAAAACTATGTTTTATTCAATCAAACCTAATAAAATTGTGTTTGTTTTTCACCTAAACCCCGCTTTTTTTTCTCTGAAGCGCTGAGGTGTTAGAAATCTACATTTCTTTGCATTTTACTGGTCCAGTTTAAGAGCTAACAGACACGAAATTTTAAGGTAAGGTTCTGTGGTCAGAACCCATGAGCAGTGGGATTGGTTATTCAGGTGATTACATAAGGAGATTTGAACACTGCAGAATCAGATTTTAGAACCTGGTCCAGTCCCTAAAACCCATAATAGGATAGTGCTTCAGGAAGAGCGATCAATGGAAAGAACTAACTGTAAATAGGTTGTAATGATGACTGAAAAATTGTATGAATAGAATATTCCAGATAACCAATATTTTTGAAAAACACTGACCTCTGCAAGATAGAACTGAATTATTAAATGCATTTTAATGTTGACACATCCCCCCTAGAGCTACTAACTCCAATCTATAGATTAGTTTTTTTATATATTAAACACTGCACGGAACACGACGGAAGCCATAATTATAACTGGGTCAGACAATAAAGAGCTTGTATTATACCAGCAAGCTCTTTCTAATATCAACCAAGTTACAAAAACAGTTGTGCACCTAGAACACACATTCATGTTAAATGTATTTAATGAATAGAAGGATTTTCAGCAATCGAGACTCAAGTAAAAAGTGACATGTGAAATTAGGCTACTATGAAATTTAGAAAACATCACTGGCTAGAACAGATGGTGCCTTCATGTACAGCGTATATGCCAATTTCTGTCAAGCTTTGCTTATCACTCACATCGAAGTGTGCTACTAATGGACAGCCAGAACGGTGATTATTACATAAACAGTGGTTATCTATAGCAGCTACCACCATCTGTGCAGACAGTAAACTGTTTAGATTGGGTTCTTTGCTTAACTTTTGCAGTGACTATTTCAGATATTTAGTTATTTTTACAATATATGAAACCGCTCTACTGTAAGCTTAAAGGTGTTGTGCCTATAGCAACACGATTACCCAGTGCATTACAGAAAGTGATAGCTAGAATCCGAATGTTGCCATGGGCAACACCTATTATATTTAGAAAATAATTGTAGTTTTAAATAAAATTTAACCCACAAAATCAAAAACCTATTGATAACGAGGACTAGGATAGTAATGCAAGGACAGCTGGCTTTTCTTTGGAAGGAATACACTTAAGCATAAAAACCTGCCAAAAAAGTAGTTTCTACTTTCAAAATACGCATTTGACCCCTTTATATGAACACTAAATAAAAACTGCACAAGTCTGTCCAAAAGACCATTTTAATGTCAAATTTACAAGTACAATCCCAACTAGCGGTAACGGTGAAGCTGAAGGGTGTTGCGTCTTCTCCAGGCAGCGCGACGAGAACCACCAATGGTGAGGTGGAACTTGTGGCCCTTGCCAAGGCCACGGCTCTTCTTGCCAGCAGATGTCAGCCCACGCATCTCCCTGTGCTTGTGCACAGCCTTTGTGATCCATTGGGTGTCTGGGTTGCGTCTGATTGCCTTGTGGAAAATGTCAACAAGGATGACCTCGAAGAACTTGTAGGTGGAGTCTTCACCCACCCAGTAGGAGGCAAGAACTCTTAGTCCTCCACAGTGACGGCCAGCACGCTCCTGGCAAAAATAAAGGAACAATTTACATAAAAGACTAACTTCTACTGCTAGTAGACATTCATTCAGCATCAACTGTACATTGCTGCGAAGGGAAAGAAAAATACATCGAAAAATCACGGTAAGAAAAGCACCGCTTGGCTATGCTGACCAAGATGACTTATTACGTTAACCCCCTTAAAATTGCAATTCAAAAATTAGCAGCATCCGGCTGCAATGTTCTCAGAGGCAAACTGTCTATTGTTAAACAAGGTAAAGTAGATTTGTTTTTCCAGTGCCAATCCAGAACACACTTTCAACTTTACACACAGCAAAATAGTGGACACCACATTTTGTTACCTCTTCACCTCATACCATTGGTAATGCAGCACAAAAATCAATATAGCTTGCAAGGGAGACAGCACTAACACCAACAGCAGTATTTTATCAAACCACAGCACAAAAAAGTTTATAATTGCAAGATGACCTAGAAATATTCTGTTTAATAAATTGCATGAAGACTAGCAATACTCAGCAGTCCATCTGGAGAGGCGTCCAGAACCTCAAATACGTATTAAAATATCAAGGCAATTTGTGAAAGGCTTAAAGTGCAATGATTTCAAACACAAACATTTGCTACTCAATAGGCTATGGTTAAAGTCATTTTAATTCAGAATGTCAGCCACTATGTACAACTAAATGGCAAAGACCACAGCAGGTCAAATGATACCAAATTTTATATAAATATACTAGTTCCAGTTTCTAGAATAAAAACTCAAACCAGAAACACAAAAACAATACAAGTTGGTTTCTTCATAAGTAAGCGTGAAGAAATAGAATACGAATACTAGTAAAAGCTGATGTTACCCAACAGAGCAATTTATACCCTGGTACTGTGGGTTCTGAGAGCAACAAGTTTCTCTAAATGAACAGGAAAATGATTGGGCAGAGTGTCTGCCAAGCACGGAAGCATTAAAGATATATCACTTTGCTAAACTTATTGTGAATCAAGTCCTGTGTCAGATGCCTGGTGAAGAATCAGAAATGAGAATCAGTAGGACATATGACCAGGGTTCAACTAAAGATTATGGCTCAGATCCTGGGCTACGGCCGAAAGGGGGACTACACAGCGCGTACGTAATACCCGTCTAGAAGGTTGTGCGCATGCCGTGTTGGCATACGTAACCAACATTTACATACATCGGCTATTACGAAAAGGGCACCCCCCCATTACGCATGTCGTATCTCCGCCGTGAAGGTGGAGATGGACACACTAACGCCATACCCTGTTACAATCAGGTTTGCGGACGTGATCATAAGAGTTAGGGTAGGAATCTGGACAGAAGTGTCCAGATTTCCTACCGACAGCAGGGTGCGCACAGGGCATCCACACCCCGCTACCATGCCGACCATACTGACCTCAGGCAGATGTAAGGCACCCAGGTGAGGAAGCAGCCCTATGTAGCCAGAAAGTTCAATCAAAAAGGTACACACTAATGAGGATAGACAGATTCTAAACATGTTACTTAAAGGTTTATTTTCAGGTTTCTTTTAAATACTCAAGGAAAAATAAATGCCAGAGAATAGAGCAATATTAAAAGCAGCACGGTGGCTCAGTGAGTATCATCAACGCTTATTTATAAAGTACCAAAAACTGTCCACAGCGCTTCAGAGAACATTAAATATTCACATCAATCCCTACCCCTAATGGAGCTACTGTACTTACCAAGGTCCCCAATACCCACTAGGGTTAATTTAGTCTGCAATTAACCTACCAGTACGTCTTTGGCATGTGGGAGGAAACCCAGACAGAGGAGGCCTAGTCCGGTATTCAAACTCATGACCTCAGCGTTGTGAGGACCCAAGTGCTACTCCCTGAACCACCATGTAGAACTTATGTCTCACATCGCTCCAAGTCATGAGTTTGAATCCCAGACTAGACATCATCTGTGTGGAGTATATATGTTCTCCCCATGTCTGCATGGGTTTCCTCTGGGTGCTCCAGTTTCTTCCCACACTCCACAAACATGCTGGTAGGTTAATTGGCTGCTGAATAAATTAGTGTGTACCTAGAATGTAGCATGGACTCGTAGGAATGTTAAATACTCTCTGTAAAGTGCTACATCATATAACGCTATATAAAAACCTGTTAAATAACAAATGGCCAATTAAAGGAAGACAAAACCTTAATATAACCCATATTACACAAAACTCAATGCAGACCACACAAGCTTGAAATATTGCAGTTTGATAAGCTTGTTATACAGGGCAATGTCTCCTCACCTCAGCAACAGACTGTAGACTGCGAGCAAACTTAAGCTGGTTTACACCATGATGCACAGGTTTGCCATAGGTTGCACCCTTGGGAACTGGGCGTTTGCGGCCACCACGACGAACTCTGATTCGGTAGATAACATATCCTATTGGGTTTGCAGGGGAAGAGAGAAAAGAACGCATCAGAAGGCAGAATTTGTAGGATACACTAAAGATTACTCTATCAAACCAAAGCTGCAATCAACACAGAAAGCAGTAATGCCATGTTTACAACTGAATAAAACTTCAGGGAAACCTAAGCTTCTGCACTGAGACAATGGACCGGATCCTGACTGCATGCATTTAGCACACACACAGTGGTCCTGTGTCCACACAAAGTAAACTCCAGTCACCCCTTCCTCTTATGCAGATTTTGGCTGTGTTACTACATAAGGCAGCCTTAAACCTCTTGGGCAAATCAGGGGTCTGCACAACCGCTGATCCACCACAAAAGTTGAAAACACAACCCCTACTGTAAAATTGGAATGTTCCCCCACCCACCTTAGAGTTTAGGCAGACAGAGGATATGCCGACCTGTCGGACAGATCTCCACGCATACCGTATACCTGAAGATCTATTGCAGAACATCCGCATCGCATTGCCAAATATTCAGCCAAATACTGTAAGCAGCTTGCCGAATCAAGCGGTCATGCAGTGATCTGGATCTAGTACAATGACAAGCATCTTCGCAACTACAAAGCATTCTGGACTGGATTTAGACCCCACACGTTTTCTGTACGTGCGGGAGTCTGTATGTCCGTGAGAGAGGGGAGTGTACACCCAGTCACTCCCCTCTTGTGCATGCGCTATGGCAGCTTACACTGCCATAAGCCTGCATTAAGTCTATCGTGCGGATCAGCGTAGCCCCTCCCACACTGTACAATTAGCATGCTTACCCCTTGCATTTCCACTGAAATGGGCACAGACGGAACAAAGTACTATAGTAACCGTAGCATGTGCCCTCCAGGGAAGTTAGGCCACTTACGCACCTTGCGTGCGCAAGTGCCCCAAGGTTATTAGGTCAGAATCCGATCCTCTGTCATTACCTACAAACAAAAAGGCTAGCTTAGTATTTATCATACACACCTTGCTTGGCCTTGTAACCAAGTCTACGAGCCTTGTCTGGACGGGTGGGACGAGGGGCACGGTGGAGGGAAGACAGTTGGCGATACTGCCAGCAGCGAACACGCAGGAGAAAGCGCATAACATCTGACTGCTTCTTCCTCCATAGTTCTTGCATGTACTTGTAGGCACCCATGCTGGCTCACTAGAAAAAAGAAAGTCGTTTTAGCACTTAAGATACAACTTTGTTTTTACAGGCCACTGTTTAGCGGCACAGTCTTAACTTCATGTTCACTGTACCAAAAAAACATACCAGTGACTAGAATATTCTATAAGCAACCCGCAACATGTCAAGTGTTTTGAAACTACAAGTCCCATCATTCTTTGCAGGTCAGCTAAACATGTACTGTTGGAATATAATGGGAGTTGTAGTTTCACCACCTGGAGTTCTACATGTCAAACACTAGGTGCAAACTTTATTCTGTTCAAATTGAATACAAAGCTAATTGATAAAGCTACTGCCACAAATAAATGACAATGAGAACATAATGTACCAAGCTTATTGCTAAAACTTCTGAGAAACATACACATATATATATATATATACACACACACATATACATAAACATATACACACACACACGTAGCAGGATAACTTCCTGCCTCACTGTGAAAAATGCTCCTAGGTCTGTCCTGGGAATGTGACACTTGCTCCTGCGCCCTTTGAGAAAGCGATCAGAATATGCCCTTATTTCGAGAGTCTGGATATTGTGCACTGTGTGCTTTATTATTGATGTGATCATGTACCAAGCCAATAATTGGAAACTACACAACCTCCTGCCTGTATCGTTCTATGATCTTTACAGTATGAAGCTCTGAGCGGACCCCGAACCGCAGCAGAGCCCGGATAATGGGATAATGCGAGAAGTTCCCCGGCACACGCACACATCTGAGCCACCCCACTCCGGTCACCGGGCTGCTCGACCTAGAAACCACCCCTAACCAGGCCACCACACATCGCAGCACCAGTACAGACAGCTCAAGGCAGACATGAGTGTCAATGAGATAGAGCCAGGCCCGAGCCGCGGCCTCCGGGAACTGCACCAGATAAATCTGTCTCATCACGCCTGAAAATCCTCAAACGGAGCGAATTACTAAGAAGAGCACGAACAGGAGGGCGACATCCCCGCACAGACGCGGCCGGATGGCCGGGGAACAGGCTGGATGGACGCGGATTGAAAAAAACAGAGCTCAGAGTACACAGTAAAATGCCATTACCTGATGGCTCGGCAGCCGGAAAGGAAGGACTATTTTACCCAGAATGCCTTTTGACGAGCCTCGAGCAGTGACAGCTTCCGGTTTCAGGGAAGGCGGCTTCTGGGAAATGTAGTGATAGGATAAGACTGTGTATGCCCAGTGTGGCTAACGGCATGTTCGAACGTGTGCCCTTACGGTTGCTGGAGAACTACAAATCCCAGCGTTCCACATTATACGCAGATCTTACACATGTCCATGTTTCTGACAATACCCACAATGTTGTTTTGTATGGTCCTGCTTTGTTAGCAGCATGTGGGATGATAATAGGGTATTGATGTCTAGCTTCCTTTCATACTATTAATGGTGTCTCCATAAAATGATGGTATGTCTCCAGTGAGTGCTCTGTACTCAGGGCTGTATTAAGGTTAGCGTGGAGCAATCACATATATGAATTTAGTAATTAGACTGAAGTTGTTTCTTCTTCAGACTCCAGCTTCTAATTCATAATATTTTATTTAATAACAATCAAATGTAGTGCAAAAAAGTGAATATTGTAGGAACTTATTATAGCTTACACAAATTTCAAATTTATTTTGATTTGCCGAGTAAGATTTTGGGCATGAAATAGGCTGGTAAAATGGACACACAAATTTGACCATTTTGAATAAGTAGCTGTGGTTTTGCAAGGGATAGATGGCATTGGCCAATAAATTTGAACCTGAATCAACAGAGGGTGCTCACCTACACTTGACCCACATTTATTTTGTATTGCCCAACAACATTTTGGGCATGATATACAGTGGCAAAGTGGGCACAGGGACCAAATTTGACAATTTTGAATAATTAGCTGTGGTTTTGCAAGGGTTCAATGGCCTTAGGCAATAAATTTGACACTTTGAATAAACAGAAAGTGCTCACTTACACTTCACCCACATTTATTTTGCATTGCCCAACAACATTTTTGGCATGATATAGGGTGGCAAAGTTTGCACAGACGCTATATTTGACCATTTTGAATAAGTATCTGTAGTTTTACAAGGGTTAAATGGCCTTCAGCAATAAATTTGAGCCTTTGAATCAACAGAGGGTGGTCACTTACACTTGACCCACATTCATTTAGCATTGCCTGACAGCATTTTAAGTATGAAATCAGGTGGCAAAGTGGGTACAGGCTATATTTGACTATTTTGAATAAGTAGCTGTGGTTTTGCAAGGGTTAAATGGCATTGGGCAACAAATTTGACATTTGGAATCAAAGGAGGGGATTATTCCCTGTGGAACTTAAGGTTCGGTAAATACCTTGGCCTGGATTCAGAGCTGCACTTACACATTTTTTTTAGGTGCAAGTGTAGACCTGAGCAATACTATGTTGAACTGCAAGGGGAGGCAAATTTACATAGTGAAAGCAGAATTATATTTAAGAGGTGAAATGTCTTAGCTCAACTCTGTTTCATAGATTAAACATAAAGCTATGCAGTATTTTAGTTCTGTGTACAAAAATAAAGCATTTTCCCTGTATGGTAAAAATTTTAGATTAATGAGCATCACTCATTTTGCAAAATGGTTTAGCCAAGCTGTACACGTGCACTTGTTTTACCCTTACTCCCAAACTCTGAATCCGGGCCCCAGAGTTAAATGACAGCACACAAGACAATTCTTATAAATTATAGTATTTAATAAAGAATGAAGCAAAATACATGAATAATACTTAGTTTCTACTATTGATACAGTGAACTGATGTTGTAACGAGCTATGTTATGCTTACTATGTCTATGTGGTCACCCCCCTTTTTTATTTCTGTACCCCTTAATGCTTCTTTATTCAATAAAAATTATTGATGTTAAAAATAAAATAATACTTAGCTTCAGCTGGTAATTATTGCTTGATAATGATCAACAGGTTTCCAGGGGCCCCTATCTCGATTGTTGTCGAGCTGCAAAAGGTCAGCGGGTACTACTGCGCTTACTAAGGTCAGTTATGTACAAAGCCTGGGCCACTTCTGCATTCAGTCAGGTCATTTCAAAGCCTGGGTTACTTCTGCACTCAAGGCAGGTCAGTTACGTATGACTGCACTTAGATCAGTTACGTTCATAGCCCAGATCACTCCTGCATTAAGTCAGATCAGTCCCATATGAAGCCAGCGAGCTGACTTTGTGCAAATCTTTTAGACCCCGACAACAATGGAGCCGGAACTCCCTACCTTATTAGGTTATAGTCATGTTTTAAGCAAGATAATTGGTACTACTTATCTAACTAATTTCTACATTCACATATGCGCAGTATAAGCTAGCATATTAGTGTCACATACCCTCTGCTCCCACCAAGCTGCCTTATCAGCATGTCTTGGCCTTGAACGTCTGGTTCTACACAGTATTAATAACACATTTGCATAAAAGCACATTAAAAATGGAGAACAGCAGCCATTTTGGGCTGCCTGGACACAGGGAGGTGACTTACATGTGACCAACATGCATTTAGGTTTTAGCCATGAAATTGAGTTTCAAAGTAGGCACAGGGACCAAATTTGACTATTTTCACTATTAAGTAGCTTTGAGTTTGCAAGGGTTAAATGGCTTTGGGCAATAAATTTGACACTTTTAATCAACAGAGGGTGGACACTTACACTTGACATACATTCATTCAACAACATTTTGGGCATGAAATTCAGTGGAAAAGTGGGCAAAGGCACTATATTTGACCATTATCAATAAGTAGCTGTAGTTTTACAAGGGTTAAATGGCATTTGGCAACTAATTTGAGAAGGGAAATCAACAGAGGGTGGTCACATACCAAGTGTCAAATTTGCTAGGCAAGACCATATAATTATTCCAAAAAAGCAGCTACTTATTCAAAGGGATCAACTATGGTGCCTGTGTCCACCCTGTTTCATGGCCAAAATCTTATTGGGCAATGCAAATTTTATGTGGGTCACATTAACCACCCTCTATTGATTCCAAGTATCAAATATATTTCCCAAGGCCATTTAACCATGCAATATTACAGCTTCTTATTGAAATGGTCAAATTTGGTCCCTGTGCCCACTTTGCCACCTTGTTTCATGACCAAAATCTTATTGGGCAATGCAAAATATATATGGGTCACATGTAAGAGACCGCCCTCTGTTGATTCCAAGTGTCGAATTTGTTGCCCAGGCCCATTTAACCCTTGCAAAACTACAGCTACTTATTCAAAATATTCAAATATAGTGTCTGTGTCCACTTTGCCACTAAATTTCATACCCAAAATGTTGTTGGGCAATGCAAAATGAATGTGGGTCATGTGTAAGGGACCACCCTCTCTGTTCATTCGAAGTGTCAAATTTATTGCCCAAGGTCATTTAACCCTTGCAAAACTACAGCTACTTATTCAAAATGGTCAAATATAGGATCGGATTCAGAGTATCGCATCCATGTTAAAATCACATGGATGCAATGCTTTTTTTTAAAAACTGCGCATGCGCAAAAAGCGCAAGGTAGTCGTATTGCTGGCGAAGTGTAGTGTATCCGCCAGCATACCATTCCTTGTGGAAAAATGGGGGTGTCAAAATATTTAAATTAGAAAAGCGGAGCTATTTCGTGCACGGCAGTCCGGTGGCTGCTTAACAAGCCCTACGCTTCCACCAAGTGTTTAAAAAAAAAAAAAAAGTTAACCCCCTCCACCCGCAGCCACCATGATTTCAATAAATAAATAATCCCTGCCCGGGGCATGATACAAGCAATTGTATGCTCATGGATGCCAGGGCATACTGGCATTTGGAGAACCACATGCGTCAGAATGCCCTGTCAACCAGGGCCCGCTGCGCAGTAAAAATTACCCTCAGCATAATCAATATCACATAGCGTCACCCCAAATAAATATGTAAAAATGCCCCCAGCATATTAAATGAAACAGTGCGACCCCCATAAGAAATATTGACAAATGACCCCATCAGAATAAATTAAACAAAGCGACCCCCATAAGAAATATTCACACATGACCCCAGCATAATGGCTGAAAGAAATACTGTCCTTCTTCCATGTCAAAAAAATAAAAAAAATGGGCAAAAGTACACTAAAAATAATGATATAACATACTTACCTGCTCTGCTGTGGTCCAGTCTTGTAAGCTTTTAATCCTGGGGGGTGTCTTGGCCAGAATAAAAAACCCTTATGACACGCCTCAAACAATGTCCTCCAAGCAGGACATCCCGACACTAATGACAGTGTCATTGGGGTATATATATACCCTTGGCACAGTGTCTGAAATATCGTGAGAACAATATTTCATGGTCTGAAATATCGTTCTCACGATATTTCAGACACTGTGCCAAGGGTATAAATATACCCCAATGACACTGTCATTAGCTTCGGGATGTCCTGCTTGCAGGACATGGTGTGCGTCGTGTCAAGGGTTTTTTATTTTGGCCAAGACACCCCCCAGGATTAAAAGCTTACAAGACTGGACCACATTAGCGTCGCAAAATGAATATGGGTCAAGTGTAAGTGACCACCCACTGTTGATTCAAAGATTAAAATTTATTGCCCAAGGCCAATTAACCCTTGCAAAACTACAGCTACTTATTCAAAATGGTCAAATTTATGTTCCCACTTTGCCACCCTATTTCATGCCCAAAATCTTGCTGGGCAAATTAATATAAAATTGAAATGTGTGTAAGAGATAATATTTTAAGTTTCTACAATATTCACATTTTTTTGCACTACATTTGATTGTTTTAAAATAACATAGAAGCTGGAGCCTGAATAAGAAGTGAATAAGAAGCTGGCCGAATAAGAAGCCAACTTCAGCCTCATCGTCTGAGGCACTTACACAGAGCAGCTGAAATTAATTGCCTCTAAATTAGTTGAACCTCTGTATGAGCTGCCGGCTGTCTCCAGAGTGGGGGACGGATGTCTGCCGCAACCAATACCCCCCTGTGCCTGGTGGCCCTCTTCTTATTTTGGGGGAGAAGTTGCCCCCTCACCCTGCCCCCCTTCTGGCACCTATGAGTATTTGTGCGATCCAGCAATAAGATATTTTGGCTTTAACATGGTCTGATGGCGAGATTTACTATTTATACTTACAGTAAGGGTGTGTTTTCCATCTCCCCCCCTCCCCCCACACTATCCAGACTTCTGATCCAACCATCCATGTTAAGAGACAGAATTTAGGATCCCTGAAACTGAACTGTACGAATTAGAAGAATGGTCTCTCATGACATGCACTGAGGCCTGGATACAGCAAAGAGGGAGGGATCCCATATCAGTACCTTGCTGCTGCTGGGCTCCATAAGTTTGGATGTGATCCATGGTTATGAACGTTAATAAGTTGTGGACAAATAAACAGACAAGATGTGGTTTCTTGATGTGTCATGGGTGTGGCTAAATTTGTGTGATAGTCAACTTTGCAATTGTTATCTCAATTGCTAAATGTTATGGGTGTGGTCAGATAGACGTGGTCAATGCAGCCAATCATAGCTTCCAATATAATGGGCGTGTCCGTATGGGTGTAGTCATGTGGGTGGGGCATGAGGCTATATAAACCCCCAAAACTTAGGGGTAACAGATTTGACTTTTGTAACTGGGAGGACAGAATCAACAACAATGTGTGTGACTTGCCTTTCTTATTGCTTTGTTACATTGCTTGGCTACCTTTAAGTCACATTAAATAATGACTCCTGGATCCCTTTCCTCCTCAGTAGTTTCTAATTTAGCGTCATTAATGATATTCTGAGCTTTTGGGTTTTTGTGTCCTAAGTTCATGATTTTGCACTTTTTGGCATTAAACTGCAGTTGCCATACTCTTGACCATTCCTCCAGCCTAAATCATTCCTCATTTTGTGTCCCCCTCCTGGCGTGTCTACCCAATTACATATATTTGTGTCATCTGCAAAAAGGCATATTTTCCCCTCAATACCACAGGCAATATCACCTATAACGATATAAAATAGCACTGGTCCAAGTACAGACCCATGGGGCCAGATCTACTAAGCTGCAGGTTTGGAAAAG
This sequence comes from Limnodynastes dumerilii, assembly GCA_011038615.1. Taxonomy (NCBI): domain Eukaryota; kingdom Metazoa; phylum Chordata; class Amphibia; order Anura; family Limnodynastidae; genus Limnodynastes; species Limnodynastes dumerilii. Next base: position 191,619 of record WWET01001553.1, on the reverse strand, counting down.
TGGAGATATTGCCCATAGCAACCAATCAGATTCTAGTTGACATTTCTAGTATCTAATAGAAAAATGAGAGCTAGAATCTGATTGGTTGCTATGGGCAACATCTCCACTTCTCCAAACCCGCAGCTTAGTA
>WWET01001553.1:161603-172363 GCA_011038615.1 Limnodynastes dumerilii | reverse complement strand
CTCTGCCTGGGAGAAAAAGTAAGGGAACTCCATCTCCAGACAATTACTAACTGAGAACATTTTATATTGTATCGGAGATAAATTCCCTTGTTTTGAGCACCGAAAGCTTAATCTGCTACTGACTAATTAGTTTGAGCTATCATTCTGGGTGATTACTGTATAGATTTGGAGGCGGCTGACATGGTACTTTACCATTCTTCAATGAACTTTACCGTCCATAATGTTTGCTGCCATTTTAAAAATGTTCTTTCTCTATACCTCTGCTCCTCACAAGAGAGATTATTCCTTTTTTCCCCACAGCATGGATCTCCTGTTGGTTATGGTGTTGTCTGTCCTGCTGGTATCGGCGTGAAGTCTCCTATTGAATGGTATATGCCGCCATCAGTCCCATGGACTGCATCATCAAACAATGTTGGTTCCTAAAGGAAGTGGTGTACTAGCAACTGTTGTTTTATCATTCCAGTCTATTTTACTTAAATATTGTCAATAAAGTTTTTGCTTATTAATTTGTACCTTATTTTTTTTTGGGGGGGGGGGTTAATTGTATAATACTGGGTTGGACCCAGATTTATGGAAATGGGGTGTTTTATGACTGCTAGTATGGGAAAATGGTCATTTAGGAAGCAGCGCAAAGTACTGAATTTCCAAGACAGATCCAGATTAGCGTGGTAGTATGGGGCAAGAAGTGCAAAGCGCATCTTCTATGTGTCAGGGGGACATATGTATACAGTACAGTGAGAGTGCTACGTTCCCTCTGTACTATCCAGTCTTCCAGTCCGGCCAAAAGGGAGGACGGAGCATTAAGTTTGAGGTAGGGGGATCGGATGTAAGTCTGTACAGATACTGGCGAGAGATCTCAGTCTTATACTTATGCTGGCACAGGGCTGGTGAAAGATTTTAGGAGGTAGCACAGGAATTCCAGGATGGTACTGAGCTCGCCACAGAACTAAAATGTTTACTTTCCACGAGCACTTGGCACATGGCAGCACACACAGGCAGATCAGGCCCTTTGCATACACATGTTGGGGACGCATTTGCTGCTGAGATTTCGCTGTTTCGGAACTAAAGACAGCTGAAAGAGACAGATGAAAATGAGCTATTTTGAAAATAGCACTAAGTAGAAGTTTTTGTTTAAACTGTATTTATTGGTTTATAACAACGGATCTATAGAGGTGCAATTTTTCAGATAATAAATTAGGCAGATAAAAACAATGTCCAGAGCATACAGCAGGTGCACTTATATATTTTAGGCATTCTATTATGCTAGTTAAAAGCGATCTCTTGTAGAAAGAAAGAGTAGCTGGGCGACTAGTTCAATAACCAGAACAAAGAGTCATCTGGGACTGGTTGTATGATTTCCCCTGACAGTCCGACCACCAATGAAGTAGAAGATTTTATTAATGAATAGTATGTGTGAGGATCGGCATACTTACCCATTCATTCGGAAACCACCACCACAGACCTGTTGTACCACTGCACGGGAGTTTTAGGGTTAGCCTGCAAGGAGAAGAGTCTTGGGGGTCAGGGTGCAGGGATGGGAGGGTTGAGGTAAGGGTTGGTATTACATTAATACTGTGTTCGCAGCTCGATCATCTTCTGTGAATTGATTGCTTCTCTTCTTTTCGATAAAGGGCCGTTCACAGTGGCATCCCATACCCACTTTTTGTGTGTGCTCCTGTTCTGTACATGCACAGTGCAAATTCACACTGATCTTACACCTAAATAATAGATATAAGTGCGGCTCTGCATCAGCCCTATGAATTGTAGCGAGTACACAAGAAAGGCGGCTGGTGTGTAGTTATGGAAGTTGTAATATGAAAACTTTGATAGATTGGTATGTGATAACTAACCTGTACATGTCCCTGACGTCTACACCTCAACGATACCCTGAACACTCAGCCACTTGATTCCACTGGCTTGAGTTGAGGTTGACCCCATATTAACTCCCTGTTATGGGAATCCCCACTTCTGAATTTCTAGTGGACATATAATAACCTCCACCTGATCTTTAGTCTCTACTCCTCTCCAAGGCTTGACCAACTCAGTGACTTCCCAACCACACCTTACACCCAATCTTCCCTCTCCCCACCTGTCAGTCACATCCCCCTGAAGTCAATATACTGAAATTTGAGTATTTTCATTGTTGGCAATAAGTGAGACACAGATCCAGAGTTTGAGCATAAGGAAAAAGCAGGTGTAAGTGTACAGCTTGGCTAAACCATTTCTGTATGGTTAGAAAGCTATATAACCTGATCACAAATGGCATTTTGTAATTTGCTTTCATTATTATATTGCTATTACCTCAAACTAAGATACATTGGTACGGAAGGAGACTTACGAAAGTCATTTGTGCAAATCCCCTTCACATGCAACATCAGTGCATGCACGCGCCAGATGTTAAATATATGAAGGGCATTCCTATGGAAGAACTTCTGTGAAAGGGGCCGGCGTTGAAGTTACGCATGGTTAAACCATTAGCAATGTTTATTAAGTGGCAGGGGTGGGAGAGGCAGTAATACACAGATCTGCGTCCGTGCGGATACAGACCCATGTGGTTACGTTAAGGTAGGGATCTGGACACTTAGGTGACCTAAGTGCCAGGGGTGTGAATACCCCTCCTCCATGCGTACATGAGTCACATATCTTTGTGTCTGTGCTGTTTGGGAGCAATAGCTGTGAGGGGGTGTTGTTCCACAGGCGCTATTTTGAGACTTTAAGGGGTGTCTCTCCTGACTTACGTTTGGCTCGCAATTAAAAAATATATATGACCCAACATTGGGACTCATTGTTAGTTAGGACCACCATATGCAGAAAGGCCTTGACGGTGGCTGGTGGCTTATAATATTTGCGCAAATATGTGTAACGGACATTTCTGTGTTTTATTTTACAGATAGATGGTATAGTCTGTTACTGGTAATGGCAGTGTTGCTGAGGCATTTCCTTTCCTGCGTTTCTGTGGCTAGCAGATTACCCCTGCCTTTCATGCACCTGCATTTACCTATAAACTGATTGAGCAACTTCCATTTTGTGTTTGAACTGGACTATGCAGGGCAATGTGAGCGAGTGAATGGATTGGCAGGGAGTGGAGGTAAAACTACAGGCAGAATAACCAGTATGTACTGATCCTGGATTAGAATGTGGGAAGCGAGGGACAGTAGAGGATAGTGCAGTAATAAAGTTGATGGCAGTAGCGTGGGAGTATAGAACTTTGTTTTAGGTAAATGACCAGTTATATGACCTTTGGTCTGTTGCAGCTTTATATACCTTAAAGACAAAAATAAGTATCAGTCTCATGTTCTAAGCTACTGTTTTTGTTGAATCGCTTATACATTCAGTGACAAGAACACAAACTATTAAGAGGGCTTGTTATAACAGTTCTGTCACTCATCCACAATAACACTCTGCAGCCATTAGAGCACATAGGTATTCTCTTGTAATAGAAAATGTGTATTGGTCTATTGCATTTAATAGAAGGCACTTGAAAATAAAGTTCTAGTTTAACATCTTTATGTTCACTCCTTTCTGATAGCTTTGCTATCTCAATGATCAGTTGTGTGCTTATTCCACAATTCATTCACCCTTGCATTGTGGAGTGGAGATAGTATAACACTGGTCTATTTTACTTTGAAGCCTAAAGATTGTCAAATGTAAGAAAGAGACAGCCTGATTATGGTATTTTGAAGTTGCAACATTCATTAAACCTTTTGGTGTTAAATAATCCCTATAAAAGCAATGCTGTTAGGCAGTTTTTGTCTAAACCAATTTTTAATCTCAATACAGGTGTTACCATTTACCCCTCCCCCCTCCTCCCCTTAATAAATACCAAAACTACAAATTACAACACAACCAGATTGTAAGGAAAAACTGTGATTGATCTGTTTTGGCCGGAAGAAGCCAGACACATTTTACCAGCAACTAGAACTATCTACCCCTACTTAACTGGACTAAAATCCTCAGCTATGATACAACCATCACTGTGGAAGCGATATTTATTAAGTGCATATGTCTCATTTTGTGCCGTCTCTCAATTGTGGAATATTTCCTATCAGTAAGTAATAAAATGTAATCATAGTATAATTATGTATTTGCCTAGTTCTTTTTCAATTATTCATATCGTTGGTCCTTATGCATGTCAGACTTGTTATGTACACCAGTGGACTGGTCCCCTTCCCAAACAGCCTACTGCAGTTAATGGTCATATTATTAAATTGACATGCAATCTCCCATACAGGGGGAGTTGTGTGTGGAAAGAAACCTCTAAACGGCACTCTGGATCTTACTAAATAACCAAAAACTTTTATCTGTTAAAAATAAATCTTTATATTTTCAAAAATTAAGATATTTGAATATCCACTGTGAAATATAAAAATCCTCAAGTGTGTAACACAGATATGTTAAAAACAGCACAGTGACTGGGCCTAATATAAGTTACATACCCCTATTGAAAACCAATATATTACAAATATAGGACCTGATTTACACTTATTAAAATTGCTAACTTACCTAAATATACACACCCAAAAAATTCTGTAATACCGGAAAGAGAAAATAAAGAACCTGGTTGACCGCTTCCTGTGTCGGGAGTGCAACTTAAGGACATAAGTCTTTCCTGCGTATAATTAAATGTGTGGACTTTATCAGCTGTAACACATTTAGGAGCTTAACACTGCTTATGATTCAAAGATACGCAACTAAAACGCACTGATTAGGCTTTAAAAAATAAAAATGTCTAAAAACAACAGGTACTCATTAACAAAAGTAACCATTAAAAATACAACTTGATATAAGAATAATCATGACACACATTCTCAAACTATAACCAAATAATGGCACCTTTACAAGGTTAAACTCTTGCACTTAATGTAAAATCAGCATAGAATTAAATAAACGTACATTTATGGGTTTCATTTATAAACACACATCCATTGATTATAAACATGCAACAGTTGTGGCCTGAACTAAGTAAGACGCAGCAAACAATACAGTTCAAGTAATAAGTGGTCGAGGGCTACCTTAACTTTTCCTGTGTGTGTTAGTTTACGCAAGACATTCCTACTTGTAAATCAGTCCTTACTCTGTACCCAGACTGTACATTAGTAGCATGTGTGCTACTCATTTGCATTAAGTGTCTTGCCCCTCTGGCCACGCACGCGGAACTCGTTATGTGTGGATCAGTCCTAAAACTGACATCCATGCTTGTGAATCAGTCGGACATGGTTTCCGTGCGTATATCTAAGTTTTAGGCATGTGCAGTTTTACTGATCGTAAAAATATGCACGGTGGTTCTACACTTAAGTGTGAATACAGTCCATAGTCTCTAAATCTAAGTGTAATCATATCAATAAATAACATGATGAATTATTTCTCAACCATATGTTATCAATGAAGGTTTTTCAACTTCATTTTACCATGTAGTCATTATTGAATCCTTATTAGTGGCCGTTTGCCTTGATTATGCAGAGAGAATGTTTTAATCCACATGAAACACAAGAAATATGTTCCCGATGCTTTTCACATGGCAGAACTTCTGAAGAACATGGTGAGAGAGACAGACATCTAATTCAAATGGAAGAGGTTTTGTTTTTGTTTTTTGAAAAGCATGTAACTATCTTTACCCCCTCCCAAGTCATTTTAAGGTGTGATAAGACAAATCAGTTTATTGCTGTACATAAAATATTTCCCTCACCACTAGAGCTTACTATAGATTCTCCTACTGGGGTAGCAGACACAAATTCAGCTGACCTGATATAACGACCCTGTATGAATCGAGTCAGTGCATTTCTCCTTAGCTGTCACAGTCTGCCTGCATAGTTTGAGAAATGATTCTCACAAACATGTGACCTAGTACAGCGGATTGAGACATAAGGAAGAACATATTCAGTTAACCACATTTATTTCAGTCTCAATCATTCTTAAATGAAGAAAAAAAATAGTCCGTAAAACATTTTGTTTTTCAACTTTTATTAGCACAGTAACAAATGCAGACTTCATTAGCCTACAACATATAACCAATCCACGGAGTAAATCTTATCCACTTTTACATTTAAACAGCTTAAGGTATTTCACTACAGGTTCAGTTAACACCCCTTGTCAAAATTCACCAACATACAAAAAGGAAGAAAAATGATATAAAGTGTAAAATATTTCAGAATACAGATAACCAATGCTCCGGGATCTTAGCCCAGGACACCACAGGACCCTTATAGCAGAGCACTTGGTTATTTTCCGCACAAAACACACAAATTGCAGCTCATCTCTCAGACAACAAACATTCATTCAGTCCCTCAACAAAAAACTTGACACAGAGGTCTACAGTATAATCAGCATAACTGTACAAAAATTAAATTGCTTGAATAGTTTACATATCGCATCCAGAACAAAAATGGGGGAACAACAGCTTTACATTCTTTGTACTCCTCAATAGATCATTTTTAAGAGGTTTAAGGTCTGTTTTGCAATTTATGACTCACCATAGTCAGTCGCTGCAGAGAGATACCTTAAGTTACAATAACAAAATTCTCTGGAAATAAAAGACTGAATAAAATCTGTTATAGAAATAACCTATTCTTTATCTATTCCCACCCTCCATTGCTCAATGAACAAGCAGCTCTTGTCATCACAAACAAACTGGTGGTGTGTGGAAGAGTATCTATGTAGCATATCTCTTGGTCCACTGTCTGGCCATTCTGTCATGCTCTGCTCTGTTGGTCATGTACTGGGTGGCAATACTTCCAACAAGGGGGTCAGCTGCAGGAAGAAGATAAAAAAAAACAAAAAAAAAAAAAAAACAGAGCTTGCATTAGTGCTACAGAACAATATTTATCAGGACACTCAGGCAGGTCAGAGGAGTAATTGGACAGGGATACCTGGAAGAGGAACTAGAAAAAGAAGTTGCGTTCCTGACAATAACCCCTGTTTTAACTAGTATGGCCTAGATTCCGATGAAGACTTACCAGGGTTGCAGTCTGTGAGCAGTGAGCAGATGGAGAGGAGAACTTTAGAAATGGTTAGAGCTGGACTCCAGTTGTCTTTCAGGATATCAAGGCAGATCACCCCTTGGCTGTTAATGTTGCAATGGTAGATCCTCGTCCGGAAGGTTACCTAAGTAGAGGGTTATCTCAATTTAATACCTTTTACTACTTGTATAAATCGCTTATTGCAAACACCAAATCCAAACCTTAACCATTTGTTAATGAAAGGGTTACACTGCCTCACACTGAATTTCTGAGATCTTGGCTCAAGCTATTTAAAAAACGGGAAGTCTTTTGCATATTTCTACCATGATTTCGGACCAGTTAAACAGTGGATTTAGACTAAAAGAAGGCTTTTAGACAGCTGAATTTGTATTGAACTTCTGGCCTCTTGTGGTGAATCTGAAGTATTACACTTTAGATCTACACACCTAATGTATTAATAAGTATTTAAAAAAACCAAAGAAACAGTTTCATTGTAAATCTCTCATGGTACAGGGAATAGGGACATAACAATTAGGCAGTTAAAATGCATAAAACGTTTCACCTTAACTAGTAGAGGATATCTAACAAAAAAAAGTGGATTTCTAGGGGGTGTGAGGAATTACCCTTAGTGGCTAAGAAAAATAAACAAATTTAAAGAAACCAGAGATATCCTCAGGACTTGAAGTTAGGCTTCTTAAAGTTCCCCATATGTGAAACATAAAATGGGGAAAAATAAACCTTTTAACATTACAGTGTTACAACACAACAGAATGTTCTAAAGCTATCATGAAATTCAGGTTTCCTGGATAACTATATTAAAAAAAAAAAAAAAATAGAAGAGAAAACTTATTCTGCATTTGCATATTTCAGATTGGTTTAACTGTCTGACCACCCACCCTCCTTTTTGACCACAACCACTCTTGTTGGTCAGCACTCAAACAAATACTGGACCAAAAGACTAAATACCAGATTCAATTACACATTTGTGTGTGGGAGACACGGAAGCACAGAGATATCGTTAACACAATTCTGAATTGCAAAGACACATTTCTACAGTATATAATAGTCATAATGCAGCTGACTATACATTACTTACACAATGTAAGTAATCCGCATGACTGCTGGCCACGGTTGGCACAGTGTACACACGTATGTTTACAACTTAAATGGTCTATGTATGTAATGTTATGTTTTTATTTTAAATTTAGCAAACTTTTTAAACATTAAAGTAACATATACCCCTTGGGCAAACAAAACAGATAAAGGTACTGTGTGCGTAATAAAAAAATAAATTAAAAAAGTTATACTTTAGTATTTCATTTAATCTGCTTTCTGAACAAATCATTTTTTATAGCTGTATTAATGGAAGGCTGCACATTACAGTTTGTTTACATACTTTAATAAAAAAAATGGCTGAATAAGTTACACTTGCGCCATTGTCAGGGTAGGTGCAATTAAAGTGATGGATACACTGGCAAGTTTGGATGTGGATGTGCACAGATCATGTTTGAAACACCCCAATTCCTATTTTCATATCTGAAAACGCCCCTTTTCCATAATCAAGAAATGCGGATTTGCAAGGTGTTGCATGCAAAAACTTGCGTGTACACTGCGTCAAACGTTTTTTTGCTCGTGCACGCACGGTTGCTGAATTCTGCTGCGCTTCCGCCTAAAATATAGGCAAATGCGCAACTCTGAATGGGATCCTAATACTCCAGCAGGTATCTGTAGATACAGAGATTGTTTGCATTTATTGTAGGATACATGTTTTCGGTTTTGCTTGTCTTCTTTCACAAAAGCAGTTTGTTTGTTATTATGGTGTATTTTGTAGATAATGAAACTGCACTTATAGTCAATTTGCTGGTATTTTGAAAATTCAACATAAAACACTTTAATATCTAATAGGCGCATACAGGGATGCCGAAATCAGTCATGATTTGTAAATATCCACACATAACTAACAGTGTATAGAAAAAAAAAAAGTCTGTTATTTTCTCCTTCATTAAAATGCAAGTTACCAAATAGGAAGTTGCCAGAGACAGTGAAAAAAAGGGATTACTACTTGAGGTTCACACACCAGGCATATCAAAAAAATCTAAATATCAGTATTTTGTGAATCCAAAATATACCAAAAGCAGAGTTAAAACCTTCGACTTTAAAACCACAAAAGAAAAAAAACATAAGCAGCACTGTTTCACTGTTAAATGAGGGGGGAAAAGGCAGGGATCAGAAAGAAAAGCACAAATCACTTGTAAAACTAAAAGTAATCTACAAATACACAGAGGTGCTGCTGGGATCCATCAATTAGAATTGTATCAAAATAAGATACAGAGATGTCATTATATCAGCACACTCCTCAAATCTCCACAAAGAGTTATAACATTAGCATTAAAATGATCAAGCAGATAATACATAAAAAAAACAATGTACAGGTCAAAATATCAGTCACAATAATGTTGCTATCAGAAGCACATAGTGATCTTGTCTAAACTCTATTAGTATCCATTTATGATTCAGCCTAAGCACTTAGATTGACACAGGTATAGAGCAATACACAGAAGACAAAAAAAATGTCCGCAGAGATAATACAATGACCGTATGTAAGCAATAAATAATGTAATATTTAACCACCTGATAACAGCACAGGAATTCAGTCGATGGTACACATTGTTGGAAACCCTTTTACTCCAAGAATAGAAAAACTAGAATCCTGCACTGATAGCTATGTGGTGATGAGAAGGCAGTCATATTTTGATGGTTTATATCACAATTATCTAGGAAGCACAAAAAGTAGAAGCCATTTTTCCATGCTCTGTGAGACTTTTAATATATGTCTATTATTTTGTTGTACGAGGTGGCTCCTCCGGGTTTGAAGTTCACCTGAAGAGGTTGGCGCAGCTAGTGTCTTTTGTTTGTGTGCCAAACAGGAAACAATAGACAGAAATGTCATTTTCAGGAACTTAAATAGGACTTTCCAACTATACAAATCTAGGAAATGGGAAGCTTAATTCACTTCACATAAGTAATCCAAATAAGGAGAGAGAAAATAAAAATGAACTCATTACCAAGACTTTAGTCATATTTTAACCAGTCAGAGATGGAATAATACTGGAGCTGCATTGTGTAGAGCTGGAAAAGGAGGAACCCCTTAAATAAGCTGAATTTGGGGGTGGTGGTGGGCTGTCATCTTTAAGTGATGCTGGCTGATAAAACTTGAACATCCCATGTTCAATGCTGAAGACCAACTACTACACATGTCAGGCAGGGCCGGTGCTAGGGTGTTCGGCGCCTCCCTGCAAACTTTAAATTTGCGCCTACCTGTTTAACAATTTGCCATTATAGTTACTAGAGTATAGTATCCATGTAAGCATCATCATAAGCGACCCACGGCCTATGCCGTATAGGCAGCCGCCTATGGCCCCGCGCTTTTAAATAATAAAAAAAAATGTTTCACTTTTTTTTGTGGAAGCCTGGCGCCACTGGCCGCCAGGCTTGCATTTTGGTAGCGAAAGCCCCGCACGGGGCCACAGAAGCAAGTACAGGGTCGCCAGGTTCATCATCCTGGCGGCCCTGTATTGGCCTCCGCGGCCCCGCCGTCACATACACAGTGCCCAGACTGCTGCGTCCAGGCACTATGTATGTGTTGCTATGGCAACACAGCACCGTTGAATGGAGGTCCATAGTACAATACACAAAGCAGGAAGGTCCACACTACAGCAAATGATACCAGTGACACCAAGTAAGTTCCAACAATGTATACACACACTCACACACACATATATGGTATACACACACACATATATA
>WWET01001553.1:146430-160791 GCA_011038615.1 Limnodynastes dumerilii | reverse complement strand
ACATCCCCCGGCTCCCTGCTATATAGATTGGCAGCGTTCATGCAGGAGACTGTATGAATGCTGCCAATCTGTATAGCAGAGAGCGGGGGATGTCCGGCGCCTATCCAGCATGGCGCCGGGATGCACCGCATCCCCTCGCGGAGCGGGGCACGCCGGCCCTGGTGTCAGGGAATCAGCAACAAAGCATTTTATTGTATCTCCTGTAAAACCCATCAGATTTGGATATGTGAAAATGAATAAAGTGGCTCAAATACAATTTTCACATAAACGATGAAATAAATGTAAATTGTTCAACAAAAAAATGATTTCATGTTATTCCCTGCAAAAGATATCCACAGTCCATAAAATGTTCCAGTATTACATACTGCTGGTGTGGGACTAGTTCATGGGCATAAGGTTTTGTTATGAGTAGGTGAAGCAGGTGTATATACATTTACTAGACTAAAGCTTAAATGACATGGCGCTCATGGCAAACAGTGGCAGCAACCTGTAGCAGCAGGTCGCTACCTACCCAGTAAACCAGTAATGAATGCACTGACCTTTGGAGGCTTAAAGGGGTATTCAGGTGTGAATGTGATGTCCAGGAAAAAAACTCCACCCTCATAAACAGAGCCAGGAGGACCCAGGATAGTAGATCTCCATTCATAAATGTTGTCTCCTTTTGGACCAGCACTAAATAGAATAGAATAAAATAAAAGTTATACAATTATACCCCGACAGAGTTTCAGATATAAATTTAAGAGGTTATAAAGTTTAGTATTTTCCCTTGCTTCTCCAGTCTGACATAACATAATAAACACATCATTTTATGCAGTCATGAAACAGCTATAGCAACCACAGTCACTTCGTATATGATGTAGAGAGCAGAAAGGTTTGGAACATTCCTCCACTTTTCACAAAACATACTGAGAACCTGTGTATCCCTCACCCTGGTCAACAATAAGTCATATTTAAGTATTTAGAATCATGCTTCTGGCACTCTGTCATTTCCCCTCCCTTCCCCCCTCTTTTTTCTCTTCATTATGCTGCATTATTATTATGTCAGACAGACCGTTTACTTTTCTACTGTTTGTATAACTAAACGTGTAGGACTTGGCTAGATCCAAACTATGAACGGTCAACACTTTTTATAGGTGTTGCCACCACATGTCTGTTACGGTCTGTATTTCTCCATGCTTGTCTTCTTAAATAAAGAATTTATACTGAGAACCTGTGTATGCGTCACTGTACTTTTCCTACAATCACAGCCTTCAAACTATTTTAAAAAGGTGTTTTTACAATACAAAAATAAACCCACACTAAAAGCACTAATCATTACTTAATAAATAGGACCAGGTCCGGACTTTTTATTCACAGGGAGCCTGGAGTGCACTTACTGCGTCCAGCTTTCTGTGCTCAGATGAATTGTGATAGTACTACCTTAAGATTTCTCATCTGTCCTTATCTAAAATTGTGATGGATGAAAGGGAGAAAAAAAACTGCATGCTTAAACTGTACAATTACAATACCCCCCTAGTGTTCGCGCCCTGCTGTTGGAAACATGTTTGTATGTAAATTATCAAGAAAGTCATCATGTACTGAACTTGCAGTGCATACGCATAAACAGGCATCTCCATCCTAGTGATTGGAAAATGTCCCTCTTTGAAAGTCTGTATCCAGTCCATAATGTTTTTATCAGAACGCTACATAGACAGGAAAAAAAAAATTATTTTTAACGGAAGGACAATTTTAAAACTCTCAAAATCAAATCTCACCCTAGAAGATATTTGGGCAGATTTTTGGAGACCTTCATTTCATCAATATAATGTAATATCTAGCAAGTTACATCATTTAAGAGTCTTTTATTATTTGGTCATCAGGAAGTTTCATAAAGCAGAGCCTTTGGCAATACAAAAAACATTGCTACAATACCGTATTTTTCAGTGACAGCAGTGTTCTTGGTCCTCATGGGCCGGATCCAGACCCCCGCTTGACCGCTGATCCCCCTCCCACACTGTAAAATTAGCATACTTCCCCTCACCCACATTAGCGTGCGGAGGGGAAGCACAGCCCATTTCACAGGAAATATCGTAATACTAGCATACCTAGCATGTGCCAACAAGTCAAATCAGGCCACTTATGCACCTTGCGTTCTCAGGTCTGGATCCAGCCCCATATTATTACAAAAACACTAACAAGCTATTTTACAGTGTTTTGTTACTCCAATTTCTAGCATTTTGAGGGAGCTGCTGCGGCTGCACACATCTAAAACTAAAACAGACAAGGTAAGTGAAAGGGAGAAAGATGTGTAATGCATGAGAGGCAGGGAAAGAAGTGTGTAATGGAGAAAGGGGGAGAACGGGAGATCTTTATGGAGGAGAAAGAGGGAGATCTGTAGTTAGGAGAGAGATGTGTAATGTAAGGACAGGGAGGGTAATGTATAATGGCGACAGAGCTGTGTAATGGAGGGGAAATGGGACAGACATGCAATGTAAGCAGGACAAGGACATAGGCAAACAGAGTATCCAGAACATGGACAGAGACACGTTATGAAAAGGGGGACAGGGGGAAACCATATATAATGTAGGAGAGATAGGGAGGGGATTTGTAATAGAGGGGGATAACGAAATAGACAAGTAATGTAGTGGGATGGGGGTGTTGATGTGTAAAAGTAAGGGGACCTTTAGAGCAGTAAGAATCAGTGTAAGGCACATAGGTAAGAACCCAACAATCAATATTCATGTAAAAGTAATTCAACAACACTTCCTTTCACTCAACAATTTTCAGGGAGCATGTTTACCCGCTCCCTGGCACACTACAGGAGGACAGGCTGGAGAACACCAATAGCATTTAGCTTCTCCAGGTACAATTATTCCATGCTACACCTCTGCCCACATGCACAATGTTTACCGATGCTCATTACAGTCTGCATTACTAGTTATTTTACTATGAAATTATTGCATTTTTTTTTTAATGCTAGTTCCTATATACCAGACAATGACACCAGTGTATGCGGTTACACCTGACAGCACTTCATAACGTGTCCTTGTAAATGAAGACATGTGCATCAGTTGAGCCATACATACGGAGGCATATTTAGGATCTATCCATGATAAAGTAGTAGTTCCTCCATGACTGTAGATTCATATAATAGCATATATAGCAACGTTAAACTTGAAAAGATTTGACTTTTGAAAAATGGAGTGTGATCTGAATCAGTTTATGGATTGATCTCTAAGTCATAGAGGAGGGGAAGGTGTACGTAATAAACAACAAGCTGTAAAAAAACCCTTTGCCCGTGATTAAAAAATGTAAGCATTAATAGCGTACACGCTCCATTAGGATGGCACAGTGCAGTCGGCAGCCTAACAGAGCACAGTTTTTACAATTTACCTGGCTCAGGCCATCTAGTTGGGAGCTGAAGATATTTTAAGCGTGTGCCCAGTTTTCCTGTATATACAGTAGTTACTATAAAGCAGGTTACTTAAACAAGTGTTACACGACATCATAAACAAATCTGACATCAATATATACAACAAACGTGACTTATAGCATGAATTTACCATTAACATAGTGCAACACAAGCGCACTGCAATAATATCGCTCACGCTGACAATTGCAGACAGTAGTTACATTAAACGTTAAGACACGTGACATCTTCTGTGGCACCGATAGGAACACAAACGTCTTCATAATAACCAGTAGATCATTATTTTGATGACTGGCTGTGTGAATGAATGCTTGGCACCAGTCCAATGTGTACAAGGTCATATGCTAACTAAAGCTACATGCAATTTAAAGTAATTGTCAAAGGCAGTAACTTATAGATTACAAGGTTGTTACATATATTATGTAAATCTTTTGTGTGACAGCAGCACCATACAAAAGCATTAAAAGACAAGGAATCAAAATATGCAGATTATATTCATGTTATGATATAGCTTATTATTGTATCAGTTAAATATTTTAGTTTATAAATAAAGTAGAAATTTGTAATATGCAAATACAAATGATATACACCAAATGCCACAAAGACATGATAATAGATTACAATTCTAATAATATTCCAAAAGCTGCAAAATATAGATCACAAAACATTATTAGTAGGGGTCTGCAGCCTTTGGGCGTTAAGCGTTATTCAAGTCAGAACACTATTTGAAAGCCTGGTTTCTGTGGAGACTTGTGCTACCCACTCCCAGCCACAAACAATAACTTATAAACGTGGTCAGCATCAACTCCACCACTACTGCATATAAACCACACTTTATGGGGGAATGCAATGTTATTCAAATTTACATTGCCGATTTTTATTACGCACCCCACAGAGATGTAAATTTAAATCCACAAATTTTGGCTACCGTAATAGACACACTTCACGCTTATTTCCATCTTCACAGTCAACTGAATTAGCCTTTATATGTTTCAGCATATCTCAACTCCCAATGAGCCTGCTGATTCCCATGTACACACCATACCAATGTACCAGCATATCTGAGGTCATCTCTCCTAACCATCTGCTGTAACAAGCGTGACCATACACACCATACAGATATCTACCTATGCTGCACAGAAGACTGCCAGGAAGTCGGACAGACAATCGTACATATGTAAACAATACCCACATTTGTCTGACATCGTACTATCTGTGATCAGGAGTTTTAGGACGTTCATAAAACAATCATCCGATGCAAACGGTTTGTTTTTATTACCACTAAGAATCAACTTCATATCTAATGTTCTGGAATTGTCTGAGCGGCACAATAATTGCATAGGTGTGTATTGAGGTTAACTATGTGCAAGACAAAGCTTTAAGAGGGCCAAGGACAAACCAGTGCAATATGTGACATATCTGATGTCCTCTTTGCATTGTCCCAATACAACAAATCCAGATATTACTGTAATAAACGAGTAACATTCTATGGTATTTACTGCGACTATGGATAGTATAGAAAAAAGTGCAGGCATTTTCAAAACACAAATGGATGCGTATAAGCAGCGCCTCGAGGTATATTCACAGCAGCCTTATTTTATTTTCTAAGCAAATTAAAGCTTTAAAAAATTTACTTGTGTGTAAAATAGCGTCTGACTAAATTAAACGCCAGTCACAATTGTGTATTTTAGGATAAAGGGGGGGATTTAAAAATTCATTGATGGTTTGATTAATTAAACCGTCCAAAAGACATGTGTTGGTATGTGTTTAAACTAAAAACAGGGCAATTTAAGTTTCACACTTACACCAGCTCTGAGCTAGTGCAAACTTTTACGTGGAAGCGCAGGGAATCCAATCAGATACTGCGTCTGCAGCAGGACTAATCCGCCCTCTTTCTAATTTACATATACTAGAACACACCTTTGGCACAGAGGACATGGATACAAACACAGGCAGATGGGCAGCCGTGTGCCCATCATTCTGTGCCCGCTCTAGTTATGGGCATCCCACTGCACTTCTGTATGAAAAAGTTATGGAAGCGCAGCTCTGGATCAGGTCCTACATGTATACCAACGCACACGTTTGCTCAAGGTAGATATTTTACAAATGAAAAGTCTAAGCGGTTCTTAAAGGCTACCTGGCAAGTGGGAACCTCCTGACCACCAATATGAATCCACCTTTTTCTTTTGAAATGATGGACATGCCACTACCTCTACCTCTACTACTTGGCTTACAAACTATTTCTTGGCCACATTTAGGGTATGAATACAAAGGAACATTCGTTTATATGAATTGCATGTAAAAATAGTCTTAGAATTCTGCCAATCATAAATGGTAGGGAGGAAATTCAATTGCATAGTGGTTAACAGACACATTGTGTGCCCAATTTCCATTCATTATGGTAGCTTGAGACGTTCAGAGTAAGAAAATATAGGACATCCCTATGGACTGTCTTTAGTTCAGTGATACACCCCACCTCCCCCTATCCCCCAGCAACGTGACTACAGCTTATAACATTTCTAAATTACTCTTGCATTGATAGGACATTAAAGCAGCCTCATTTGTTGTATCACTGAGATCCAGCTGCTTTTGTTAAGGTTTTAAAATGGATTAAAGCGGGTGCTTCAATATATTCCCTGCACTAGAGGTTTATATCAACATAAAACAAAAAAAGAATGGAATTCTGGTCCAAACGTCAAACATTATGTTGAGGTTGTGAGAAAGAACCTGCTGGTGTAAGGCAAAAAAGGGTGAATAAAAAATGAATACTGTAGACAAGAGAACAATGTAGCAGGTCCAGATTTAACAGGCTTAGCCAAGCCCATACTGTACAACTTAAGTACCTGCCCCTCCCACCATGCGGACCAACTAACAGCACGGAAATCTGGATCGTGAAGTTCGTAGCGTGCATTACTTTAAAAAATATATGTAACAACATTCCTAGACTAATAGATACAATTTACAATGAAAAAGGCAGCCAAACAAGCAAATGGAATTCAGTCATAACAAAAATGTTGTAGACTACTTTATTAACTTATCCAAAAACTCTTGTATTACTATATGCATTCATATGTAATGCAGCACTTTGTTAGTTAATAGATCAGCCTGATGTACATAGATCATGAGGAAATTGTTTCTAAACTGTAAGCAATTCAAGTACTGCACAGGATAAAACAACAGAGTATAACTTACTTCTAGTAACACTTTGGGGAAAAAAGAGAAACCTAGAGAGTTATCCGGCGATTACGTGTAGATAATAATTGTCCAACAGCTCTGACATCTTACCAGTGTGTACTGTCCTACAATGCTACAATACTGCTAAATCATTAGAAACTGCATCACATCGTGCGATTAGATTTTTTGGGAGCTACTAATTTTACAAGATCAGGTATGTCCCGATGTCAGGAAAAAAATTGACGTGATCTTCAATGCAATGATTTCCATTCATATTTCTGCATAGTGTAAGCTTGTGGATGAGTATAATTGCAGCAAAGGTTTATTTGAACATTCTGTAAAATGATTCACAGGAAAACATAGCATAGTAAAGCAGGCCAGAGTTAAATTGTCAGTGCTGTTTGAGAAGATGTGTAATCGGAAGTTAAAACAGTCAGAATGTACCCAGCAATACTGTTAAAATGTATGTAATGCTTCCAGCAAAGTTAAATCTACTAGTGTCTTCTACTACTGTGCTGTAAAGTATTTATATTTCACATAAAGGGAAGCACCATATGCATGGATTTCTTTGAAACGGACCCATTGTCAGGTCTGAGGCATAAAATGATTACCTAGAAGCTGATCTGTCGTTTTAACAACTGGCAAACTGTGCGGGCTCCAGGCCAATAAATGCAATGTAATTAATTGTAAATGTGATAAAATGAAGTTTGCATGTTTGATTAGGAGTTAAATGACCCAACTTCCTGAATAAGAAGATTGTTTTGCAGTTATTTTTAGATCTTTCTTGAGGAGGTCATGGTGGCTGCTCTTTCTAGTGGCCTTTTAGGTTTCATTAGACAATCACATTGCAGAGATATACAAGCCTGTTAATTTGCTGTTGATCTTCACACAATTGCCTTTTGTGCCTTCCACCCGGCACTCAGTGTGTCAATTACAATGATAGCAAATCCAGTAATGATACTACAGCAGGAGTCCCTGGAGCAAAGGTCACTAACACTAGGCATTAAAAACAATGCTTATGGATGTTATTCAAATACCAGAGTGATTCCACACCTCACAGAAGTGTGCGATCTGAGCCATACATGAAATGAACAGAAACAGGAGAAATGTAATAAATCCAACGGATTACAAAGCTATTTGCCAAAAACTGGTCAAGTAACACACTGGGACAAGCATGCACATTATGCACAACTGCCAAATAGAATGCCATTTACAGGAGCTAGTGTTCTACTACAGCAGAATAAATCAATAGACTATCAAAACCAAAAGGGAACTTCAAGTATTTTGGATTTATTTTTAAATGATTACATATGGATCGGATCAAATTTTTTCTACTTTAAGATTTATATATTGTTAAAGACCAACGCAAAGTTCTTTATAAGGACAATCCGCATTATCCTTATAAAATTATTTAATTTTGTACAAGAACATGCATTTAATAAAGTTATAGATCAACCGCTCCTATGTTTTCATTAAACGAAGAAAGAACAGACTGCTCTTATCTAATGGACATTCTACAGAGAGTGATAGGGTTGGATCCTTTGATATTTAAGGGTGTTTATGGAACTTAAACGGCTCATCCAAATCAAGTGGCAACAATGGGTTTATCAATACCGGTATCTGAAGTTTTTGGAAAAAGCAATGGATGTTTGGAGAGTTACAGCATACAGTGTGGGGTCTATTAAAAAAAAAAAAAAAAAAAAAAAGAGAGCGGGCAATACAAACAAAACTCTTATTTCCTTCATAGTGCATTTTTCTCCCTCCTTCCTATTATTTTATAAAGCTCCATGACTGTTGACATCACAGATTTCTACACAGCTGGGCTCATCTTCTCCCAGCCTGCTTTCCCCATCATTCTCAATGAGGACAATGGGATTCCAAGATTCTATAAATAGAAAAGACCTTAGATTTTTCCACCCATTTTCAAATCGAGGTGAAGCTCTCCAATAGATTTTCTACTACAGGATGACAACCGCATTGTAAAAGATAGGACTTAAGGTCTTCAGCGATCATCTCCTTCGATGAACTGTTAGGATCGATATGAATCTTCTCACTCACATGTGCAGAAAAGGTAAATCAAAAATCCTTACAGCACTGACAAAAAAAACTCCATCAGGGTTTGCAGGACGGGAGACAAGACAGCTTCTTAAATTGTGAGATTTCTGTCTACAGCTTTGTTAGGAAGCCTGATGATCCTACAATGCATGACATAGCTATATATTTTCTTTAAATAGATCCCTTTGCTGCAGTTACAATTTCTATGAGAGGAGTTTGCTTTTAATCTATGGGCCAGATTCAATTGTGCACAATGTGCCACCGAAATTATATAATGGATATTATCTCATACCCCATGAGGTGCGAGAGATGATCCATGATGTTCAGCTACTGTGATAGATGTAAATCAGCCACTATGGGCCCGATTCAATTAGGTGCGATGATGGGAAAGAGCTTGCAGTGCCCTTTTCCCATCATTTACAGTACCTAATATTCTGCGATTCTTATGCGCACCTCTATGGAGTACACATAAAATTCCCCAAATAAAAATTTGCATAATTAGCTTTGCACCGCAAATAACATGGATGCGAAGCTAATTGAATCAGGCCCTATGAGTTTACACTGAATATACCTTATATACAGCGTAGATGGTCGTTCTAAAGCCTATGGTAGAATCAGCAGAATAGACACTGGCTTACAATGACCTACCCCCAGCAATGGGCTTTACCATTACACAGAGAACACTAAAAACACAAAATGTCATTTATATGCCCGTATCTAAGCATTGTATAATGCCAAAGTAGCATTCTAACATTCGCTGCCAAGACTAGGGCACTGTCGTCGTCTTCTTTTTTTAAACAATCTGACCATATGGGTAGAACTAAAACATTTATGAGTAAATGTCAGTATTTCTCTCAATCAGATCAGAATATACTCTTCTTCTAATGCAGCCAGCCTTCTAAGAGAAAGACATTATGGTGACAATTTTCCCCTCAATAAACTGCTTTCTTCAAACATATTAGGAGAGTTTAGAAATTGTACTCTATTATCACTATCTAAAATAAGACCCCTTCTAGTGGTGTGTTTTCCAGACCTATCAAACTAAGCAGAGAGCGCGTTATATTACTGCACAACAGGATAAGCCACAGCCCTTGAAGACTCAACCTGTTCTCTTTAACAGACTACAAGACACCAAGCAGATGCCATATCAGAGGTAAGTGAAAAGGTAAGTCAGAATGTGCCAGTGTTCATGTAGTTGGTGGAGGTTTGAAGGTTTTAGTAATATATCTTTTATTATAGGCTTGGCTGATAAACAAAAGCTGTAAACTAAAAAAATAAATAAATTCAGACTTTTCCCTTCACAATGCAATATATATGAAACAATTGTTATTTTATACCACAGATGATTGAAATTACTTTATGTCAGGGACTGGAAGACAGATACCTAATATGAATTGCAGCAGGGGAACCAAATAGAACAGCCAAGGTCACTTGGTACTTACATTTAAGCACAACCCTTAAACACCATTACCAAACAGTACCTGAAGAGACTCTACACTTTAGAAATGCATTTGTCCATACTACCATTGTTAAAGAATTTATGAAATCAAATAATGTTAAAAGGTTAAAAAATGGAAAGAGTATGAAATAATGTAGTAATAAGTTATAACAAGCAATTGTGATTCAGAGGGAGGCACAAATTAATAAGACTCCCTTTATAGTTACTGATCTTAAATAATTATTAAAGCCACACAGTATGAGGTTTGCCCTGCAATATACAATACTAACTTTGCAACGTTATATCAGATGTGCACCACATGCAGATGAATTCCAGAATCTGTTTTTGAAGTACACTACACCAATTGTCAGGTATTAAATACAGTTCAGTCAAAGCTACATGTTTTAAGGGGCCTAAATAAAAAAATATTACCCTTGGGCTCCACATTATGAAAGCCTTCAGTATTATTGGTTTGCAAGTTCTAAGAATGTTTAAGACAAATACTTAAGACCATGCAAACACTGACAAGCAAAGGTTCTTAGGCAGTGAAATATAGACTGATTACTAATGTCAGATTAGTGCTCGCCAGCAAACCCAGCAGCACATCTAAAATATTACTTCTTCTATGTGTAATAAAGTAGAAAGAATTAAACAATACATCAACTTCAAAAGCAGCAGCATTTCCCCATTTTACCTCAAACAAGCCAGTAATGCCACACAGAACAATGTTATTTTGCCAGGAAGAGTTATGTATTAATAACTAACCTGCAGTTGGGAGGAGGATCCAGAGTGATATCTGCCAGTTCTTTTTGAATCCTGCACAAAACAAAAGCAATGGGTTAGAATGTAAGCAATCACATGGTAATAATCTATACATGCTGACGACGAAGGTGCTAAATAAACAGAGATGTTCACAAATAGCTTGCATATGTATTCATTTCATTTGTGCCCTACAGCATGAGCTTCACAGGAGAAACGAAAACGGAAAGGAGATCATGTGATCATAACATTGTCCCTTTCTATGGCTTGAGCCAATGAAAAGGATCTGGAGGTCCTGGATCCAGACTTCCCTTCCTTATCACTCTGACGCATTTCCAATAGCAGGGAAGGTGCAAGCACTAGTGAGAGGGGGAGGTATGTACATAATACCCTAGAGGTGTGACCTAAGTAAGCCATCCTGTTCAGACTTCCAATCCATCCCCCTTTTAAGTGAGGACAGATTCTGGGTCTGGTCTGTCATCACCAATATAGACTGAATTTTTGAACCCTGATTTGTTTGCAGAGTAGGGCTAGAAAACACACCAACTGCATTCAGTGACCTCAATGGTTAATTTTACCTCTATAAGGGTTACTACAAGGAACTTGTGATATTACTATAATGGTTATTTAATATTCCCTTTACATGAAATTTCTTTAAACAAGTTTCCATTTTCTACTCATACAGGGTGGTCATTATTAATCTTCACTCAATCAGAACTTATGTCCATCCATCTATAACACACAACCATACAATAAACACTTGCACATCACCTTTCTAGTCTTGTTTGAAAAAAGATTTCTAGAGACCTTTTTTACCGTTTACCAGCCAGGAAGCAAACAAGGGGCTGTAACAACAGACAATAGCTTTACCCTTTAAGCTTCAAAAGTACCACAGTTCATAAGATAATGCACATAGCCTGTAAAAACTACCTTACATTACTACTTTTTTTTTTTTTTGCCTTTTCTTGTTTTGTAGATAAAGTTAAATACAGCCAGCACCATGCTCATAGTGATAATAGTGCTTGATCCCATATGCAAATACCTGGTAACTGTAACCCTAGAATTCATGCCTCTTCAGACATCCCCTGCACAGATTTTCTCTTAGCTGTGCCTCTGGTGTATCTCCAATTTCATTGTTATTAATACTCAAGTCAAGTTCATCTCATCAGCCCTTAGGTCTCGGTGAGGACTAAAACACATTTAGCTGTCAGAGGGGATTACACACACAAGTTCATGTGTTTATAGTTTACCTACTGTTTAGTATTTTATGCAAATACCAGCAAGACTAACTTTAAAGTCCATAGTATCGCATTATAATACTTTTGGTTTCCTTGGCTTAGACACAACAAACCATCCATGCCTAGTTAAATATCTAAAAATACAGGTTTTATTATAAATACACAACCCCTGCACAATACTCCAGTAACCACTATGGTAAAACAAATACAGCTAACAACTATTTAACACAATGATAAACTCCTGAGTGGGATGGTTGCTTTCATTGTCATACAGATAAATCTGCTAAGAGTTTTTGTTACAGGAGTAAAGGTGCCACATTTAACTCTAATGGTTATTTTATACTACACAAACAGAAAGAGAAGTGCTACTTTTAAAACATTACTATCATAAACATTTATCCAATTTAAAGGTCAGCAAAGGCATTATTAGGTTACATTTAAAGATCAATGTGGGCAAAAGAACCTATCCTATGTGAGAATGCAGAGCTGTAACTACGGCTGTGCGATAGGGGTGGTTGTCCAGAATGCAAAGTTAAAGTGGTGTGCCAGTATGTTAATCTGGTTAATAAGAGGTTGGGGGCCTTATATTTCCTTTTTGCCCCTGAGTCTAATATTTCTAGCTATGGCTCTTTGCTAATGTACTATGCATCTTTATATTAAAAATATATATTAGACTTATAAAATATTTATTATGATATGATAAAAATGCAGGAGCTGACCACCACTACTACTACAGTGAGAGTAATAAATAAGATGATTCAATCAGCACATTGGGATAACTTCCAGCCATTACCTATTCCATTTACAACCATAAGAACGAGGCATTGATCATTATTGCTGATAAGCAGACTGTCACACATGGGACTATTAGCTGAATGGGATATGGATTAACAGGAAAATAACTAAACCCAAAGTGTAAACGTGTGGAAAAGCAGTGACAAAACACACAGCTCCCCAGGCAGATGTGACCATACAGCCACATACCTAGAATGCTTCATGCAATGTTTGCTAGAAGGTGTCCATTATCGTGACATAGCAGCCCCCGTCCACAATGGTAACGCCAGCCTTGCAGACACCAACAGTGGGGGGTGGGGAGGGGGTACAACATGGCCGCCGCAGACGGTAAATAGCGCCTTCCCTATAACTACGGGGCTTCCTCTCCCGGTTCCCCCCGTGGAGACACGGCTGTTGGGGCTACCCACGTGGGAATCCTGTGTGGGTGACCATTCACTGCCCCACGGGGACCCCAAAAAGCTAACATGCAAATGCAGCGTGGTGGGTGGCGCCCTGGCATGCAAATGAGACGGGAGGCATGATGCCACCCTTTGCTCGCCGTGCGGCAGCGTGTGAGGGCGTGGAGCAGAGAAAGGGTTAACATGAGCCAGCGCTGAGGGGGTGCCCTTGAATGCCAGGCGAGACTTAAAGGGGCAGCAGACTTTTTTTTTTGGCTTTTGTTGCTCGCCCATTCTAACTCGCCCCAAGACCTGCCCCTATTGTCCCAATAAGACCCCTGCTCAGGAGTCCCCTTACTGCGAAGCCAAAGCCAGCATAAGGGAAGGCAGCTATTTCCAGGAGCCAAGGCACAGTCTTTGTTTGCAGGAGGCCACACACACAATCAGGTTAACCTTTCCGCTGCTGGGCGGGCCTGGTAAGGACAGGGTGGGGGCCAGTGCGGCCTGGCACCACACAGGAGTTAGTAATCTCGGGGTCTCCCGTGCCAGCCTGGTACAGGGGTATGATAACAAAGCATGCGGAGCCCTGCATTACCTCTTGGCGCTGGTGGACAGGAGTTTGGAGTTCTTGCTCATGCTGACTTTGCTCTCCTTCTTTCTGCCGCCGCTGCTGGAAGAGTTGTTGCTGCTGCTGTGGTGGTGGTGGTTGCCCGGGTCCCTGTCTATCTGCTGGCTGGAGGAGGTTGATGAAGAGGAGCTGGTGCTGGCCCTGGAATCGTCATCCGACATAGCGAGATCACACACACATACACACACTCACAAGCCTGCACCAGAGAGAGAGGGAGGAGGAGGAGGAGATGGGTGACCAGATGCAATAGCCTTCCCCCACCCCAAACACAACAAGCAATGTCTGCAAGCCCAATGTGCCCCCCCACAGCTCCAGTCCAGTGTGGTTATTTCCTGGCACCGTGTGGGTATGCATCCACTACCATAAACATACATACAATGCAGACTCTCACACCCTATAAACCGGGAGGGGGAGGGGAATGGGGCATTTAAATGTAATGGAGGATCCAAAAGGTTAAAAGGAGAGGAAGAAAATCATAGAAGAAATGG
>WWET01001553.1:96437-146391 GCA_011038615.1 Limnodynastes dumerilii | reverse complement strand
CTGAATCTGTAAAGTGGCTTAAAAGTATAGGTCTGTGCGTGAAAACAAGAATTTTCATTGTAGTTCTGAATAAGTTGATTATACCTCAGTTTCTGTGCTGGATAAACTCCCTTACATCATGCTAGTACCAGGGTCGTATAAAATACGATTAGACCACTTTTCATTCCATTTTATATGTCATTTAAGCATTGAAAATAAAAAGTAGCATACTATTCATACTTCAATCGTATGGCAAATAAATAAGATATTTTATTGTTTTTGGCAAATAGTGACAACAAATGATCACTTACAGTATAGTGAAGCACATGTCAGTACTGAATACTTAGCACATAGGCTTTTTTCTTTAGATAATAAAATATAATGTGTGACAAAAGCAAAGATAAACAGAACTAGTGATATCTAAATTAGAACAATTTAAAAATGAAAAAAAAGGTTGATACATAAATAATACTAATCCATTGATGTTATGTTTTGTAAGAATTTGTGTGTGAAACTATGCCATATTAAAAATGAATATAAATATATGACTAAATAATATTCCCAATGCTGCATCAGAAATGTAATGGCCTTATACAGATAAAACAGACAGGATCCCTCACCTACAAGTAGTGAAGGTAGATACAAGCTCATGCTACTGTCCACCACACAACACTGAGGTTGTCTCAATGCCATTAAGTGCCCCTGATAACTTACATCTCCTTTAGATCTCTACACGCAAAGTAAAATTAAAAATAAATAACAAATAACACAGCAGTGATCATTTAAATCAGTAATAGTAGACCTATATTCATAACTAAAATGAATGAGTGTTATCAGGATTATATAAAGAAATATTTGCCCATGGTTGTTTATATGAATAAAACTATTAAATACCATGGACATGATGTAATGAAGCTACAGTGATTAAGTAAACTAGGGCCATTTCTGTATAACGCTGATTATCCCAGAACAATCAATCCTGGCAAATCAGTAGCAGTTACTGGCCCAGGTTCATCAGCACTGGCAGGCTCCCACTGCACCAACACTGACTGAAGTACATCCACACACAGACAAGGCTATGAGGTTCAACAGTGATTTGGGGAGTAATTTTGTTGCACATAAGTTTCAGTAATAATTGTGTATTTATATTTCCTCTTTTATGTGTTTAGTGGACAGGGACTTGTGTGCACTTGAACGACTGGTGAGAAAATTGTCTCTTTAACTATTGCATTTTAGCTTACTAAGCTGGACTCCCAGGATGGGACATAAATATCTCTTATACTTTTCATATTCATTTTGGCTAATAGTTTCTCTTTAGTTTGTAAACCACTGTACTTTGCATAGCCTTTAAATAATCTTTGGGTTAAGGGGAAATCAGCACAGGTTGCTTAATGCTCCAGCTGGTTCTTGATTTGGGAAATAATTTTTTTTTTGTGATTTTCACAGCTGATTAGTAAATTTATCTGTGGATAGATATAGCTAGATACCACCTGCTCCATACTTAGCACAGAGAAATCGGTAATTTACAATAATTTGTTTGGAAGGTTTGAAATAATGTTGATTTAAAGGTCAGTTTTTTAAATTATATATTAGCAATCAATTTGAAAGTTGATAAAAATAGCATTTTTGCAATTTAATCTATAATTATAGCATGGTTGCCTACTTTTGCAAATGAATATCAGGGAGATTGTAAGAGCACTATCAAGGTGCTGCACC
This sequence comes from Limnodynastes dumerilii, assembly GCA_011038615.1. Classification (NCBI taxonomy): domain Eukaryota; kingdom Metazoa; phylum Chordata; class Amphibia; order Anura; family Limnodynastidae; genus Limnodynastes; species Limnodynastes dumerilii. The sequence goes on along the minus strand of WWET01001553.1, from coordinate 144,696 downwards.
AAAGGGGTGTGTCCTGTAGCGCCAAAGAGGTGTGTCCTGTGAATAGCTCCACCCATAGGTGTATCTAGCACTGCCAGGAAAACTACTTTACAATAAAAATGCCAGTATTTATTGATTATTAAATTGTCAGTGAATACTTTCATTACTATCTTTATAGAAAAGCTAAAAGTGACGCAGCAGCTGATTAACAAGATTCTTTCATTACATCTTGGCCTCCATGAAATTGGTCATCTCCATAGACCTCAATGGATGAAATTAGAATCAGGGAGATTACCAAACACTTCAGGGAGTCAGGGAGATCACCCAATCTTTAGGGAGTCTCCCTGATATTCAGGGAGAGTTGGCAACTATTAATTATAGAACCCCCCCCCCACCCTGCATATGTATACATAAAATACTGCTTTATATGCACGTGTTACATTCTGTCTGAGCAGCATTTTAAATGAAGCATATATGACGCATGGGCTAGAGAATATTGATCCTGAGTACACAGGTGTTCACAGCAGTTACTGGCCAGGCTACTAAAGATTGTGTATAGTATACAGCTTTAACAAATTTGGGCCTATTTCATATTCCATATGTTGTACTAAATGTGTTGAAGTTACAAAACAGAGAAAACCATTTAGGGCACATTTCTATAGAGACATCTGTGCATATACCATAACTATATATTTCACAAGAAACTGGGGATATAATAAATACACACCTGTGTAGTTAACCAGATTAAAGTTATTCAGAATTAGGTTCAACATTCACCTGCTTGTAAACATTGTGATATGGAAGTGTATTTATAGGTATTTTTAACACCAAAATGGAAACAAATGGAAAATATTTTCAAATGTAGAAACATGAATCTAATTCACAAACCCTTCTATAAGTTCTAAAGTGTAATAAGTAAAAAAAAAAAAAAAAAAAAAAAAAAAAATGTTGTTTAAAAAAAAAAAAAAAAAAGGATTGCTGCTTTTATATGTAAAAAAATAGTTTTATAAGAGAATGGGTTTAATTCAATACAGAATCCATTACCTTTGCGTTAATAGTTAAAAGTCTACAAAGAATGCACTGGTTACTTCTAATGTTGGTGAACAAATAGTCTGGGTTCCCCCACAAAAGCCATGGCTATCATAAGGTTTCACAGATTAGGCAGGTCACACTTTAAAAGGGAAACTTGAAGACATCTTAAATCCCTACAGTAATTAGGCCCAGTCTGGGAAAAGCAGCTCCAGTAACTCAAGGACTTATACCAACACTCTTGGCTGACCTGTGTTGGAGCAACTGTTGTAAAAAGTCAAAATCACAATCAATAATTAGCTATAGCAGCTTTTTTTGTGGGATATTGTAATCTTACCGGAGCTAGCATGCACAAGCAGTTTATGGCTACCATAAATACCTCTCAATATTTTCTTGCATATATATTTTTTTTAAATTTATAGGCCAACTTTAATAAAGGAATTAAGCCTTATGCTGAACAGGCTACAGATTTGATTTTGTCATATTTGACCAGTTGAATGGTGGGGGATGAGGAACTGCTTGTGTTAATGCCCTGTTAAAGCACCCAAGAGAGATCACTGACTTGGCATGCACTAACATGGTCATTTCTATCTCCAGGTTTAAGGTAACACAAATAAATAATAAAAAAAATACCAGCACTCACTGTTTGCCGGCTCGGCACGGTGGAAGCTTTTGGTGTTGCCTCCTGTCGGGAGGAGAGCGTGTGAGGTATATGCATTCCCTCTATATGTTTTTATTTTGTGGATTTCAAGAAAGATATTGATAACAGAAACAGGCTGACAAGAACTATAAGAGAGACACTACAGGCTATACCAACAAGCAAATCTTCTATATGAAATGAATGGTAAATTGTGAGTGTGACTTGTGAACATAAAGATATTTCTATACTTTTTTTTATACTGTACTGTGTTTGGCTGTCACTCTTTATCATTCATATAAACTTGGTTGGGTGTTTAAGAAATATCCATTAACAGAGACAGAAACCATTCAAGGGAGGAAAACAGCTTTATTTTCACAAGAAAGCATCATATTTACATTGATTCACAAAGAAATAGGACACAAACTACTGAGAGGTACTGTCCTTACCTTGAACTTAGATAGCGACTCCTGAAAGAGTCCGATTACGAGAACTGTTTCATTACTTTGTGTCTGTTCTATACATGTGTGTTGATATTATGATTACTTAAACATTTTTCTAGTAGTACCCACTACTGCCCATACAGGTAGTTTCATATGCACAAAGGTATTAGTGTTTCACCCAAAAATATTTAATTTTTACTTTAAAAACATTTAGATTAATCCAACTAAATTATAATAATTATATTAAACTTTCTCTCTCTCTCTTTCTCTCTCTCTCTCTCTCTCTCTCTCTCTCCTTCTCTGACCAATCCCTAGTTATCTGCTACTAGATACTTTGTTGCTACTCCAGATCTCCTCCTCTCCTTTCACGCTTTCTCCCACAGTTTCAATGTCTCAGCTCTGCCCACTTAAAAGTTACTTTTTCATGCTCACAGCTGCTTTAATCCCTGTCACTCTTTCTCTCCCACTAGCAACCTGCTCTCAGCCGCTACAGACACCGTCCCTCTCTTTCTCTCCAACAAACCGCTCACGGCAGCTCCAGTCCCCGCCTCCGCTGATGTTGTCACCGACACCACTCTTTCGTGTCCTCCCTTTCTCTCTGTACACTGCTACCTCCGCTGATGATGTTTGTCTCTGCCAGCTCTGTCTCTTTTATACTCTCTTTCTCCGTTCGCCGCTATCTCCGCTGATTATGTTACTCTATCACCGCTATCTCCGCTGATGATGTTACTCTATCACCGCTACCTCCGCTGATGATGTTACTCTATCACCGCTACCTCCGCTGATGATGTTACTCTATCACCGCTCGCTGATGATGTTCCTCTATCTCCGCTATCTCCGCTGATGATGTTACTCTATCACCGCTATCTCCGCTGATGATGTTACTCTATCACCGCTACCTCCGCTGATGATGTTACTCTATCACCACTATCTCCGCTGATGAATGTTTATATCACACCCCGCTGCCTCCGACAGTCTCTTTATCCAGCTCCATCACAGCACTTTCTTAGCAGCACCAACAGCTCTTCAACTATTGCTTAACGTCTTTAGTTCTAGTTCTCACTGTCACCACGTTTTGCGTTTCCCCACAGCTCGCTCCTTCTCTCACTCTTTCAAGCTCTATTTTCCCAATCTCCTGTCTCCGATATTTCCATTTAACACTGATCTCCATCTCTCCCATTAACCATCTACGTCCTCTCCTTTTTGCTCTCCTCAGTCAACTGACAACAACTACTGGTCACCCCTCTCTAACCATTCTCCCGAAACTTCCAGATCCCCCACATGCTAAAACTCCTCCAGCCAATCAGCTGTCTGTTGCCTAGCAACAGACACAAGCTTGTTTACTCCCCATGTGCTGTCTTCTGGCTAGAGCCAACGCGCAACCTGCAGCCATGCATTGCAGGGGTGCCACAAAGATATCTATAGAGTGTGATGAGAGAAGCGCTGGAATGTTACGTGTAAACAATAAACTAATATCATAAATATATATTTAAAACATATCAAATCATGGATTAGTCTGACCTAGTGACGGCACACAGGGGTATATGTCCAATCCGTCTGGGGGTGATCTTTGTGTAGCTCTTGTTGTGACAGTCCTTATCCAATGGAGGTCTCCCACAAAAGATGGGAGAAAAAAAGAAGAAACAGAAAAATGCAGAGAAAAAAACAAGAAAACGAAATTAATAGGAATAATATAAATGCAAAAGAAATAAGCGGTCTAAATGACAAGTGGATCTGATATTATTCAATATTGTATGTTAAAAAAATAGCATAGAGTGACCCCTGGTACATTCCAACCACATGTATTGATGTAAAACACCAGCCGAAAGGGTATTAATCTATCCGAACATTACTAGATGAATTTACATAAAATACAAGAATACATAATCAAAATTTTTTTAAAATGGGCACAGGGTAACATACGGAACTCCCCTACCCCGGTAAAAGAAGAGTCTCTGGGCAGGCTAGGACCGGACACCTGTGGGCCTGCACGAGGAGACGATAGATGATAATGTAGAGGAATGTGCGTCCTACAACTCGGCTGGAGATCTTCAGACAGCGGGAGGGGGACACCGATGGAAAACACCTGACTTCCGGATCACTTGACGCGTTTCGGATCTACAGTCCTTTCTCAAAAGTGATCTCATAGTGTCTACTCAGGTCTTAAATAGATTTTGCTGCTGCACATGATTGGAAACTAATAAAGAAAGTTCTCTTTTACCCTGCATGCCGCCACTATTGTTAATTCTATTTAAAACTTTTAACATACTTATGAAATAAACATCGTTTAAAATAAAAAGAAAAAACATTTGGACACAATTAATTATATTAATAAAAATATCTTAAAATTGATAGACAGATCCAATCTGTATTGTATAAATAAATTATAAATATATATAAATAAATATAAATAATTACAATACCTAAAAAGTTTCATTGAGGTGGAAAACATATTTATTTCTACTATTCAACGGAACTTAGTGTGACTTATACTGGGAAAGCCATAAAAATGATCTAAACAGAAGATAAAGTGAAAACAAATTTTTTTTAAATGAATAGTACATCAATAATCCTAAACACTAATGATGGTTCACAATTTACATAAAATTAGTCAAAATATATTTAGGATACCATCCATATTATTCCTATACCTTATGTGATAATCCCCTCCAAAATGATAAGCGCTTGCAGTGTATTTAAATTAATGAAAATGTATTAGTGCTAACTAACTATATTTTGGAGCTGACCACCATTGTAAAGCACACTCACTTTCTCCAATAGATGTGGCTGTAGCCTAGATGCTGGAATTTTAATTCTAGATCTTGTCTTGGCATTCAATTGCCTATCATAATATATGGTCTTTTTTATCCCAATTTGCCAATATTGCTAAGTTTTTATTGTTGTAAACTAATAACTTTTCATTAATTTGAATACACTGCAAGCGCTTATCATTTTGGAGGGGATTATCTCACCCCTTGATTAAGCTGCTACAGTGTATTCTTGATTTCTATAAGAGATTGTAACACCACACACAGCGCCTCTGGATTATATCATATTACTGATAAAGGGACCTGTTTTCCTACTATAATCTGGTTAGGAATTGCTATTATAGAAGTGTGTTGAAATGTTGTTGTTTAGAGGATGGTGTAGTACTACAAAGAGATAGAAGAGGTGGTGACAGATCCGTGTGTAAACAGAGAAATATTTGCAAATGTGCACAGTGAAAGAAATGATCTCAGTCATCATCTCAGGGACTAAAACAGGAAATTCAGTGGAAACCTGTGACTCAGGATTATGTATGTTTACCCCAATGTAAAGTATTCTTGTGTGCTCAGTGTTGGGAGCCAGAGGAAACAAAGGCCAACAGAATAATGTTTAAGCTATAGGAAGAATTTCACCAATAATATAAAGTTATAAACTAAAGTTGATTTTAGCATTTTTATAGTTATAACAGGATTGTTTAATATTTATTAAAATTACTAAATTCAACTATATTTTATTAATATAAATGAATGGTTCTTAATATTAAACAGTCTTCACCATATACGTTATTCTGCAGTCCCTGGTATTCTCCAGCCTCCAACAGTGAAACACTGCAAGTGCCAGATTAAGTGACAGCTGCAGACATTGGAGAGTGACTGTTCTATTCTAATGAACTCCAGAGGTTTCACTTAAACCCGTGGCAGCATTGTGCTCTCATAGGTAATTAGTTGGTTGTTTTCTTTTAATTCAAAAGGTAAAAATATGGATACTGGGCCGTATTCAGACCTCCGCATTGCATATGCGGCCGGAGTTTACCGATATGAACTACTGCGCATGCGTATACGCAATCTATGTTGCAAAAAGTAACGGTCGTGTCGTAATAAAATTACTGTGCATGTGCAGTAGTTCATATTGGTAAACTCCGGCCGCATATGCAATGCGGCCGGAGGTCTGAATACGGCCCACTGAGAGTAATGGAATGTGGCTAAATTTGTGGCACTGTTGTAAAAGAAAAAAAAACACTAAAATGACTTTAAAGAATGCATTTGCATTCTGCTGGCATGAATCTTACCTCCAATATTTTGGTGTACTAATTCCCTCCGATCTCACAACATTATTTTCATTAAATTTCACCCCACTTCTAGTTAAACTGAAAGCAGAACTTTACCGCTGGTCGGCAGGTTTGTTCTCTTTTATCATCAGGATAAGCATTAACAAAATGGTTACCCTGCCCAAGATTTTAAACTATATATGAACATCTGCTGGGAGAGACTCTGCCCACCCCCACCTTCCTTTACTCAGATCTGGGACAACCTATAGACACACAATGCTGAACAGAAGTCTTCCAATTCTCCCTTACCTATTCCAACACCACTGATGTAACTGAAAGAAATGACAAATTATTGAGTAGGTGGTACCGCTGCCCAGCAACCCTCTATAAGATGTATTGCATCTTGGGTGATCTATGTTGGCACTGTGGGGTGGGCAGCGGCTCTCTATATCATATTTGATGGGAATGTTCGACTGTGAGAGGGTTCTGGACATCAGTGATCAGAGTGTCGGGGGCAATCATGCGACAACCGGTCCCAGATGACCCTTTGTTCTGGTTACTGAATCGTTCTACAGTTACTCTTTCTACCTACAAGAGATCGCTCCAGCATTATCTGAATTTAATCGCCAGAGCTGTGATCCCCTCACTCTGGTGATCCCAACATCTCTCCACTGCCCAAAGCTGGTTCAAAAAGATTGATTTCTACTCCTCCATGGACGACATAGAATCAGACCTAGACCAGAATTATGAAAGGTACGGGAATATGAGGTTCATCTGGCTCAATTTTTAAGACCACGGATAAATCTGTAATGGCTAGCCCACCGAGCTCAGTGCGCCCCTTAAGTGCAAGGGAGCACATTGACTTGTCTTATCATTTTTTCTCTACGGAAATACAAAGTCAAGGGTTTACTTCCCAGGGAACACCTAAACTGGAATTTACCTCCGAATGCAGCTATATATCTTTTCCCACTCCCCACCCTTACCCCCCTCCTTCCCCCTTTCCAAACCCTCTCTTCATTCACCTAATCCCCCTTAAGAATTTTCCATTCAACAGATTAGCACCATTTGGATATGTGGAGTATAGATTTTGCTTTGCTCTTTAACTCCCCCGTAGGGAGGAGACATACCATGTGTTTATGATTATTGTATTGGAATATCTAGAACGCCTGAATACATCTGCTTGATGTACTGGATAATGTGTACCGGTAATTTACTAAATATTTGAGAATTGTATGTTGCTATAAACTAATAAAAACAGTTTAAACAAATAAAAAGTACTTTAAAATATGTAAACACAAGTAGGTGAAAGCTATAAAATAGACCCCCTATCTCTCAGACTTATAATGACCTGCTCCCTACAGTAAAAAAAAAACACCCATGGCACAAGGGAGCCTATAGTGGTGGAAATTAAGTTTAAGGTACTTCATCATTCTAAAGATTTTGGATTATCGGGACCCACTCGTTGAGGAAATGATTGCTCTTACACCATGTTACAAGTAACTTAAAAGATGCATTAAACGGATCATATGATATCACACCTACATTTCTCAGAGAATAAGGTAGTCCACGGACTGTGTATGCCCTTGTGCAGGTCCACCTAAAGAAGTGATCGTCCTCATATTATGTAAATTTGACAAGTTTAGCTGATTATATGGCAGTTGTTGTGACCTAATGAGACCACCCACAAGTGATTACTTACCTAAGCATTTAAATAGTCATTTGAATGGTTTTCCTGATGTTTGTCTTAGGAATATTGATTATAATTGCCATTGAAACTAAGAGACTCCCAGAATATTTAATATGTTCTTTATCCTCTTCTTTACACTGGACCTTATTCACACCTAAGAAGCTGATGTTTTTTAGGTGTGTATTATTCCATACGGAGCCACTGCGCATGTGTCGTCATATAGTCTACGCAATTAGTGTAGGGGGTTCCGCCCGGATATTAACTACATAAAAGACTGCATGTAGTTTTTAAGGTAAGAGGGGGTGTTCTGGGGGTTAGTTCCATAAAGTAGGTGGGGGGAGGGATGTAAATTAGGCTGGGAGTGCTGGGGAATCTATTCATTCTATGTCAGAACATCTCTGTAACCATTGGGCCTATCTGTAATTGCTATACTTGCAAAATATTACATTTTCTGTTAACTATCTAGGAAAAGGTTTACTGTGCAAATGGTTATATAATATGTTTCTTTATTAACTAGATTCTAATTTTCCTTGTGTTAGGACTGTTATAGTTGTTAAGGAATCGTCAACATCTCTTATTCCTTCGTTGACATTCAACATAGTTATGTTAAAAGAAAGAAACAACACAAGTCACAGGACAGACATCTCAATATAAAATTCATTTTACCACATTCTGAAAACCTCAGCTTTTTCTTTTTCAGAACTCCGGGGTAGATCCAAAACTACGTCCATAGACGGACGTAATTCGATGAACAATAGCTACTGCGCATGCGTAGCAGCTATTGTACGTAATCTGTGTATCGTTTCGATACGTAGATTGCGTATATGCGGTCTTTTAGACCGCATGTACGCAATCTACATATCGAAACGATACGCAGATTACGTACAATAGATACTACGCATGCGCAGTACCTATTGTTCATCGAATTACGTCCGTCTATGGAAGATGGACGTAGTTCTGGATCCGGCCCTCCATCTTGGCACCGTTGCCATAATGATTGACAAGACACAATTTTATAGTGCCCTGCTTTTATACTATACATAAAAGGCCTTTCTTGTGGCATAGGGACACTATTTACAAGCCATGTTTCTGTACATTATACAGCTTGATGTTATTGGGCCAGATCCAGAATTAGTAAGGACAGGCGATTTCCAAACAACATCACATACGGAAATCGCCTGTTTGTATGTACAGCGCGTGCGCAATAAAAGGGATGCTTTCCGTTGGCTACTGAATTCCATGCAGACCTATGTCAGTGTGTCTCACGTGGGTGGAATTATGTGTTTAGATCGTACAATAAAGGCTTGGCTAAGTCTTTACGTACAAACCAGTATTCCAAAGGGTTTCTGTGCATAATACTTACGGTAGGGTGCAGTTCTCACAGGGAGCAGATCGGGGGATGGGGGGGAGGGAGTCTACTGATCTCCTCTGTGTGGAATAGAAGATATCAAAATCTGTACGATCGTGGCCGCAGGGCTGCAAACATATGCACTTTGCACTTACATCTGGATCCTGTCCATTGTTATTATTACTATTATTCTCACTTCAGATTCTCAACTTCTTGATAAATAAATACTTTCTGATGTTGTTACCTTAAATGCACTACGTGCACACAATGAGGTCTCCACAGACATTTTCCTTAGTTTACTCCATTGCAATAATTACAGCTGATTATACCCTTCTCCAGATACATTTGAGGACTTCGGATGAAGTCTCTGTGCCTGTGCTGGCTGAAAGGGCTCACATGACTGGATATATCAGTGTTCTCACTTTCAGGTTTCTGTAGAGTCTGTATCTGATTAGTGCCATTAAATTATATCCATCCCTATATATCTAACCTGTATTATAATGTCTAAGGGCTGGATTCACAACTCCGGAATTTTTTACATCTGTACCTAATTTTCCGATTCTAGCTACTACACATGCGTGGTGACTATTTTACGCTATCTACGTAGCGTTTCGTTATGTAGATTGAGTACATGCAATCTACATAACAAAACACTACGTAGATAGCGTAAAATAGTTACCACGCATGTGTAGTAGCTAGAATCGGAAAAGGTGTAAAAGTACAGTATTTTCCCTGCATTCAAAAGATTTTAAATAAATTAACAACCCTTACTTTTGTTTAGCCGAGCTGTACACTTGCACCTTTTTTACCCTTACTCCCAAACTCTGAATCAGCCCCACTCTGTATAAGTCACAATGGACAGGATTCACAGATCCGGTGTGAGCTAGGTGCGGACACTCACCCGTCCTGTCCCCATCCCGTCCCCCTTTTTAGGTACCTTATGACACTAGCGGGTGCCATAGGGCTACCTTAACAATCCGTGCAATGTCCACATGGACATTGCCTTCCCACCCCTGCCCTCCCCGGCTAATCTAAATACCTCCCTCTCCCACTTTTACCCACACCCTCCCTGGGGCAGCACTGCACCGCCTCTTTTGACCTAAAATACTGAACTGGTACGTAGATTGCATAAAGACCTACTACACATGCGCGGTAGGTCCTTTACTAAAGATACGCACCGAAGAAGTGACTGCTTCTTAGGTGTGAATCCAGTCCAATGACCCTAACAACACTGAAATAGCTGGGGCAGCACAAAAGTATGCACATTGCTTAAAATTCAGGCTATCTTCCCACTGCACCCTATATCGATCCTATTGCTTAACAATAGGATCATCACTATGGACCTGATTCACACTTAAGAAGGCGATATGTTCCTAAATATACACAACTAATAGCAATGAAACTCCCTCCCGGTTTTCAGGTTCTTATGTGACTTACGAGTGCCATACCGCTCCCTTAACTGTAGGTTCGAATTTGAATGCGTGGGGCGTCTACTTGGGAACTTAACTGCATAACCGCGCCAATGCCTCTCTCCACCCAAATCTTCGTATCTGGCAAGTTCATTATGCATGGAACGCCCATTTTTGCGTATGTTACTATGAACCTAGAGATTTTAAGCTTGTAGTGTATAAGCACGGAATTTGCAAACTTAAGTCCAACGCAAATAGCGTATAAATGTTACTACACATGCGCAGTGCATCCGTTTTTAAATATACGCACCTAAAATCATAAGAATTCTTAAGTGTGAATCAGGTCCTATGTGTTGTTCCTGGAAATTGGAGCGTTATGCAATTGTATGATACACATACACCGCCCAATAATCAGGTCTATTATCATAAGGCCCTTCATTAATCCTAATTCTGAACGAACAGCATATTGGACCAGGGTGTTTTTGGACCGTTCCAAAAATGGATCCATATATTTCACTTTTTAAGCACTAGATATCAATCATTGGGAAATGATTAGGAATGAAAGTAAATTAACTCGGACTCCATAGCAAGGAGGTGAGCCTAAGCCTGGATAAGGAGGGGGGTTGGAATTGTGCCATTCCCCCTTCCCCTCCACATCTGGTGCATGCTGGCTGGCAATTTGCAAACAGCGCTCAGCATTTATCAACTTACTGCCAACCACTGCCCTAAGCTGTCAGCCTCCGACAGCATAGCGCTCAGTGGGTACATTATTCAGAGACCTTGAAAAATGAAACTGCAAGTGAGCTACAAAAAAAAATCACTGTGCGGATGTTCTTTATTATAACTGTATTGCTACGGAACAGAATAACTTTATTTTTTAATAGTAAACGGTGAATGTTGTCTTATTGAACTAAATAAAAAGGAATAATTAAAAAGCATTGTTGTGTACTGTACGTATTATAGTTTATTTACAAGAGATAATTGATATCCTAAACACACAAGGAGATGAAACTTAATTAAGAGTTTTCTTGGTCAGGAGCTCTAAGTAAACAAATACTTTATGTATCTTGACATGTTTTTCTGTTTGTTTTCTCATATACTTATTATGTCCTGTCTTTCCAATATGCACAGTAAAATGACTGATGATTCTGTATCACAAAGACAAAGCTGCATATTTTCTAGATTACAAGGAAAAATAAAAGTGACAAGTATGTGGATACCCTCAGGAGCATTAACATTAATAAAGAAGTTAAGTCCAATAAGGTTGAAATGAAGTACCATATGCTGATGTTATTACTTGTTTCATTGTTTAAAGCTGTAAGTAGAAGTGTAATCCCACAGATGGTGGAGCTCTCTATAACTTCCATGGTGAATTTACATTACAGTAAATACACTTCAAGTGCCCCCTCCATCCCTAAATAAACATGACTAGTACTTCTCACTTAAGGGAAAAAATAATCTGGATCTTAGTATTAACTTATTATTTTTTTTAAAGAAATTCTTGCCAAGTTAATAGTTAAAATTGTTCATGTTTTGCTGATGATGGAGAATACATTTAATCCCATGAATGGCAGCTATCCATTCCACAGTTAACTTTTTACTCATCACAAATGTCATTTCTCTTGTAGTTGGTTTCATGTTATTCTCTGGCCGCAGAATTAATCACCCCGAGAAGTTACATGCTAGCTATTATGCCTATGCAAGGCAAAAGCTTATGTGACAGTTACACCCATGTGACAAGCAGCCACAATGACCTCCTTATAACATTGTCATGCTGGTGGCTGGTGGCCATGCCTCTAGGGAGTGTATGTGCTAAGCTGTGCCTTTATAAACCCCCAATCCTATACAGACGGGGCCTGAAAGTTGGAACTGTTAAAACCATGAAGTAAACCCATGTGATATATAGCATGTTCACACATTTGTGAGTTTTGTCTTTAAAATTAATGAAAAAAACTAAATGATGTTTTGACATGTCTGAAGGAAAACAACCATATTTCTTAAATGATTTACAAATGACTTACAGTTTACAAGTGATTACTATGTGTAAGACCTCTTTTGTTCTATTATCATTGTCCTTGCTATGCACATGGAGGCTAAGCATAGCTAAAGGTTGCAAGTGATCAATGGTTCCGTCCATCACTGACTATGCAAAAAATAGCAAACAGAATACAAGTGAACATGGTCTGTTTTCCAGAAACCATAGTCGATTCAGAGTTGTGAGGAATCTATTACAATTTGAGGATAAAAGATATACATCTAGGAAGCTGTACTCTATGGGCCTGATCCAGACCTAAGCCGATGCGTTGTGCGTACTAACGGCATGCACTCTCCCCAACACTCCCCCTGTGGCCGGCGTAATTACATACTGTTACGCCGGCTGAAGCCTGAATGCCCCTTTAATGGCAAGTTGTCATAGATCTGGATTGTGTTTGCCTATAAATAACATACATCTGCATGTATTCTCTGGGTATTCACCAAAATGGAAAAAAAGGGTTGACGGCTCCTGGAATATCTGGGAGACTCACAAAATTCAGGCAGTTCTCCTCATATCACGGGAGAGCAAAACTCCCGCAGTGGGCATAAGGCCGTGGCTTCATGCATATCGTAACCTCAAGTGCAGCCCCTCTGTCTAGCAACTCTACTATTCCTAGTATTACTAGGGACTGAGCGGGACATGATGATGTCGATCTGTAACCAAGCCCCACTTCCACCCCTATACTATGAAAAATTACATTGATGGCCATGGAGGGGGCTTTGGGATGCGATTTGCATAAACTGCGTCATCAAGCCCCACCCCATACCGCCATCCTTCTCTTCCCTCCGGGATCTCCCTGAGGGAAGCAACACGTGTATAAATACCTCTGTATATGTAACTAAGCATTTGTGGAAACTCCAGTCCTTGTTATACTACACTTCCCAACAGCATAAGCATTGCTTACAAATGACGATGGGATTTGTAGATATAAAACATCTGAGGCTAGATTTACTAAGCTGCAGGAAGGGAAAAGTGGAGATGTTGCTCAGATTCTAACTCTCACTTTCCTATTACATACTAGAAAATGTCAACTAGAATCTGATTGGTTGCTATGGGCAACATCTCCACTTTTCCGTTCCCTGGAGTGCTACAGATTGCCTGTGTCTGCACTGCATAATAAAGAAGCTGATGTACTAATAGATAGGACAGACAAAGCACTGATGAGAGTGATGTTTTTGGACTGTTGTGTCAGTGTTCTGATAAATCATTCCTTGATATGTATTTCATGATTATCAGCCACCTATTGACATGTAGTGTTATTCACCGCTTCCATGATCTGTATTTCGACAGATCATCTTGCGACTGGGAAGTGACCCTGCAACTCCTAGGGGTCCAAAGATTCTGACACCATGTTATCTATCCTGTTTATGCAACCTAACCTTAACCCTTCTCTAACCCTAACCCTAAGTTTCCTGCAGCCTAATCCTAACCCTTCCCTAACCCCGTGTACATGTGCACAAAGGGAGTGAGAACAAAAAAGCAAATACAAAGTCCCTGATCTGCCTGTGTCCCCTTCCTTGTGCTCTCACTAGTGGAACGGGGTTATCTGCTGTATTAATGAGAAAGAGGGTGGTTTAGTGGCTCAGGCATTTTTTTTTATATAAAAATGTTCATTTTATAAGGATTTTTTGGTTCAGATTTTTTTAAATTTATGTTTACATTCTTTATTATAATAAAACAACTCATGTAAAAGTGTATAGGCGCTACACCTCTCAACCTATTTGTCTTGACACATCCGTTGGCATGACTATTTTGCTACTGTTGGAACTCTGGATAGAGCGCTTGCAGTTTTAATGATGGGTCTGCACTAAAACTGCGCAAAAACTCTGGATCAGCCCTGTAGTGTTAGCCAGCTTAATAGCTTTAACTGTAAATATTATGGAGTGTTCCTTTAATAACACATAAATCCCTTCACTTCACCATTATGTAGATTTAGATCCCTTTTCTTTTTTTTTTTTTTAAAGAGAGACACAGTTTAGTAGATAGACACAGTATAGGAGAGAGACTCAGTATTGGAGAGAGACTTAGTATAGGTGAGAGACACAGTATAGGGAAGAGAGACACAGTATAGGGGATAGATAAATACACAGTATAGGGGATAGATAAATACATAGTATAGGGGAGAGAGACACAGTATAGGGGATAGATAAATACATAGTATAGGGGAGAGAGACACAATATAGGGAAGAGAGACACAGTATAGGGGAGAAGCTTGGTATAGGAGAGAGACTCAGTATAAGGGAGAAACACAGTATAGGGGAGAGACTTAAACAACTTTTACACCGCCACCAAATACTCATTTTTTTTACCAAAAACCCGGGAATCGTCAAAATCCTGTGTATTTGGTGGCGGTGTGAAACGTCCACTTCCGGTAGACCTGGGTCAAAAGTCCCGGGACTTCGACCCGGCAAAAAAGAAGGGTTATTTCCGGGTCCTACCTGGGAAGGGTGGTAGTGTGAACGGTACAGGGTTGTTTTCACATTGCCACCTGATTGGATGCAGAAACAGGCAGCATGTGATGATGTCATCATATACTGCCGTTCCTCAAATCTCAAGTTAAGGTAGGGTTTGAAAAGTAGAAATCGGTACGTACATTCAAGGGCTGTGCCTAGGTTAGTGTATAGAAGGTACGCACTCGAAAATACGCTACGCTAGTAAATGGATTGCAAGCGGAGTTCTGGATCTACCCCAATATATCAAAGAAGCTGGAGGAGTGTGGAATAATTAAGACACAACAACAGGTTGTATACAAGCTCAAAGCTTTAAAGAAGAAGTTTTCAAACGTACATGATGAACATAAAAAAGACTAAGTCCCCTTTAAATGACATCATTTCAAGCAGCCAATAAAAGCTCCTTTCTATAATGATTGACAGTTGCTTGACACGCCTGACCCGGAAAATTCATTGGTGGTGTGAAAGGGACATACCCGGGAATTTCCCGGGTTTTTGTGCACTTAAAAGTGACCTTTTTTTTTTGACACAGCATTTCTTCCCGGAGAAACCCGGGTTGAAAATGCCATGTTTTTCAGTGTTGGCGGTTTTGAAAGGGGTATCAGTATAGGGGAGAGACACAGTTTTAGGGGAGAGACAAGGAGCATTAAAGTTGGTCAGTAAAGGTCCAAGCTGCTGTATCTGTCCCATAATACTGCTAAGTGGAGTAAGGGGTTAGGTGGGGGAGATATGGCTGTTACCCAATACTGTTGTTGTGAAGGTAGGAATTTAATACAGATCAAAAATGTAGAAACCACGATACAATTCACATTTTGCAAATACCTCAATGCAAGTTTAATGCAACAAAACATTGCTAAATAGCATTTGCAATTTAAGGTATGTGGTATCCTCTGTGAGGATAAAGAATTAAACAGGACAAGTTATTTACACATACATACCCGGATGAGGATATGCTATAGAATGTAAATCACAGAGGACAGACTCTGGTAGGAGGTGGTTGTGACCTGCCCCTTATCAAATAACAGAACTCCTGCATAAATAAAGGAAATCCCTCTACAGATGGTTGATCAACACTTGGGCTGGATCCAGAAATAATTTGGTGTGAGGGAGTGCACAACCCCTTGCATGTACGGGCCTTCCACATTCGGAACCCTACCTTAAGATGCGATATGCAGGATCATCCCTAAGGGCGTGGGTCCGCCTCATAATGCATCATCAGTCATCTGCGTTTCGTTGTGAAAGACACTGTGCTGCTCAATGCACAGCAAATTATGCATGCTGCATGCGTAAGTCAGCTGGCGTTATCATAGGCACTTTTGCCTATGTTTTAGGTGAGGTGCAGCAGATACCGCTGTGCAGAATAGGAGCACAGATAGATGGATGCAGAGCCACCTATCCACCTGTATGCGCTTCAGTGTGATCTGTGCTAGTGGAACAGGGAGTTCAACTATACTTAAATGAGAAAGGAGGCATTGTGGTAGCAGGTCAGACTCCCTACGCTTATGCCTCAAATGTGACACCAGCTCAGGGGCTGTGTAAGTAGAAAACGCAGTATAATTTTATTCCTTGGCCCTCTTTTCACTTTACACATATCCTTATACATGTTTTAGGATTGTCTACTCAGGCATTATTTAAAAGAGTCGGCTACATTTTTAATCTGATTGTAAATAAAAAAAATGAGTATTTTTAATATATACACTATATTACGCTTTGCAGCCTCTGCCTATATGCATTTGTTTGCATGTTTCACCCTTTCTGTACATCTTATCCATAGGACGCATGTAGCTTTGTGCATTAGGTTCCATTATTGTAAGAATTCCTCCTGTATTCTTGAGTTGAAACAGCATTTTATACGTATTTGGCCACATCCCTTTTGACCTCTAAAAATAAAAAATAAACTGTTGACAGACATCCCTTGGCTGTGTGTTTGTTCAGTCATGGCTGTGTGTACTAACAGAATCACGTCTGATTATGTTAGTGGCAAGTATATATAACTAGCTTTAAGTATTGTTCTAAGGGCTGAATAGATTGCCACTCATGTGAGGCTCAGTAAAGTATGTAGGATGTCTTGTACTCTGCTCTGCATGGAACATGACATGGGGAAAATGCCGCAATGAGACATTAAAGTTTTGTTTTTTTTGTGTTGTATTTTTTCCCTATACCTATGAGAAGCATAGTATGGTCCATGCAGCTCTTTATAGTATGGTCCATGCAGCTCTTTATAGTATGGTCCATGCAGCTCTTTATAGTATGGTCCATGCAGCTCTTTATAGTATGGTCCATGCAGCTCTTTATAGTATAGTACAGGCAGCTCTTTATAGTATGTTCCATGCAGCTCTTTATAGTATAGTACAGGCAGCTCTTTATAGTATAGTACAGGCAGCTCTTTATAGTATGGTCCATGCAGCTCTTTATAGTATGGTCCATGCAGCTCTTTATAGTATGGTCCATGCAGCTCTTTATAGTATAGTACATGCAGCTCTTTATAGTATGGTCCATGCAGCTCTTTATAGTATAGTACAGGCAGCTCTTTATAGTATGGTCCATGCAGCTCTTTATAGTATGGTCCATGCAGCTCTTTATAGTATGGTCCATGCAGCTCTTTATAGTATAGTACAGGCAGCTCTTTATAGTATAGTACAGGCAGCTCTTTATAGTATAGTACAGGCAGCTCTTTATAGTATAGTACAGGCAGCTCTTTATAGTATAGTACAGGCAGCTCTTTATAGTATAGTACAGGCAGCTCTTTATAGTATAGTACAGGCAGCTCTTTATAGTATAGTACAGGCAGCTCTTTATAGTATAGTACAGGCAGCTCTTTATAGTATAGTACAGGCAGCTCTTTATAGTATAGTACAGGCAGCTCTTTATAGTATAGTACAGGCAGCTCTTTATAGTATAGTACAGGCAGCTCTTTATAGTATAGTACAGGCAGCTCTTTATAGTATAGTACAGGCAGCTCTTTATAGTATAGTACAGGCAGCTCTTTATAGTATAGTACAGGCAGCTCTTTATAGTATAGTACAGGCAGCTCTTTATAGTATAGTACAGGCAGCTCTTTATAGTATAGTACAGGCAGCTCTTTATAGTATAGTACAGGCAGCTCTTTATAGTATAGTACAGGCAGCTCTTTATAGTATAGTACAGGCAGCTCTTTATAGTATAGTACAGGCAGCTCTTTATAGTATAGTACAGGCAGCTCTTTATAGTATAGTACAGGCAGCTCTTTATAGTATAGTACAGGCAGCTCTTTATAGTATAGTACAGGCAGCTCTTTATAGTATAGTACAGGCAGCTCTTTATAGTATAGTACAGGCAGCTCTTTATAGTATAGTACAGGCAGCTCTTT
This sequence comes from Limnodynastes dumerilii, assembly GCA_011038615.1. Classification (NCBI taxonomy): domain Eukaryota; kingdom Metazoa; phylum Chordata; class Amphibia; order Anura; family Limnodynastidae; genus Limnodynastes; species Limnodynastes dumerilii. The sequence continues at coordinate 126,297 of WWET01001553.1, read as the reverse complement.
ATAGTATAGTACAGGCAGCTCTTTATAGTATAGTACAGGCAGCTCTTTATAGTATAGTACAGGCAGCTCTTTATAGTATAGTACAGGCAGCTCTTTATAGTATAGTACAGGCAGCTCTTTATAGTATAGTACAGGCAGCTCTTTATAGTATAGTACAGGCAGCTCTTTATAGTATAGTACAGGCAGCTCTTTATAGTATAGTACAGGCAGCTCTTTATAGTATAGTACAGGCAGCTCTTTATAGTATAGTACAGGCAGCTCTTTATAGTATAGTACAGGCAGCTCTTTATAGTATAGTACAGGCAGCTCTTTATAGTATAGTACAGGCAGCTCTTTATAGTATAGTACAGGCAGCTCTTTATAGTATAGTACAGGCAGCTCTTTATAGTATAGTACAGGCAGCTCTTTATAGTATAGTACAGGCAGCTCTTTATAGTATAGTACAGGCAGCTCTTTATAGTATAGTACAGGCAGCTCTTTATAGTATAGTACAGGCAGCTCTTTATAGTATAGTACAGGCAGCTCTTTATAGTATAGTACAGGCAGCTCTTTATAGTATAGTACAGGCAGCTCTTTATAGTATAGTACAGGCAGCTCTTTATAGTATAGTACAGGCAGCTCTTTATAGTATAGTACAGGCAGCTCTTTATAGTATAGTACAGGCAGCTCTTTATAGTATAGTACAGGCAGCTCTTTATAGTATAGTACAGGCAGCTCTTTATAGTATAGTACAGGCAGCTCTTTATAGTATAGTACAGGCAGCTCTTTATAGTATAGTACAGGCAGCTCTTTATAGTATAGTACAGGCAGCTCTTTATAGTATAGTACAGGCAGCTCTTTATAGTATAGTACAGGCAGCTCTTTATAGTATAGTACAGGCAGCTCTTTATAGTATAGTACAGGCAGCTCTTTATAGTATAGTACAGGCAGCTCTTTATAGTATAGTACAGGCAGCTCTTTATAGTATAGTACAGGCAGCTCTTTATAGTATAGTACAGGCAGCTCTTTATAGTATAGTACAGGCAGCTCTTTATAGTATAGTACAGGCAGCTCTTTATAGTATAGTACAGGCAGCTCTTTATAGTATAGTACAGGCAGCTCTTTATAGTATAGTACAGGCAGCTCTTTATAGTATAGTACAGGCAGCTCTTTATAGTATAGTACAGGCAGCTCTTTATAGTATAGTACAGGCAGCTCTTTATAGTATAGTACAGGCAGCTCTTTATAGTATAGTACAGGCAGCTCTTTATAGTATAGTACAGGCAGCTCTTTATAGTATAGTACAGGCAGCTCTTTATAGTATAGTACAGGCAGCTCTTTATAGTATAGTACAGGCAGCTCTTTATAGTATAGTACAGGCAGCTCTTTATAGTATAGTACAGGCAGCTCTTTATAGTATAGTACAGGCAGCTCTTTATAGTATAGTACAGGCAGCTCTTTATAGTATAGTACAGGCAGCTCTTTATAGTATAGTACAGGCAGCTCTTTATAGTATAGTACAGGCAGCTCTTTATAGTATAGTACAGGCAGCTCTTTATAGTATAGTACAGGCAGCTCTTTATAGTATAGTACAGGCAGCTCTTTATAGTATAGTACAGGCAGCTCTTTATAGTATAGTACAGGCAGCTCTTTATAGTATAGTACAGGCAGCTCTTTATAGTATAGTACAGGCAGCTCTTTATAGTATAGTACAGGCAGCTCTTTATAGTATAGTACAGGCAGCTCTTTATAGTATAGTACAGGCAGCTCTTTATAGTATAGTACAGGCAGCTCTTTATAGTATAGTACAGGCAGCTCTTTATAGTATAGTACAGGCAGCTCTTTATAGTATAGTACAGGCAGCTCTTTATAGTATAGTACAGGCAGCTCTTTATAGTATAGTACAGGCAGCTCTTTATAGTATAGTACAGGCAGCTCTTTATAGTATAGTACAGGCAGCTCTTTATAGTATAGTACAGGCAGCTCTTTATAGTATAGTACAGGCAGCTCTTTATAGTATAGTACAGGCAGCTCTTTATAGTATAGTACAGGCAGCTCTTTATAGTATAGTACAGGCAGCTCTTTATAGTATAGTACAGGCAGCTCTTTATAGTATAGTACAGGCAGCTCTTTATAGTATAGTACAGGCAGCTCTTTATAGTATAGTACAGGCAGCTCTTTATAGTATAGTACAGGCAGCTCTTTATAGTATAGTACAGGCAGCTCTTTATAGTATAGTACAGGCAGCTCTTTATAGTATAGTACAGGCAGCTCTTTATAGTATAGTACAGGCAGCTCTTTATAGTATAGTACAGGCAGCTCTTTATAGTATAGTACAGGCAGCTCTTTATAGTATAGTACAGGCAGCTCTTTATAGTATAGTACAGGCAGCTCTTTATAGTATAGTACAGGCAGCTCTTTATAGTATAGTACAGGCAGCTCTTTATAGTATAGTACAGGCAGCTCTTTATAGTATAGTACAGGCAGCTCTTTATAGTATAGTACAGGCAGCTCTTTATAGTATAGTACAGGCAGCTCTTTATAGTATAGTACAGGCAGCTCTTTATAGTATAGTACAGGCAGCTCTTTATAGTATAGTACAGGCAGCTCTTTATAGTATAGTACAGGCAGCTCTTTATAGTATAGTACAGGCAGCTCTTTATAGTATAGTACAGGCAGCTCTTTATAGTATAGTACAGGCAGCTCTTTATAGTATAGTACAGGCAGCTCTTTATAGTATAGTACAGGCAGCTCTTTATAGTATAGTACAGGCAGCTCTTTATAGTATAGTACAGGCAGCTCTTTATAGTATAGTACAGGCAGCTCTTTATAGTATAGTACAGGCAGCTCTTTATAGTATAGTACAGGCAGCTCTTTATAGTATAGTACAGGCAGCTCTTTATAGTATAGTACAGGCAGCTCTTTATAGTATAGTACAGGCAGCTCTTTATAGTATAGTACAGGCAGCTCTTTATAGTATAGTACAGGCAGCTCTTTATAGTATAGTACAGGCAGCTCTTTATAGTATAGTACAGGCAGCTCTTTATAGTATAGTACAGGCAGCTCTTTATAGTATAGTACAGGCAGCTCTTTATAGTATAGTACAGGCAGCTCTTTATAGTATAGTACAGGCAGCTCTTTATAGTATAGTACAGGCAGCTCTTTATAGTATAGTACAGGCAGCTCTTTATAGTATAGTACAGGCAGCTCTTTATAGTATAGTACAGGCAGCTCTTTATAGTATAGTACAGGCAGCTCTTTATAGTATAGTACAGGCAGCTCTTTATAGTATAGTACAGGCAGCTCTTTATAGTATAGTACAGGCAGCTCTTTATAGTATAGTACAGGCAGCTCTTTATAGTATAGTACAGGCAGCTCTTTATAGTATAGTACAGGCAGCTCTTTATAGTATAGTACAGGCAGCTCTTTATAGTATAGTACAGGCAGCTCTTTATAGTATAGTACAGGCAGCTCTTTATAGTATAGTACAGGCAGCTCTTTATAGTATAGTACAGGCAGCTCTTTATAGTATAGTACAGGCAGCTCTTTATAGTATAGTACAGGCAGCTCTTTATAGTATAGTACAGGCAGCTCTTTATAGTATAGTACAGGCAGCTCTTTATAGTATAGTACAGGCAGCTCTTTATAGTATAGTACAGGCAGCTCTTTATAGTATAGTACAGGCAGCTCTTTATAGTATAGTACAGGCAGCTCTTTATAGTATAGTACAGGCAGCTCTTTATAGTATAGTACAGGCAGCTCTTTATAGTATAGTACAGGCAGCTCTTTATAGTATAGTACAGGCAGCTCTTTATAGTATAGTACAGGCAGCTCTTTATAGTATAGTACAGGCAGCTCTTTATAGTATAGTACAGGCAGCTCTTTATAGTATAGTACAGGCAGCTCTTTATAGTATAGTACAGGCAGCTCTTTATAGTATAGTACAGGCAGCTCTTTATAGTATAGTACAGGCAGCTCTTTATAGTATAGTACAGGCAGCTCTTTATAGTATAGTACAGGCAGCTCTTTATAGTATAGTACAGGCAGCTCTTTATAGTATAGTACAGGCAGCTCTTTATAGTATAGTACAGGCAGCTCTTTATAGTATAGTACAGGCAGCTCTTTATAGTATAGTACAGGCAGCTCTTTATAGTATAGTACAGGCAGCTCTTTATAGTATAGTACAGGCAGCTCTTTATAGTATAGTACAGGCAGCTCTTTATAGTATAGTACAGGCAGCTCTTTATAGTATAGTACAGGCAGCTCTTTATAGTATAGTACAGGCAGCTCTTTATAGTATAGTACAGGCAGCTCTTTATAGTATAGTACAGGCAGCTCTTTATAGTATAGTACAGGCAGCTCTTTATAGTATAGTACAGGCAGCTCTTTATAGTATAGTACAGGCAGCTCTTTATAGTATAGTACAGGCAGCTCTTTATAGTATAGTACAGGCAGCTCTTTATAGTATAGTACAGGCAGCTCTTTATAGTATAGTACAGGCCCAGCTCTCCTCACACATCCCCTGCTAATCTTATGACATGTTTTCCCCCTTACACACATCACTTTGTACATCACACTGCTACTTTACCTGACTCTCCTGCAGCCTGGCCAGCACCTCACACCATGTGACTGCAGGAGTCACATGACCTGTGATGTCAGAGGCTCCTCTCAGTGAAGGAGCTGAGGTTTAGTCTGTGCTGTGGCTGCTCCGTGTTTTATTTATTTATTATTCAAGGGGGGGAGTGCTGGGCAGCCAAAACCTCTCCCCTGCGTGTGTCACACAGAGGCTCCACAACGGAGCCTCTGGAACTGAGTACTCTCAGGCAATCTTCTTCACAAAGACAGTGAGGACAGTGAGCTGCCTCTGGGGCCCCTCTGAACCACGAGGCCCGTCACAAGTGTCCCCCTAGTCCCCCCCTGTCGCCGGGCCTGATTGCATTGTAAATGGTGATGAATGGAGATAAAGACTGTTTTCAGATGTATCTTATGAAAACAAAGGTATCAAGGGTTTGTAAATGCAGCCCTATGTAACAATGGCAAAAGTGCTGCTATGTGTTTATTGTCAGAAAACAAACATTTCAATTTATTAAAATTGAAATTGAATGGGTAACGACTCGGCAATCGGTAATGACTCGGTACCTCTAGATGTCCGCTTTGCAAATTAATGTATGTTCAGCTAGAAAAGATTGTGAAACTAAGGTCAATATAACTCCTCTTAATTCAAATGTGTATGGCAGTCCATAATAGATTGTACAGGGTATTGTACCTGCTTAGAAGTCAGAGGCTTCAGAAGATAAATTGTAGTGGCAAAGCTGGTTTAACTAAAGACCCTGCTGTGGTTTAGGATTCAGAATTGATAAAGTCAGGTTATTTCTGTACATCACATACAAAAATTGTATGAAAATAATGTTCTGCCCATGCAGAAAACATAGAAACTTTGGGCCTGGTCCAGACCTACGCTGGTGTGTGTAGCGTATTATCGCCGAACGTACCACCGATGCACGCCAATAGGTACTCCCCTTGCTCGTACCTAGTTTAGCTTCCATACGCTCGGCAAACCATACCCTAACTTTTGTGCTCGTACCTGCGGCTGTCCGTACGTTCATTGCGTATTAACAACGCTTAGCACGCCCATACTGTACCATTTAAATGCCTCACCCCGCCCTTGGTGCGTGGTTACCGCTTTCGTATGGCAGACACGCCCCCATGATCGGTAATACGAAGCGGTTACGATTAAGGCCCATACCAGAAGGTCTTTGGTACGACCGGAAGTTGTCACTATGCACATGCGCAGTGCGTTTTTTCTGCCTTTTTTACGCTTACGTTCAGCATCAGCTCGCATGCGAGTGTAGGTCTGGATCAAGCCCTTTGTGAGGTAATGCATCTGCCCAATGCAGTATCTGTACATTCTCCACATGGGAGGCGACACCATGAGATACACATGGTAGATGGGCATTGCCATTTAAATTGTACTAAAGCTAATTTTCAGTTTTCTCTATTTCGAAAAAGCAGCCAATTTCTAATTTTTTTTAGAATGGGTAAGTTTGCCGATCAGCACACGTAACCATTCATTTTTTGGAAAACTGAACCGAGGTAATTAACACTCTACAGGGACTTTTCGTTTTAAGCTGCGGGGATAGGAGGGTTAGGGTAATGAATGGGTGGGGTAGGGTTAGTGTATTGGAAGAAGAGGGTTAGGCTTAGGTGAGGCTGCAGGTAGGGGAGTCTTAGGATTAGGCTGCGGGGATGGGAGTTTTAGGGTCAGACTGCAAGGAAGGGAGTCTTAGGATTAGGCTGCATGGACGGGTTATGGTTAGATTAATGGAAGGAGAGGGTTAAGGTTAGGGTAACACAAGGGGAGTGTTAGGGTAAGGATTGGGATAAATTTATAATTACCATTTGGCGCGTAGTCATTGTCCCAGGGAGGATTGATTGCTTTGCCTCTGCAAGACAAAAGCAATCGATTTCCAAGCCTTTTCGAAACTGGCCAAGAGAGAATTCGAAAAAGAAGTGTTCTCTGTGATGACCCACACCCAAATTGTACAATTGGAGCAGCACGGTGGCTCAGTGAGTAGCACTTGTGTCTCACAACGCTGAGGTCATGAATTTGGTTTCTGGACAAGACCTTTTCTGTGTGGAGATTGTATGTTCTCCCCATGTTTGCGTGGGTTTCCTCCAGGTGCTCCGGTTTCCTCCCACTTTCCAAACACATGCTGCTAGGTTAATTGACTACTGAATAAATTAACCATACTGTGTGTGTATGTGTTGAGGACCTAGGACCAGATCCAGACCTACGTGCTTTTTACGTATCACCGCGTATTGTATTTATGCTGGCGTAGTTTCTATGCACTCCCCTCGCTCGTACGTACTTTGGTCATTTTACGCTGCCCAAACCCTACCTTAACTTTTCAAACTGATGTATGCAATGGATTCACGTATGTAACGGCCTAAACCGGCCCATACTGTACAATTTAAATTCCTTCCTCTGCCCACAAAGCATAACTACGGGTGTCGTATGGATGAGCCCGCCCCTTCGTTTGTAGTTACGCTGATGGTACTTACGTTCAGAGTTACGTGACGCAACAACTGCTGCGCGCATTTGCAGTAAATAGCAGCTAGCGTAACATCGCTAGCGTGCTTAGGTCTGGATCTACCTCCTAGTATGTAGCTTCAATGGGGCAGGGACTAATGTTAATGTGAAATATTCACATGTACAATTCAGTATTGTAATACTTAAGGTAGAGTCCTGGGCACGGATCCATCATCATAGGAGAGCAGGGGAAGAGCACTGTTCTCCTGCGTGTAGGATGTTGGATACTAGCCAACTGAGGCTGACATACGGAGTTGGCACACTGCTAGTAATAACTTTAATAGACGGACTGACTGAGGAAGCTGCAGCTGTAGAGGTAACAACCACCTCATCTTATACTCTCCTCAACTAAACTATGAAAGTTTTTAACCAGAGTTTTGCTAAATAAAAGAAATGAGAGAGTGCAGTTTTCTTAATATTGGATACATGAGACATAAAATCAGAAACCACTAATTGTGTTCCAGACTCTCAACTTTACAGCTTATACAAATGAAAACATTGTAACTTGCAAAGGAAATATAAGATAAAGTAACAAAAAATGATTTTTATTCTTGGGTTTGAAAGACTTTTTATTTAGTTGAAATATGTAATTGCCCCAAAGCTATATTAAACAATAACCTGTTCTGTGATCTGTTCTGGGAGTACTGTATGGTATAAAACATATGCCAAACACAGATGCAGATGTAGAGAGCTGTACAGTGACTTCTCTGGTTAAACACCTGTTGTAGGTAAAAGCTAGTAAGAAGGCAGGGATAGACACATTCCATGGCTTTGGCCTTGGTATATGTTAACATCACATGCCATTAGTGTGCTACAAAGGCATTATTGTATTTTAGGCAGAAATACTAATATTTATTTTCCTCTGAGACTGATGATTGTCTTATGACTAATATTGGTCTTTTCTTTCTCAGATTCAGGACATGAGCTATTATAAAAAAAATGAGGTTATGAACAACGGGCTGTTAAAAGGTTGTTAAAAAGATTATTCTCTCACTGCTAAAGGTCCCTTGTATTGTATTCAAACAGGCTGAACTGGACACTGTGCACACCAGCACTTGGAATGACTTTCAGCAATGCTGGTGCAACAAAGCACAGTCAGACTGTAAAAAGGTGTAAAGTAGGGGAGGGAAAGGAAGGGTTAAAGTGAAAAGGAGGTGAGGGGAAGGAGATACTGTGGATTATAATTGACAGAAGAAAGAAGGAAAGTTCCAAATGAATGGCTATGAATATAAAGACATAGGCCTGGATTCACAATGCCGGACGTATTGCATATACGTTTGGTGTTTCCCGATATTTGAAACTGTGCATGCGTAGTATCTTTTTTTATGTAATCTACGTAACTTTTCACTACGTAGATTGCGTATATGCGGTCTGAAAGCCTGGGCTGGGGGGGGGGCAGGGGGCCATGTATTCCCCGGGCAGCAATGCCATTGTGTGTTTTAGGACTGCCTTCCTCTGGTGTGGCCCAGCTAGTAGTGACTGCTTAGCTGCACTACTGCAGTCTCCAGATCAGGGGCGGAGCCAGAGCTTCCTCTGTTAACTTTGACTTCCTCTTGAAGTGACTCCCTGTAATTGTGTCATCAGGTACTGTGTGAGTGAGACTGCATATAATAATAGTCTATAATAGACTGCATTGTGTCTTTAAAATAAAAAAAAAATTACTTTATCATGGTGTGCATTGTGCGTGTGATAAATGCATACCCTTCAACACGGGGATCGTGGCCATGAAGGGACGTGGCTTTAATCTGCTCTCATTTGAATGTATGATAAGGTGTAAAATCTCAATTTAAACCTTATCATATGAGCTAAGATCTCACATGAGAGTGTCTTCAATATAGTGATCAGATGCTGCAGGACTGGAAGGTGAGTATAGGAGGGGAGGGAACTGCTGGGCCAGAATCTAGTACAGGAGCCCTTTTAGTCGGCACAGACCATTTAAATGGTACTGTTCTTGCTAAATCGTACGCTGGCTGGCCAATCTTACGGCAGCAGCGTAAGATCGTCTTAAAAGCCGGGCAGATGATGGATCGGGCGTCTACTGTCACTCCCCTGTCATTCTACTCTCACTCCCCTGTCACTCCGCTCTCGCTCCCCTGTCATTCTGCTCTCACTCCCCTGTCATTCTACTCTTACTCCCCTGTCGTTCTACTCTCACTCCCCTGTCACTCCGCTCTCACTCCCCTGTCATTCTGCTCTCACTCCCCTGTCATTCTACTCTCACTCCCCTGTCATTCTACTCTCACTCCCCTGTCACTCTGCTTTCACTCCCGTCACTCCGCTCTCACTCCCCTGTCATTCTACTCTCACTTCCCTGTCACTCCGCTCTCACTCCCCTGTCACTCCGCTCTCACTCCCCTGTCACTCCATTCTCACTCCCCTGTCATTCTACTCTCACTCCCCTGTCATTCTGCTCTCACTCCTCTGTCACTCCGCGCTTACTCCCCTGTCACTCTGCTCTCACTCCCCTCTCTCATGTGGACTTTGTATGACTTACACGTTTATAAGCCTTCCTTAAGTTCTCCGCATGATCCTGTGCAGATCTGCCTACCGTGGACCTTCATCTGCATCTCTCCCCCTGCATGCACACAAGACTTGGAATCGCGCAGCGACCCGCATTTGAAACTCCTCTCTCATGTATTGAATTCAGAACCCTACCTTAAGTTCCCTGAATGGATCTGCGTCCATCCGAATGCAGATCTGTGCAGAAGTGCATACCACTGTCCACTTACCATAATCTAAATGTAAATTTGAGAGTTTATTGGACATGCCAGGAAATAGTTACAGTTTCAGTTACAATTATAAATTGGCAAATCAGTTTGTCTTTCTAAAGAGAATTTAAGGTAAAACCTGTAGCTGTAGAGCACAAATGCTCTGATGACATAACGAGACACACATTTATACTAGTTGTTTTACAGGCGTAACTCCTTTTTGTAAACATTCTTACTAGGATGGTGCATTATGACTGTCTCAGAGAAACATGTTCATGTCATCAAAGCTGATGATTAATGCATGATTAACTTGTCACTAGAAAAACACTGCAATTCCATTCCCTGGGTCAATCTACTATGCTGGAGCTTTTATTTCCAGAGCGGGTGTGGGTCTGCATTTGATTGCTCTTGTCCCACCGAGGACAAGCAATCAAAGATCCCCAGGACGAATCCACAGTAGTGAGAGTATTTCTTCAACCCCAACCCTTATCCTAATCCTCACCTTAACCCTCCCTTCCCCTTCCCTTACCTCTATGCTAACCCTCTCTTCCCTGCAGCCTAACCCTAAGACTTCCTCCCCCACAACCTGATCCTAACCCTCCCTTCCCCACAGCCTGACCTTAAGATTCCCTTCCTCGCAGCCTGATCCTAAGACTCTCTTCCCCACAGCCTGACCCTAACCCCCCCTTCCCCACAGCTTGACCCTAAAATTCCCTTCCCCGCAGCTTGACCCTAAGCCTCCCTTCTCCGCTGCCTGACCCTAAGACTCACCTCACCGTAGCCTAAACCTAAGACTCCCCTGAGGAAGCCCCGTTACGATCAGCAATGCGGCCGTAATGCCGTAGATCTGATCGTAATCGTTAGGGTAGAAATCTGGACACGTAAGTGTGACGACCACTACGATGACAGCCGTACAGACTTTGGGCGGCCGTAAGGCACCCGTAGGTCTGGATCAGGCCCATAGTAACACTAAAATAATGGGCCTGATCTAGAGTTGAGTGTAGGAGTCAAGTAGTATGTCTCGCCGCGATTTTTCACTGTGCATGCTCAGAAACGAAGAGCACGCAATCATGGCCCAATCACACCGCTACGCAACTTGAGCCGAGGCAGCTGGTGTTCTGGAGGGCGTGCTGTGTGAGAGTATAGGTGGATGCACATAGTCCATGTACAGTAAGGATGTGCCCAAAAAAATGCACCCGATCCAGACCTGAATGCAGACAGAAATAAGCACTGTTTATGTCAAAACATTTGCACCTGCCACAGATCTTGTCTAAGTCCAAGTGCATGCATTCCATGGGCCAGATTTACTAAGCTGCAGGAAAGGAAAAGTGGAGAAGTTGCCCATAGCAACCAATCAGATTCTCCCATAGCAACCAATCAGATTCTAGCTGACATTTTCTAGTATGTAATAGGAAAGTGAGAGCTATAGGAAACATCTCCACTTTTCTTTTCCCACAGCTTAATAAATCTGGCCCCATGTCTTATTTCTGACCTGTGTGGTTGAATTTCACATTTCAAACACATTACTAAATTTGCAGTATCCATAACATTTATTTTCATTATAGAATTCAGTCTAATTGCCCTGCACTTGTGCAACATTGAACTTGGCTGCTTTTTACTCGTACATCACGTGTGTACCCCAATTTTCCCCTGTGTTTACATTTCGCCTCTGCCTTTGCTGTTGTTGATGAAGAAAACTTTGTAAAAACAGCTGTTTTCAGCCATTTGTGGGAGCTAGGACCACTTCTCCAACAACACTTCTCCTTTCCTTACAGCGGAACGTTGGACGAAGGCCCTTTAGTCAGTGTCTTTTCTGGGAATTATTACATCTGTAGGGACAGGTTGTGGGTTAGGATCTTATCGGAGTAAGTGCAGTTACCTTTCTCATCCCTGAGGAGGGAATAGTTTACCTTGTTATACCAGATTACGTGGTAGATATTATTTTTTTCTTTTATGATATATGATATATATGGTAAAAGTGAGACACGCAAAAGAAAAAGTTAATCTACCCCAAGTGAACCCTTTCTGGAAAAAAAGAGATATTCATTGATGGTACCAATTTAAGGACATGGAAGAAGGTGAATTTTTTACATCCTTTAGAAGGAATGAACTCATGAACTTGAGAGGTTGGTTCCAGACGTTTATTTAAGAACACCTAGTTACCTGTTGGATTCAGTGGAACTATTGAGAAACAAACACATTAATTGATTGTGGAAGGGTATTTAAAGAGTGAATTGTGTTTGTGTGGGGGCTAAGTTATGCTGTGCACTTTCCTGGTGTGCTCCAGACCCACATCTGCTTGGAAATTGGCTTAGATTGGTAAACACTTCACTTGGACATGAGAAGTTTGTGTTTGTATTATTAAAAATTTGAACAATATCTGGAATAGATGGGTTGACACAGATTACTATGGGAATCCAGCTCTCAATGATGAAACTGCCTAACTGCTGTCAAGATTGTTTCACTTTGTTCCATAGAGCAGATTTATTGTTATCATTTATGTATATGTTTATAAATGACAATGTATATATGCAATTGTTCATGTATGCCTAATCAGCTGTACACTTCTGGAATTTTTGGTGTACTTATACTGTACTTGTAGTACTTGTACTTATGTATGATTCTGTATGTTGTTGACTAAAAATGTAAATAAAAACCATTTGATTTAAAAATATTCTGTATGAGGAAGAGCAAGTCCACATTGGTAGATCATACATAAAGGATTTGGAACGCCTTTACTGTATGATTACCATCCTGGACACTAAACACCGTGTGTACCTCATATGCATGGTGGGGGGCCAAACCCATCTTGCGGAGGCTGATTTCCGCAACTGTGTTCTGGAGCATACCCAGGGCTCTAGCCCACTATATTCATGTCTCATTGGTTAAAAGCTGCTTGTCATATATATGGCACAGTCTATTTTTTTTTTTGAATGGCTCATATAAGTCCTTTTTGAAGACCATGTTTTAATTTTGCAAATAAAAAATTTGTGTGGATTGAACTCTAATGCATATCTAATGCACCCTAGGGCCGATCCAGAGGTGAGTGTACCCCAGCTCGCGTAGCTTATCTTGGTGTTATTTAGCACTGTACATACTCATATTGTGTATTCAATCATGCCTGAACGTAACCTAAGCTGTATCTGCTTGCTCTATGAAAGGTGTGTTGTGGTGGGGAGGGGGAGGGGGCGGAGACTTGTATTTAATACACAGTGAGGGCACGGTCATGCAATTTTGGATGGTACAGGGCTGAACACAGACATAAATAACTTATCAAAACATTTGCTCCAGGTCATTTCTAAGTCCAGGGGGCTGATACTCCACAACCTATTTCATACTTCAAAAGCAATACATAAGTTCAATATTTGATATAAACAGTAGAATGTTTTTTCATTTTTTTTGCCTAAATTCATTCTTTGATATTGTTTTAGTGCATTCACATTGTATTTACGGTATACAAAATGCTGTACTATGCTGCACTTGCACAAGATATATGGTCACGTGGCTGCATTGAGTTGGGCTACTATTGGGCTACTATTGGGCCGTTTGCTACATACTGTACTTGCATAGATATCCAGAGCTGCCAATGCTGGCCACTTCAAGCTTTTCTGAGGGAAGGTAAAATAAGATAAACTGCTTTTTTCTTTCAGTTTATTTTAAAGCATATCAGAAATAACACATTTACACCCAAAAATATTTTGACAACCTTACAGTCATCGCGGATTGACTGGGTTTTGTATCCGTTCTGGGTTCCCGGGAGCGTAGTTCAGTAGAGCAACGGAAACTGGGAGGTCTTATGTAGGCTGTAAAAAGTTGGAAAAAAAACTGGACTGAATTTGACTGAACCAGACTGGACTAGACTGCAACAGACTGGATTGAACTTGACTGGACTGGAACAGGCTGGATTGTACTTGACCAGGCTGGACTGGATTTGACTTGAATCTTAACTGAACCAGACTGGACTGGATTGGATTGGAACAGGCTGGACTTGGACTTGAATGAAAAGACTGAAGCGCTTCTTCAGAAAGAACCAGGCACCTTGAATGACCAAATTGTTCTGGCACTGTTTAGACAGAGCTCCAGGTTTAAATAGACCGCCCTCAGCCAGGATTGAAAGACCGGATCATGTGACAGTGGGAGAAAGGATCCAATAGGCTGGACAATATCAGATGACACAATGCAATACACCAGAAAACGCCACTGCTTGACGCCAGAATGGAGGCACAGGAGACACCGCAAGGCATACAGGAGGCTGAATGGAAGGCTGCCACTACCGAGAGTAGCACATCCTTGATGGAGAGGCATGGGCACGGCTAGATAGTGCCGCCTCTGACATGGTAAGACCCGTGTTTTGTGACACATTGTGTATGAGCTGTGTGTGCACCCTTTAATGTTTTCATAGAATTGTGAGGAAATCTAAAAATACACAATACTGTTTACCCAATATTCTGTGGTAAATTGGATAGATGGCATTTTTCCTGCATCCTAAATCTCAAAAAAAAATGTTATTACACTCCCAAAGGTACAGTGGCAGAAGCTCTTTGTTTTTTACTACTAGAATTCCTGCTAAACCTGTTACATCTCTGCACTATACAGTAAACGTTTCTGACTTACTGCCAGCAGAGGAGACAAATGCAACTCCTAGAATTTAATACAAGAAATGTAACTTCAGGTCTGTCGAGTGTATTTTTTGTTTCTTTTTCTTAGTTTTGTTTTTGCTGCTTCCTTGGGAAAAGGGATTTGTTTCTTTGTTTTCATTTTTTTTGTTTAATATTTTCTTACCCTTAACATAGTTTTATTTTAAGCTTCAGTGACTTCATGGACACAGAGACAGGGCTTGTATTTAAATGATCTGAGTTGATATTGCTTGTAACCTGACCATGTTTTTTTTTCTATTCTACTGACTGACACACATCACAAAATATTATAGAAATGTTGCACCTGGTAAGTAGAGATAATTCGGTATATTTCTGACAAATAAATTTGTATCTTATTACTAGCTTCAGCTGCAGTAATTTCCAGACAGGAGTCTGTAGCATACAATACTTCTTAATGAGCTGCACACTTTTAGCCAAGAGTAGGATTAATGAACACTGGGGAAACCACTATTTGCATTGACCTTTGTGCACACTGGGAGGTAATGGATACTCTAATAACCCTGACTAGCACAGACAAACACCTGGGTGCAGAATCTAAACTGGCACTGGTTTTCACCAGGGTCCCTGCAAGGAAGGTTGGACATTGCTACTCGTGGTCTCCGACATCAGACCTAGGAATGGTAATGGCTAAAGAGAAGTCAAAGGTAACGTAGGCAAGGTCAACACCTGGCATTCAGCAGGGTAGCAGAATCACAAAACAGATTAGGAGCAATAACAAAGCCAAGAGTCAAAGCACAAATAGGCATGAGATGCCAAATCGAGAAACAGAGCCAAAGTCAGGAACGAAGCCAAATAGCTAGAGGTAGGAGAACTATACTCTGACAATGATGACTGCCCAGAGTGGCATTTAAATAACAGACCTGATGAATAGAATACACCCAGTAATGGGTGGCGTCACATGCCAGTGATGCCAGGACCGAAGCAGTAGGAACCACCTCACAGCAAAGTATAAGAATGCAGGAAGTGATGCAGCTTTGGGAGAATGCACTAAGTGTGAGACTGGTAAGTATGTAATGGTAGTTTATCCATGCAGATGTGTGACAGTACTGCATGTAAGTAATCTGCTCTAACCCAGATATTAGGGGCTTGAGTCTAGGCAACATTCTCATTTCAAATGTTCAGTGCCATTGCAGATAATCTTATTTGAGTTGAAAGTATTTTTAGACTTATTAAATACACTGGAGGGTGATATTATACTGAACACACTCAGGAGGGTGATATTATACTGAGCACACACACTTTGTTGATCTCTGTTAGGTCTACAAATATTTTCTCATGACATAATTATGTCTCTTTTTAAGGTCTCAGTGATGGTTGATGAAGAGACCCAATTTGCTCTCCAGCTCTGTCATTGATTACATTTGTTTCCTCTGTTGTGATGTATCCCATTGAATGCTCTAACTGTCCTTTATGTTTCACCACTCTGAAACGATGTGTGGTCTCCTCTTGATGACGTCTTGTCCATAACCTGGAGAAGCTCAAAGAAAATATGTAAGACCAGCAAAACTCATAGTGCAGTATTGTAAATGCAATCATTTATTGTAACAACAACTTTAAAAACAAATGGTGTCTCAGTGGGTAAAGGTGACATTCATAATAGATATCAATGCTATCTGGGTGATGATTATTATATAACAGTAATAAATCTTATTTCTTCAAAAATTATACGGTGGGTCTTTACCCTAATAAGGGGCCATTATTTGACCCTACCTGTTACAAGCCAAATATCATGAAGATACCAATGGTCCAATGTGGTACTCAGACCGGGACAGTGGATACAAACAAAACACTGACGCGTTGAAAAACTTGAAACACGGACTATTGGAATCTTCATGATGTCTGGCTTGTAAAAGATAGGACCCCTTATTAGGATGAAGACACACCATAAGGTGGTACATTTTTATTTCTTTGAGTCTGATTGTTGTATTAGAAGGATATTTTTGGAAAGATATAATCTGGGCGGTGGATACATTGCTCTCTTTTAATATATATGTTTGTGTTGTCTGCTTTTCATATTTTAAAATGGAGACATTTTTTTGGGAAGCAACAAGATTTATTAAAGTTATAAATGTAATAAAGAATTATGTTTTTATGGTGGTTTGGAGAGCACTGTGATTTATTGTGGTAGCACCCGCTCTTGGTAGCCCCTATTTGGGGGATTTGTCCACCAACTGATATTGGTGCGGAACAATTATCCTTAGGAGTTCTGTAAGGAATTAAGAGTTCATTTACAATCTGAAATAGAATAGATATCCACAAAGCCTATAACTGGCAGTATATTTTATGTAATAAGAATCACCTTTGTCAAGGGGATGTACATTGCAGTCACAGGTGCTTCTACTCCAGCCACTAATCGTTCATTATATTTTGGCTGTTCATACAAATCTGAATAATATGGATTACATCAACTCTTCAAATTCCATAATACACTTTATCATTCCAATGAAGGTTTCTATTTTCATGAGGTGCCCTGTGACAAAATTATTGACTACCAGTGTAATTAACAGTTCATTAAATATTCAATAGTACAATAATGCTTAAATATCCTACAAACAATGGGCCGGATCCAGAACTACGTCCGTCTTCCATAGACGGACGTAATTCAATGAAAAATAGCTACTGCGCATGCGCAGTAGCTATTGTTCATTGAATTACGTCCGTCTGTGGAAGAGGGACGTAGTTCTGGATCTACCCCAATATCTTTTATTGTAGCTGTAATTTGTGACTTGAATATTGTTCCTTAAAAATATTTCTGGTTCTATCAGGGATGGTTTAAGCCTTGCTATTCCAATTTTCTACCGGTCAGAGGACTGGAAATTACAACAATGTAAAACACCCACATTTATTGGAACTATATTAATTGACAGACCAGTGTATTAGTTTTGCTGAGGTTTATTGATATTCTTACTTGAAAAATAAGACTGACACATGCTACAGGAAGTCACATGGCCACAAGTTGTATAAACTGCAGAATAATGATATCATGATTCATGGGGACCTAAGTCTCTGAACTGATTAACAGATATGGCTGGAATCCTCAAGGATGACCTCTATGACTTTTTTCCCGTCATGGGCAGCCCTGCTAAAAATAATCGCTTTCAATATCCCGGTAAAGATAAAACAGTATTTGGAACATGTTCCAAGTCTGTGTAGAACTTTGCATGCTATATTATTTAGTCAATACAGTTAAGCACTCAACAAATATAACAAACCCAGGAAACACTTTATAAACGTTATAGAATTTCTGAACGCAAACTCCAGCAAAGTAAAAGACAAGACCTTTTATTTTTGTTTTATTCAACTCACTGTCATGTATAATTAAACTGGAGATGATGATCCTAGTTAATGATATTCAAACGAGTACAAGTAGCATGACACATTTTGCTTCCTATTCAGTTTCAACATAGATGTTTCCCTTGAGCATTTGCCTGCTGTGTTACACAGACAGAACAAAAAGAAAAGAAAAAAACTGATTTTTAGTAGCTCACTTTCAATGACTTCCCTTTTATAGTTTAAGAACCAGTTTCATTTTGATTGCAGAATTTTGCATATGAAAATAGTTGTTTTAAGACAGACACAATTTGATTACACCGGAGAATAAAACTACAAACATCTCCAGAGCAAGAGAAACAGGATGAAGGTGTAATGACTGAGGCCCATCTTCTGATGAGCTGGCCAGACATATGATGATAAAAATCCATTGACATATATTCTATTTTTGTACTTGAATTTGTTTTAAGGATAGTGAATAGTTGTTTATTTAATGGCTTCCCGGTGATGGGTACTACTCGGTCTCCCTCATATTTTTTAAATAGTAAATTAGAGGGCAGCAACTAACACATTGTGTTATCACAAAGGTCTTTGTCAGACAGCAAACAATTAATTATTTATTAGCAATTTTTATATAGCACCAGGAAGCATTTTATTTTGTGGAACCTACACAATCCGTCATCCCGGATTTACTATATACGTGTAGAAAAAATTAACCCCCCCCCCCCTCCAGCTTACACTAAGATAAACTGTCTCTCCCCAGTTTGCGCACACACATATGGAAGTAACCCTCTCACTGCCCTCAGTTCATACTTAAACACCCTTTCAATGTCAATACCAAATTAACTCCCCTCCTATTAAAACAAAGTTAACACTCATTATTATAATTATTATTATTATTATTAAAACTTATTTATACAGCACCACAAATTGTCTGCAGCACTTTACAGAGAACATTAGACATTCACATCTGCCACTGCTACATACTAAGCTCCCTAACACATACATACATACATATATGCATATATCAGGGTTAATTTAGTAAGCAATTAACCTACCAGTTTGTTTTTGGCATGTGGGAGGAAACCAGAGCAGATGGAGGAAACCCACACAGACACGGGAAGAACATACAAACTCCACACAGATAAGGCCTGGTTCAGTAATCAAATTCATGACCTCAGCGCTGTGAGACACAAGTGCTACTCACCGAGCAACCATGCTCCCCAGTTACTCTAATTTAACCCCTCTTCCTTGTTTATATTAACTCCCCATCCAACTCCCAGTTAACACTCCCACCCCTTAGTTAATACTCATTGCACGGTATTCAGTTATCCCCACACTCACACTAAACTTCCTTAATCTAAAGTTTACCTGCCCTCCCCATCTTCATCCCTGTGTCTGCTCTTTGTTAACCCTCTCCCACTTAGCATATTAGCTTTTATGAGCAGGACCCTCCTCCCTCCTGTCATCACCCCTCTACACTGTCCTCATTAATTCCCACCTTTTTCTCTCTACTGTCTATCTCTCTCCTTATTCATCTGCTCCTAGTCACATATCCTGCATCTTTATTTTCAATACATATTGTTCAGCTACTTTTGTACAGTATTTTATGTTTGCATTGTACTTGTATTGTATTCCTTATTTAAAACTATTGCCTTTGTACGGCGCTGCGGATACCGTGTGGTGCCTTATAAATAGACATTATAATAATAACAATAATATTCTACCAGTACTGTGGCTCAGTGAGTAGCACTTGTGCCTCACAGTGCTGAGGTAATGAGTTTGATTCCCAGACTAAGACTTATCTGTGTGGAGTTTGTACGGTTTCCCTGTGTCTGTGTGGGTTTCTTCCGGGTGCTCCGGTTTCCTCCCACACTCCAAAAAACATGCTTGTTGATTAATTGGCTGCTGAATAAAATAACCCTGATGTGCGTGTGCGTCTGTTTTAGGGACCTTAGAATGTAGCTTCAATGGGGCAGGGGCTGATGTGAATGTGAAATATTCTCTGTAAAGTGCTACGTATTCTGATAGCGCTATATAAAAACCTGTTAATAATAATAACTAACAGTTTAAAAATCACTCACCTCTCCTGTGACATCTCTTCTCTTTCCTCTAGTGCAGTCATCCTCCATTACCTCCTAATTCCTACAGACTCCATAGCCAGCAAACAGCGCAAGTGGCTGTGTTTATAGGACTCTCTCTTTAATGCTGCAATAGATGATATTGGGTCTGCTCATTCACTATATGTATTGTGCAGCTCATCTGGTGCCAGCTTGGATTTAAAAATGATCAGAAGCAAAATGAGTGATTTAGATACACTGTTGGTTTTATGTGAATGATGTAGAGGGATGGTAAAAAGAATGTAGCGTAGAAGAAGAGTAAGAGGGTTGTTGAGGAATGCGGCAAGTGGAGATGAGTCTTTAAAGAGCACTAAAAATTTAGGTCCGGAGTCACAGTTACGTAGTTTGCGTCTTACGTACATTATTTTAAGAATTGAGCTACTACACATGCCTAGTAGCTTATTTACGCTATCTACGTACCATTTCTGTATGTGGATTGCGTAAGTGCGGTCTAAAGACTGCGCTTACGCAATATATGTACAGAAATGGTATATAGATAGCGTAAATAAGCTACTAGGCATGCGTAGTAGCTCAATTCTTAAAACAACGTACGTAAGACGAAGACCACATAACTGTGCATTCGCACCTTACAGACTAGATGAAGAAGGTCATGTTGAGACAGAGTGGATGTAGCGCAAAAGTCCAGAAAAGTAAAAAGCAAAGGGAGAATAGAACAAATATTATGGTCCCAACTTATGGAGCTCTATGAGCCGTCCCAAGTGTGATTCAAAATTGGTACTATGATCTAAAAAACAGGGTATAGCCATTCAGAATAAGAGACCCTGAAGAGCTCCTAAACACAAACACTATTGCAGCTAGATATCCCTGTCTGAATGTTCATACTACTGTCTATAATTGGTGTCATTTCTATACTAGTGACTTGAAATTTGGGGATTTTTGTTATATATATATATTACTTTAGATTTTGTTATTTTTTTGTTTTGGAAGTTAAGTATGTTATCTGATTTTATTTATAGATATGCATATAAGAGCCAGTTGGTCATTTGGCCAGCGTTGAGAGGTTGCAGTCTGGTACCAAGTAATTCTCCTAGTAGGTTTCATTATCAAACCTGCCCAAGGAACACCTGCTTAACAACACTGAAACCTGTTGCTTGCTCGACTTTTCTTAGATCGTCAGTGACGTGTGCTCAACAGTTCCAGGATTGACGGTGCTCAAAGAGAATTTCTTCTGGACTCTCTCG
Organism: Limnodynastes dumerilii; assembly: GCA_011038615.1. Taxonomy (NCBI): domain Eukaryota; kingdom Metazoa; phylum Chordata; class Amphibia; order Anura; family Limnodynastidae; genus Limnodynastes; species Limnodynastes dumerilii. The sequence continues at coordinate 105,270 of WWET01001553.1, read as the reverse complement.
GACATGATGCATTATGGATGGGCAAGTATTATTCTAAATGCTATTTTTAATTTCCGTTATAAGGATAGGATTAGGGAAGGGTTAGGCTGTGGTGAGGAGATGTTAGGTAGGCTTCGGTAATGGGGAAAGTTAGGGTTAGGCTGCAGTAAGGGTAGCGTTAAGGATAGGCTGCAGTGAGGGGAAGTTTAGGGTAAGGGTAGTAATAGTGTTTGCATCAGACTTTTTTCAAATTACATTATTAAGTTTGGTATAATAATACTGTCGACCTTAGTGTTGTCGGTAAATTAACCCTCACAAGCACAATATTAAACTAAGTAGACATTCAGAAACAGTCAACCAAATATTGCCAAATGTATAATGGCGCAAAAATCACTGAATAACTTGTATAGCACACCTAGAACGCACAGAAATATAATGTAAAATTTATTTTTTTGAAGGAAAGTTTACCTAGAAAATTTTATATCTAAAAAAAATATAGTAAACTCAAACACAATTTTATTGAGACATGAATAGTGTATAAAAAATATGTATATCAATAAATAAGAAACATAGCGTATCTGCAGATGAAATAATTTCTGCAGTAATAACCAGTATTGCTTGATCTGAACAGCCTGTATCTCTGCCTTAACTAGAGGCCCAGGCGACAACATACCATAAAGCAAGCAGCTGGACTGTTCTGGAGCAGCTGATGTGACATGTATGATTTATGTAATCTACATGTCTGCATGCATAAATAGGAAGCACAAGAAAGAAAATGTAGATGAATGATTGAGATGCTAAATCCTCTAATGCAGTTTCAAAGTCTTCCAATTTTGTGAGTCTGATGACCTGTAATAAATTATGCTTCTACTTGCATATCAATATGTTTTTGTGCCATTGGCTAAAATACATATCACAGAATAATTTGCTTAGATATGTCTATAAACAATAAATATAAATGATCACATTTCTTCAGTCTCACTAATTAGGCCACTAAATTGAGCAGAAAGAAGATAACGTAATCCTAGGGAAGATCCCAAAGGTCAGCTGTATTGACATAGCTCTGGTGACAGTGACATAAATAACGTATGCTCCCATAGTGGATTCCCAACCCCTGTTAGGTATGTACCAGTTTCTCACTATGGAATCAGATCAAGTACCAAAAACCGATTCCATACTAAACTAATTATCTTCTCCTTAATTACTTTTCTTCACCTACATTTCAATTCATTACTACCACATCAATGCCTTTTCTCTGCTACATATATACTCAGACCAGTGTTCCTGTTATAAAACCGTATACCAGGGCATGGAATCTTACTGAGGACTAGTGGTCACTGAAGCCCCTGATGGTGGGGGCAGACTTGGCTGCTAGTCACCCACAGGTTGCGGCTCCTGGCAATGATCCTGGGTTAGAGTCATCAGTGTATGAGAATGTTATGAAAGGGTCACACCAAGGCATGGAGTCTAACTACTGGTGGGAACAGACTTGGCCGCAGGTCAGCAGCATGGTGTGGCCAATAGTGAAAACTCTTAGAGCAACATGTTTCACTATGCCACTTAACACACACGAGTATCCCAGCTACCAGACACACTGCAAACACACGAGAGCAATATAACATAGAGGGTGCATGCAGACAGAAAGATTGGTGGTGAATAACGCCACAGGATAGCAAGGGTGTATAATACACTCAGAGCGCTCTGTGAACTGGAGACAAGCTATACAACCAGGAGTATCCAGCAGGTTCCCAAGTAAGGTACAAATAGATGGTAACACTTAAGCACACAGGATTCAAGTGCAAGTAGATGGTAACACTGAAGACCACAGGATATAAGTGCAAGTAGATGGTAACATTGAAGACCACAGGATATAAGGGCAAGGGGTGTGGGTCCCCAGAAAGAATAGATCTATTTCGATAGGGCTGTTTTTTTCAAAACTGGCTGGGATTTCGATTGCTTATGCCTCGATGAGGCATAACAATTGGTCCACAGAGCACCAAACACGGTGCTCCGAAAAGTAAGCCTGAAAAACTACCCCAACCCTTCACCTAATTCTAACCCTAACCCTCCCCTTCCATTACCCTAACCTTCCCTTCCCTGCAGCCTGACCCTAACCCTCCCTTCCCTGCAGCCTGACCCTAACCCTCCCTCTCCCGCAGCCTGACCCTAACCTGTGGAAACAGAAAATATTAAAAGCATATTTGCGAATATTCGCATATTAATCGCTATATAGTTAGAGACAAAGAACCGCAAAAGTGCGGGAATTCGGGCACGCGTACGCACGTGCGCGTGCATTCCCATGCTCGTACACACTTTCGCGGGCTTTGTTAAATTCGATTTTAAAGTAATAAGACATACATTTACACGCAAATAAACACACAGGGTTTGTTAATATAAAATGTACTAAAATGTTCCCATTTATTAAAACAGTGCTTTATCTCTACAGACGGAGTAAACAGGAGGAAATCGCCAAACAGCTTCTGAATGGACTTTATATGTATTGTTTAGACTCATAGGGTAGCTTAAATCATAACCCATAATGTTAGCTAGACGCTGATAAGACCGCATGTTTGCGGCAGTAGTTATGCGCTATGCTAGATTAGAGTGTAAAATGTGTATGAATGAAGGATATGCAGATGACCCTCCAGGAGGAGAACAATGGAAGACCCCAGGACCAATGATGACCTAGGAACCACCAAGAGGATTGAGATCCCTCCAATCAAGCAGAAGATCGGCTACCCCTTTGATGTATGGACATAAAAGGACTTTGTTTTGGGACACTCACTCTCATTCTTTCCTGAGTGGACGTCTGGACTGATCGTCTAAGCCTTCCTGGTCGGCTGCGCTGCGTGAATACTGTGTTGTTGTACTTTGCTGTTAACCTGATTCTGTTCAGTAAACTCTGTTGCGTAAGTTTGAACTAACATTCGCCTTTGTGCTATTTTTCGCAGTTTTAGCGGCTTTTTAGCGGTAATTACGTACTGATCTACGAGGGTACTTTTTGGGGTACACGGACTCTACAAACCCTTCCTTCCCCGCAGACTGACCCTAATCCTGGAGAGGTAACTCACCTTTCCTGTGGTCCGTGTTCTGTGGTAGCGGTGGTGTCGGTGTTTCTGAAAAGGAATGGGTGAGTATGGCGATCGGCATACTCACCCATTCTGAAAAAAAATTCTAAAATGGAGGGGTATTTGAAATAGGGACATCTGAAAAGGAACTTTTGAATGTCCCTATTTCGGTATCCCTCATTCTATGGGGATTGCAACTGAGTTCAAGTAGATGGTAAAATTGAAGCCCACATGATATAAGTGCAAGTAGATGGTAACACTGAAGCCCACATGATACAAGTGCTAGTAGATGGTAACACTCAAGCACACTTGCAGGTAGAAGGTAGCGCTTAAGCCAGAGTACTGTCTGTTGGGATGAGTGCAGACTGCACCCATCACATATGGCAATACCAGACACACACTCACTCTGAGGGACAAGCTGAGGATGAGTAGGCAAGGAATGAAGCAGGAGAGAGCCACATGACCACACAATCAGAATGTAAGAAGACAAGAAGCATAAGGCAAAAGAGCAGGCAAGACGCAGGAGGCCAACACTATAACAGGTTCTGGCTGACGGCTATTTACAGGATCCAACCTCCAATCAGCTCATGACAGGACATGCCTCCAGTGTGACTGGAGGATGGCAATGGCCAAGAATCGATAGTACATGCTTAAACGCTACTGTGGACTGACCAACGGCATGTAACAGAGAAAACCCAAGGTCAGCTGGAGTAGAAACACCCCTATGGCAAACAAACACAATAGCACTAAGGTGCAGATAGAATGCACAGAACAAAGCTTCTGAGACTGGAGTGTAACTACAGTTTGAAAGACCAATAAAACTATAAAACAGGGAAGTGCCACAGACACCCTTTGAGTCTGGATGGAAATACCCAGAGAAGGAAGGGTACAGACACTGAGGCACTCAACAGATTGAGCGGATTGGAATAAACACACCAGAACGTAAAGAAGCAAATGCAACAGGTAAGGGCGGCGACCAAACAATATAATTAGCACCTAGGAGCAGGTCAGTCGGTTATCTAAACAAGAGGCCACCAATCAGCATCTTTGCTTGGAACCAGCTGATGAATCCTGATAGGATGACCAGACATACATAATAAAGAATGGGCACATGTAATGCTAGTGTGCTCTGGGCATCTAGCAAACAGAACACTGATGAACTCCTGACAGTGACATAACCTACGGCATGTAACAGTTCCCTTTTGTATAATAATATATTTGTGACAATATCATGGAAATGCTCCCCCGCTCCCCCTATGTATTTATTACATATTTTTGTTGTCCTGGATCAAGCACAGTGCAATTCGCTCATACTGTTGGCTGTACCCTTCATTGTTGTCCATCCCTGTCTTTCGAGTCATACTGTCCTTTAGTGGTGTGACTCCTACCCTCATCACAGCTGTGGTTTATATGATGGACAGTCAGTTTGCCGACATTCATACTTCAGGGATATTGACTCTCCTGGAATATCGGGGAGACTCACTAATCTGGCATTTCTCCAGGTATCCAGGATCCAGGAGCTGACAAATCTCCCGCACCTGGCTGGAGGCCTCAAGCCCTCCCCTCTGTCTTTCAATCCTAGTGTTAGTAGGGTCATTTGCGTCATGAATCCCACCCTATCCCTGATAACACAAGGTCTAAGAGACTTGGGGCCGTATTCAGAGATCCGTTTTTCACTATTTTCCGTGCGTATTTTTAAGATTGGATCAATTTTGAATCAACTGCGCATGCGTAGTAAATTTTATACGCCGTCAACGTAGAGGATAAGAGCGGAAATGCCTAAGGGACGGACTCCTGAATCGGGCATGGAAAAATCCGCACCTTAGTGCAATGGAAATATACACACCAAAGGATTTGCATAGAAATAAGCGGGGGGAAGCATTTAGATGATTGAAAGTGGGCGCGCTTACAGTTATAGGGCCGGAAATACACGCACCTAAGACACTTAAGGTCGGAAGTGAATGCGGTTAGTTAGGGCAAGTCAATGCACGTCCACACGGAGAAAGCAAGGGGAGTGACTGGATTTTTTGGTGGGTGTAACCTGCTCTGACTTGCTCCGTAGGTGCGTATATTTGCGACCCGATCGCCAGACGGATCTCTGAATATGGCCCTTGATCACCAGGGATGGGGCTTAATGACACAGTTTGCCTAAATTGTGTAATTAAGCCCTGTCCCCATGCCTGCTCTTATCTCTTCCCTCCTAGATCTCCCAGAGGTAAGAGATTAAAAGTCGGCAACCCTGTCATACCATCGACAACATTAGGTTGACAAATGTCTGAATGTTAACAAAATGAGGTTGAGAGGGCTGTCTTCCTGACAACACTACGGTAGACCGTATCATTATATCAACCTTAGAGTTGCCAACAGTTTAATTTCAGACAAACATTCATCTGCCTCTAACTGCAAGTATACGCACACCTCTGAATGAGGCCTGGAGTAGTTATAAGCAGGCTAAATTCGTAGTGGGGTTCTTTGTGATATGCATGTTGATGTACAGGAAGAAGCAGTAAAATTGGTATTTTCCTAGTTTATACCACTTTCTCTATTTGTTTCATGAGCTTGATGGAATTTTTGTTTACTCATCCTTATGCGCTTGTCCAGCTGACAAATACAGTTAGGGTTGAGATGTACGGGAATGTAGGAGTAGCAATTATACTTTGGTGTAGTCTGAATGAATACACCACATAGTCCAAGGGTCAATAGCACTGATCAGACAAGCTGTGGCAGCTGCCCAGTCACATTTATCAGCACATTGCACTGGACTGTATATTACTTCGCAAGAATCCAGTGTCTCAGGTATGGAAAAGTGACCATTACCGCTGCTACTAAGGTTTTTCTCTTACAAAATCTCTGTATCCTGGACGCGAGATGCCTGCAGCACGAATTGCATACCATGGGCATATGTATAAAGTAATATATTTGGGTTCTTTTAATTGCAGTAAATCTCCAATTAGCATAATTACAAATTACAAACATACACTACTGACCAGATACAGGGGCTGATTCAGAGTTTGAGAGTAAGGGCAAAACAGATGCTATTGTACGGCTCAGTTAAACCATGTTGCAATGTGAAGGGTGCTAATTAAATTTAATTATTTTGCATGCAGGAAAATAACTTTACTTTTAGCACATAGAATTCAAATACTGCATAACTTTATGTTTAATCTATAAATTAGAGATGAGATTAAGATACTTCACCTCTCAATTCAAATTCTGCTTTCACAGTTTAAATTTGCCTCCCCTGCAGTTCAACAAGGTATTGCTGGGCTCTATTTCTACACCTAAACAAAAAGGTGTAAATGCAGCTCTGAATCAGACTCACTGGGACAGATTTACTAAGCTGCTGGTTTGGAAAAGTGGAGATGTTGTCTATAGCAACCAATCAGATTCTAGCTCTCACTTTCCTATTACATACTAGAGAATGTCAACTAGAATATGACTGGTTGCTACGGGCAACATCTTCACTTTTCCAAACCCGCAGCTTAGTAAATCTGGCCCACAGAGTTGGAAAAAAAAAGGAAGTCGGTGGGGGGAATTTAAGCAGGGTACACACTAGGGCTTTTCAGCAGATAAACGCCTTAAGGTTGAGTCAATCGTGCAGAGCCATATAACATAACTTCCCCTCACCCCCTGTCGCTTCTTATCTATGAGTAACCAGACAAGGGGGTTGGTCAAAAAAGGACTCAACTGAGCCCTTGGTTTATTTATTATATATAAAATATATATAAGCAGATAACAGCAACAATACATTGCTGAACAATAATAACAAAGATGGCAGTGCATAAGCCAATCAGAGGGACTAAGCCCTCTCTGGCCGTTTAACAATCAGGGGGGCATGTAATCACCCCACTTGCAAATGCGCCAGATTAAATGGCCAGAGGATTCTTCCAACTAACCCGCTGTACCAGGGACCGCCCATGAAACGCAACCCCAGTGCCGCAGCCATGTACGCTTGCGACCTAACCAATAACCTAGGGTAGGGGAGAATAAATCTACGGCTGGTTTAGGTACTGTGCACCAGTAAATTATGAGGGCACTGCCTTCCCGCCATCACCAGAAAAACACAGTGACCTAATTCAAGGGAAGAAAAGGTTAAACAACAGCAAGTACGTATCGGACGTTGTTACAATAGGGAGGGAGGGAGGGTAAACTTTTCCTGGCACTGAAAGAAGAGGAGGGATTCAGCTTGGAGGGGCCTTATAAGGCTGAATCCTAAAGACCTCCCCTGCCCACCCATTGGCTCCCTAAATCAAAATAACAAAACATTATAACAAACGCTGTGCTCTGCCATTTCCCAACCCCAGGGCTTAACTTCCCTCAGGCTACATACTTATCCCTCAGTTGTCCTAATCTTTACAATCACACAATCGAAAGACCGTTTCACAGATATCTTACCAATGTGTACTGTCCAAGAATCTCCTAATAGATACAGTGCACACTTGCAAAAAGCAAAAGATATCTTTCCATTTTTGATCTGGCGCCAAAAGATCAAATCAAAAGTTCACAGACCGTTTCAAAAGATTAACCTAAAAACCAATAATGTACTTGGCGCTAATTATATATAGGGTGAAATTGTAAATAGTTAAAGCGGCACAATATTAAATCTGGGTCTGGGTCTGGAGATGCAGAAGAAAGCTTCTATTCTTGATCCCGGCGTCTTCAATATAACTTCCCGGCAGTAGGGGGCGCTGATTAACTTCAGAAAGTGACGTCAGGAACAGTAGAGCTGTACAGTACAGAGTATAGAGGCCAATTTATGTTTTGTGATTTAAAGGCTTTAGTGAATTACAAACTTCCTATGTTTGTAATGCAAAAAAGTCGGGACGGCGAATTTCGGACCCGCGATTAAAAAAAACACAAAATCCTGTGATTTTTAGCTTAGTGAATACACTTTGGCGATTTTTAAGCTAAAAATCACACGATTTAGGTCGATTTAGCCCAAATCGAGCTTAGTGAATGAGGCCCTAAGGGTGGAAGTGAACTCGCCTGTGACTCCCCTCTCCCGTAGGACTGGCTAGATCTTGCAACTGTTGTAACTCAATGTATAAGTAATTGTAGATTTCATATATGAGCGCATTTGAACACAGAATCTCTCTCCCTTCCTATTACACTGTACTGTATAGTAAGTAGCACCTTCTTATTACAATATACAGTTATAGAGGTGCCTTCTTATTACAATGTACAGTATAGTGGTGTCTTATTACACTGTACAGTATAGTGGTGTCTTATTGTTACACTGTACAGTATAATGGTGTCTTATTACAACGTACAGTATAGTGGTGTCTTATTACAATGTAAAGTATAGTGGTGTCCTCTAATTACAATGTACAGTATAGTGGTGTCTTCTTATTACAATGTACAGTATAGTGGTGTCTTCTTATTACAATGTACAGTATAGTGGTGTCTTCTTATTACAATGTACAGTATAGTGGTGTCCTCTAATTACAATGTACAGTATAGTGGTGTCTTCTTATTACAATGTACAGTATAGTGGTGTCTTCTTATTACAATGTACAGTATAGTGGTGTCTTTTTACAATGTACAGTATAGTGGTGTCTTCTTATTACAATGTACAGTATAGTGGTGTCTTATTACAATGTACAGTATAGTGGTGTCTTATTACAATGTACAGTATAGTGGTGTCTTATTACAATGTACAGTATAGTGGTGTCTTATTACAATGTACAGTATAGTGGTGTCTTATTACAATGTACAGTATAGTGGTGTCTTATTACAATGTACAGTATAGTGGTGTCATCTTATTACACTGTACAGTATAGTGGTGT